>JAUPFT010000020.1:35862645-36400145 GCA_036936625.1 Parnassius smintheus behrii | reverse complement strand
GCTCAGGACCGTGCTTTGTGGCATTACTTGGGTGAGGCCTATGTTCAGCAGTGGACTTGTGAAGGGCTGTAATGATGATGATGATGATGATGTTGAGTGGCTATAAAGGTAACTTACCGTTAATAAGTGGCGATCAATTTAATAAAAATATCTACTTTGGCTCATTTTCTAAAGTATTTACGTAAATGTAAACTTAATTAATATCTTAATTAACTATTTAAAACAAAATAGTTCTGTCATAATCGATCATTTCAGTCGAGGTATTTCTAAATATCTTAGACTGAAAAAATGTGATAACAATGAAAGCGCATTGCCGAATTTTTCCCAGCATATTAAGTGTTAAATAAGACAATATAAATATCTTTACAGTTTTGTTTAATTACAAACATTTTAAAATCTCGTTAAGCTGCTAATCGTAGTAATTATTTCTGCATTTAACGAAGACGCTATTAAATACCTTTTCCACTAAGGGTGTGAAAACAAGTAGAAGAAGAATTTTCATAAGCACCGGGAAAGGAAACAGTTTATCATACTGAAGAAGCATTAGCCGTGTTGTTCGTAATTAACCAACGCCTGGCTCAGGTGAACGTTTCGTCGTTTGACAAACGGCCGGAGGTCGAGGTCGGAGAGACTACTACTATCGTGAGATCGCAGCGCCGCCGCCGAGCTGTGGTACAGGCACGTCGTGAATAAATATGGTGGATTTACATTAAAACTTGGCGGGAACGAGATGCTACTTATTGGGTTGACCTATATCGTGAATTTAATTAAATTCATAGCGCATTAAGTAAATTTGTTTACTGAAAAATGTTACAGAATAACATAAACAAATGCGCTCAATTTAAATAACTCAATTATACTCAATTATAAGCAAAATTATGTATATTTTATTGAGTTATACATGATGATATTCACTCCGATTTCGATATAGACTATGGGGATATAGTGCAACAAATTAACGAAAAATTTTAATGTTCGTAGAATTTAATACTGTTTATTACCAATAAACAAAAATTATTTATAAAGGTACGAGTAGACAGCCCGAGTATTTTTTTGTTATACATAGAAGAGAGACAATCGAGCATACAGTATTTTACTGCCGCCCATGCCAAACTGCAATACCAGAGGAATAGCAGGTTCTTTGCCGGCATTCTAAAAAGGAATAGCCTATCTTCTTAAAGGTCTCTTAGTCCTATCGTAGCCGTGCAAAAAAGAAAACTTTTCGAAAATCCTCCACTAGATGGACCACCGAGCATCAAGATGGTGTGGTTGGTATTACGAATTTCGTCATTATGTTCGATGGTAAAACTTGGCGGCCGGAGTTAATTCTAACAATTGCTCGGAGCCCCTTTGCAAATACGATAAACGAAAGAGAAGCAACACTGTTCTCAATTCAGTGAATAAAGCTGATCAGAAATAACTTTGACTTCGATGATAAGCATGCCGTGGCAACAAATTAAGACGACACTTAGATATAAACCTTCCTGTAATTTGTAGTATTTACATTGTGTTCGTTTACGTCTTGTTGGTTGTCGAAAATAAATCAAAAATAAATAAATAAGGGCTGCTCTTTGCTGGATGCGACCAAGTGGAAGGTGCTAAAGTTTAGATGCCTAGCCAAGAGCTGGTAACAAAAGTCCACCGTCAGACTGAATTTGTGCCTTGTAAACGCTGTGTCAGCATGAGAAACCGTCCGGCTCCACTGAAAACTCCAAACTTTTTACGTTCGTCCAAAATATGCAAATCTATGGATGGGAGTTAAAACGGACTAGTTTTTTGGTTGGCTCTAATTAGAGACTTTGTTTAACAAAAATACGATTTCACACCTAATTTTGTTCTGGCACTTGACGACATGTTCTCGAGAAATATTGGTAAGGGCGGTAAAAAAGCTTTACCAGTATTGACATCTACAAAGTAATCAACGTTAATTTGCAAAACAACATATTAACATATTTATATACAGAAAAACGGGGTGGGTAAACACGAAGCCTTGTGTAAGACCGACATTAACGGGCTTGTAATCAGGAAATGCACTACTACGACCTTGATGCTTCGAGCTGCATCGTCAAACTAATATGTTAATGGATACTTTCATGAGTGCATTTTTTTAATAATTTTCTTATTTTAATCTTAGTATATCAGGATGATAGTTTATGAAATAAAAGAATAGTTTTTACTTAAGTACATACTTTATTCAAAATATTTAGGACTCACAACCATCACTATTATCATTTTCATCAACCTCTATATAATTTTGGTTAGAACCTGATATGACATTTTGACACAGGTCTAAATAATATGCCCTACTATCAGGCCTTTTAACAAAAGCACTTAGACTAAGTAGGTAAATGCTTTGCTTTTGCTACAGGTATGGGTATATTTTGCTACAGGTGTGGGTATATTTTCAAAATATAGCTGCTCTTATGCAACATGTGTACAAACCATGAAAGTCATCTTTCTTTTTTGCATAGGAACAGTCCGCATTTATTTCAATAATTCTTAATTTTCTTGATGAAAGGGATAAGGAGATAAGTATGGATGAAATAATGAAAGCAATGAAAAGCATGAAAGTAGGTAAGGCAGCCGGATATGATAGAGTTTCACTCGAAATGCTAAGGGCTGGAGAGGACGTGGTGGCAGGCCTGCTGTACACCTTGTTTAATTTATGTTGGGAACTAAAGCGGGTACCGGGAGACTGGTGCAAAGCCGTGATAGTCCCAATATATAAGGGAAAAGGGTCACAGCAGGACTGTAAAAACTACCGTGGTATCAGCCTTCTTAGCATTGTGGGAAAACTGTATGCTAAGGTACTAATTGAAAGAGTTATGAAAGAAACTGATGAAAAAATTTGGGATGTGCAAGCGGGATTTAGAAAGGGAATGGGGTGTACAGATCAAGTCTTTTCCATGCGCATGATCGCGGAGAAGTTTTTGGCGAAAAACCAAAGAGTTTTTTGTGCGTTCATGGACTTGGAAAAGGCTTATGACAGAGTGGACAGGGATGTGTTATGGCAAACATTTCTGGATTTTTGATTAATTGCTTAACCATTAAATTAATGAATTATTTAAAAAATAAACGTCACCTCACTACCACACTAGGATTTTTTTTCTGTATCATAGGGATAGTTTACATAGATAAATTGTACAATAAATAACATCCGAACCCGGAACAATTACTTGTAGGTCATACAAATACTTTGTTTCGTGCGAGATTCGAACCCTCGGCCCTCAGCGCCGTAACTAATCGCTAAGCCACTGCGCCACGGAGCTGTCAAATCTAGATGTAAGAACTATCTTTAATACATAATAAAGTTAATTTGGAATCCTCGGTGCTCGAGTTCTACTTACTCTTGTCCGGAGTTTTTTTTTTTAAATTTTGTGTATTAGTCGTAATAAAAATAAAGTATGATTATCTTTTTTGAAAAATATTAAAACGTTAACAAAATTCAATCTAATTTCCTTACTCTATTTTCCGGAGACCATAAATTAGTTTTCTCAACGAGCTGTTAATAACGAGATAGTTAAGCTTTAATATATCAGTGCTAGGGAGGGGTGTACAAACTCGGTGTGGTTTCAAGTGGCGCTGTCGGGCGGTTGCGGCTCGCATGATAAACGGTTTGCACGGACAGAATGCGATATTACCTGGCACGCCTTAACTCAAAAATATTTGAAAGACGTGTTATCTGTGGCACATATTAATGTGTAAAATTGGTTCCCTACACTCATCCATTCGTGCTGTTACGACCTTGGGGTTCGTGACAATAAAAACTGCCGATTGAATAACCAAAACTGATACTTTAATTACCGGGCACAAATTACATTTTATAACACACAAATAACAAAACACAATTCGCAGTTATATCACTTCGAAGTATTTATTCGCTTACCGACCCTGTTTTACTGAAACATCTTGAAAATTCGAGTATATGCCGGTCCCTATTAACTAGATGTAGAAATAATTGATAGAATCAGGCGTTACTTTGCGGAAATCCATTATAATAAAAAATAAAAATATAAATTTCTTTGCAACTTTCCGCTAAACATATAAAATGATGTGTCTTACCTGGATTGAAGCGCACCTCCCGCCCTCCCTCAATTGCATACACTAACTCCGTCACCACTAGACCAAGCACCACTACTCTCAACACCACTATTCCAGGCAAGACACACCATCGACGATAATACGACACGTGTTTCGCCTCTACACGAGGCATCCTCAGGTAATATAGACTCTACGGCGGCTGACCGCTAAGCTTAGCGGAGTTAGTGTATGCAGTTGAGGGAGGGCGGGAGGTGCGCTTCAATCCAGGTAAGACACATCATTTTATATGTTTAGCGGAAAGTTGCAAAGAAATTTATATTTTTATTTTTTATTAGATGTAGAAAGTTCTGGTATTAAATTCTCTAGAAGGATTAGTTCTGCTACTCGATACTAGATGGCGCTAGTGCCACGCACCAGGCATTAATTATGGCGCGCAACAATAGTGTTACGCGCTCAAGTCGACGATTACTAGCGCCATCTAGTGTCAGGAACGAGAGCGAGTAGAGCGTTGCAGAAAATGACATCACAAATCTCTCAACCGACAGCGCCATCCGAAGAACTAAGTTTCTAGAAAATCTATACTCGCACACTCGTCCCTTTGCGCGCATTTACTTGAATATTCGGGACGCTTCTTTGCTAATTTAAATAAATAGGCGCTGCAAGATGCGATGGAGGCAGAGTTGAACTCGGCGACACAAGCGAAGCTTCGGAGCGGAATTAAGTGAATTAGTGTGTTTAATTATTATTGTTTTAAGTTTTAATTTGTATAAAGTAAATTAAAGTGTTAATTTAGGTAATCCTATCGGCAATTATTTTTTGTCACGAACCTCAAGCTCGTAACAATACTATAGTTGTAGCGTATCAAAAACTTATTGGATTGTGGTGGATTTACATTAAAACTTGGCGGGAACGAGATGCTACTTATTGGGTTGACCTATATCGTGAATTTAATTAAATTCATAGCGCATTAAGTAAATTTGTTTACTGAAAAATGTTACAGAATAACATAAACAAATGCGCTCAATTTAAATAACTCAATTATACTCAATTATAAGCAAAATTATGTATATTTTATTGAGTTATACATGATGATATTCACTCCGATTTCGATATAGACTATGGGGATATAGTGCAACAAATTAACGAAAAATTTTAATGTTCGTAGAATTTAATACTGTTTATTACCAATAAACAAAAATTATTTATAAAGGTACGAGTAGACAGCCCGAGTATTTTTTTGTTATACATAGAAGAGAGACAATCGAGCATACAGTATTTTACTGCCGCCCATGCCAAACTGCAATACCAGAGGAATAGCAGGTTCTTTGCCGGCATTCTAAAAAGGAATAGCCTATCTTCTTAAAGGTCTCTTAGTCCTATCGTAGCCGTGCAAAAAAGAAAACTTTTCGAAAATCCTCCACTAGATGGACCACCGAGCATCAAGATGGTGTGGTTGGTATTACGAATTTCGTCATTATGTTCGATGGTAAAACTTGGCGGCCGGAGTTAATTCTAACAATTGCTCGGAGCCCCTTTGCAAATACGATAAACGAAAGAGAAGCAACACTGTTCTCAATTCAGTGAATAAAGCTGATCAGAAATAACTTTGACTTCGATGATAAGCATGCCGTGGCAACAAATTAAGACGACACTTAGATATAAACCTTCCTGTAATTTGTAGTATTTACATTGTGTTCGTTTACGTCTTGTTGGTTGTCGAAAATAAATCAAAAATAAATAAATAAGGGCTGCTCTTTGCTGGATGCGACCAAGTGGAAGGTGCTAAAGTTTAGATGCCTAGCCAAGAGCTGGTAACAAAAGTCCACCGTCAGACTGAATTTGTGCCTTGTAAACGCTGTGTCAGCATGAGAAACCGTCCGGCTCCACTGAAAACTCCAAACTTTTTACGTTCGTCCAAAATATGCAAATCTATGGATGGGAGTTAAAACGGACTAGTTTTTTGGTTGGCTCTAATTAGAGACTTTGTTTAACAAAAATACGATTTCACACCTAATTTTGTTCTGGCACTTGACGACATGTTCTCGAGAAATATTGGTAAGGGCGGTAAAAAAGCTTTACCAGTATTGACATCTACAAAGTAATCAACGTTAATTTGCAAAACAACATATTAACATATTTATATACAGAAAAACGGGGTGGGTAAACACGAAGCCTTGTGTAAGACCGACATTAACGGGCTTGTAATCAGGAAATGCACTACTACGACCTTGATGCTTCGAGCTGCATCGTCAAACTAATATGTTAATGGATACTTTCATGAGTGCATTTTTTTAATAATTTTCTTATTTTAATCTTAGTATATCAGGATGATAGTTTATGAAATAAAAGAATAGTTTTTACTTAAGTACATACTTTATTCAAAATATTTAGGACTCACAACCATCACTATTATCATTTTCATCAACCTCTATATAATTTTGGTTAGAACCTGATATGACATTTTGACACAGGTCTAAATAATATGCCCTACTATCAGGCCTTTTAACAAAAGCACTTAGACTAAGTAGGTAAATGCTTTGCTTTTGCTACAGGTATGGGTATATTTTGCTACAGGTGTGGGTATATTTTCAAAATATAGCTGCTCTTATGCAACATGTGTACAAACCATGAAAGTCATCTTTCTTTTTTGCATAGGAACAGTCCGCATTTATTTCAATAATTCTTAATTTTCTTGATGAAAGGGATAAGGAGATAAGTATGGATGAAATAATGAAAGCAATGAAAAGCATGAAAGTAGGTAAGGCAGCCGGATATGATAGAGTTTCACTCGAAATGCTAAGGGCTGGAGAGGACGTGGTGGCAGGCCTGCTGTACACCTTGTTTAATTTATGTTGGGAACTAAAGCGGGTACCGGGAGACTGGTGCAAAGCCGTGATAGTCCCAATATATAAGGGAAAAGGGTCACAGCAGGACTGTAAAAACTACCGTGGTATCAGCCTTCTTAGCATTGTGGGAAAACTGTATGCTAAGGTACTAATTGAAAGAGTTATGAAAGAAACTGATGAAAAAATTTGGGATGTGCAAGCGGGATTTAGAAAGGGAATGGGGTGTACAGATCAAGTCTTTTCCATGCGCATGATCGCGGAGAAGTTTTTGGCGAAAAACCAAAGAGTTTTTTGTGCGTTCATGGACTTGGAAAAGGCTTATGACAGAGTGGACAGGGATGTGTTATGGCAAACGCTGAACGCATTTAGGTTGAGCGCTGGTTTGATACAGGCATTAAAGTCTCTGTATAGGGACTCGAGTGCTTGTGTTAGAATCAACGGGGTCTACTCGGACTGGTTTGGCATCCAAAAAGGTGTCAGACAGGGCTGTGTAGCTTCCCCGTGGCTGTTCAACCTATTTATGGACAGCTGTTTGGAAAATTTGAAAGTTGAAGAATGCGGGGTAAGAATGGGTGAGTTAACCGTCAAATGCCTTTTGTACGCCGATGATCAAGTCATACTTGCGTCGTCGGCGGCCGAGTTGCAAATGATGGTTACATTAATGAACAGGTCATTAAAAGAAAGGGGAATGAAAGTGAACGCGAGTAAGACGAAAGTGATGGTTTTTGAAAGAGATGAAAGCAAAACGGTATGTGAAATAAGAATAGAAGGAGAGTTAATTGAGCAAGTGGATGAGTTCGTATATTTGGGATGTGTATTCAGCAGGGATGCGAGATATGATAAGGACATTGAACGACGAGTGAATGCAGGAAATAAAGTAAATGGGGCTCTACACTCTATTGTGAAAAGTCAGAATGTGTCAAAAAAGGCACGTATGGCAATTCACAGTGCTGTATTAGTCCCTACTTTACCGTATGGTAGTGAAAGTTGGGTGTGGCAGAAGAAGCACGAGAGTAGAATAAATGCGGTAGAAATGCGGTCGCTAAGGAGTATGTTAGGGCTGAATCTGAGTGACAGGGTGAGAAACTGTGTGATAAAAGAAGAGTGTGGTTTGCAAGATGATGCGGTGACCAGGATTAAGAAAGGAATGCATCGGTGGTTTGGTCATGTAGAAAGAATGAATGCGGAAAGACTGACAAAGCAAATATATGTTGCAGAAGTGAATGGAAGAGTCGGAAAGGGACGTCCTAGGCGGAAGTTTGTCGACCAAATTGGCGATATACTAAAAATGGGCCAAATTATGAGTACCCTTAACCGACGAGCATGTATGCGTAGGTATATGAATGTGGAATAGGCGAGAAAGGTATGTCAGGATCGTGCTAAATGGAAGTCTGTAGTCTCTGCCTACCCCTCTGGGTGACAGGCGTGAGTGTTTATGTATTAATTTTCGAGCCGCTGCCGTTTAGAAATAAAAAAGTCTGTCATCATGTAATAAAGCAGCGAGGTGGATTTACTGCTCAATAACCCTCTTAGAAAAGAGTAGAGGCATCTGCCCAGCATTCCAATGCTGCATTATAACTATATACTCAAACTTTCCTTACCTTTTTTGTTTTGGGACAAGGCACTTATGCTTTTTATTTATGAATACCTTCACTGAAGCGTCGAGCTCTTCCGACCGCTAAACACCCATAAAGAGGTAGAGAATACTTCGAAAGAACTCATAAACGTTTTTAATTTGCTCGTAGGAACTGTTTAGGGCGTCCAACGAGATGTTTGAGGCTATTAAAGACCGAGCTACCATTACATCGGCCGTTAGGACCGCGTTCGGTACGTGCAGGATCCACGCCCTCGCAAGTAGGGTACGTGTTCAGAATTGCGAAGAGAAAACTGCTACACGATATACGTTACTTCAAACGTCACTGTGGACATCCCATCATTTACCAATCGTGTTGTAAATGAAAAATAATTTATTGAAGTAGGTAAATAAAATAAGTAAATAGTGGTTGAAACTATGTTTTATAACTCTAAGTTACTTAGACATCGAGTTTTGAAACGGTCACATTAAAACGGCTTAAATAATTAGATTAACGGCAACAAGTCCGTTCGTGTATGGGGCCTTTTTTTAATCTGGGAACTGTTAAATAATGCAAAAAAAACTTGACAGCAACTTTTCTAAAAAGACGACAGACTCACAAAATGTTCTTCAGTTTATATTTCTGATAATTCACCCAGTTAAGATACAGTATTCAGAAAGAGGGACGAAAATATGGACGCCCAAAATAATTTGGCAAAAAAAAATACTTTTCCCGTGTTATAATAAAAAATTTCGAGACATATCCTTAGTAAGTGTAATCCTAACTTAGCGAGTATTTATTTGATAAAAATTATTAAGTAAACCGATTTCGATACTAAATACGGATAATTTTGACAGGAAAAAAGGGCGTCCTGAGAATCACTTTGTTTTCCTCCTCAAAACCTATGGGTATCTAATAGAAATTATCTAGAATTTTGAAATTTGGCTGGAAGCAAGGTCTCTCCGCATATTTAAAGGTCCGAAAGCCGTTAATTTGTGGTTTTATCACGGCAAATTTTTGCCATTAAAATATGCCAATTACAAGACGTGGACCGATGCATGGGGAACTATTTTCCGTTGCAAAATTATTTTTATCTTTCAATCGACTTACATTTCCGATATAGCAATATTCGGTGCTTACATTACCTATATTTTTTGAGTTTTGAGTAAGTTAATTATTTAAGTGAAAGTACTACTTATGTTTGTTTACAGGAGAGGAGGCAAATGAGCATACAACTCACCTGATTACCGCCGTCCGTGAACAACTGCAACATCAGAGGAATTTTAGATGCTTTGCGGACGCCTCCCCCTTGGACTATACTGCCTCCGCCCATTTATGAGTTAGGTAACCCAGAAGATCACCAGCTAAGTGACCCCGATGAAAACCGTAGATGGGAGAGATGGTTGACAGAAGTTCCCTTGGACAGCCGTGGCGAGAGACCAGAAAGCACGTATTCCCGAAGAAAGACGAACTAGTTTTTCGCCAATTCTGCCGATGTACTCTGACTTTGGTGTGACACTTGTGAGTGACACTTTTGAAGGACCTGGAGCCAGAATTATACTTATTTTTAAAAGCGCTGGTATATGCATCCCGAGACGTCGATGCGTCAGCCCAGGCCTAGTAGCACTCCTGTTTATGGCGTAATACAATTTTGCAGGAGCGACCAAACCATGGCTGGGTTCTGCCTTCGAGAGCTCCCACAGATGATGGAATAAAAAGTTTTATTCCCTGTACACCACACCACATCAGTGACAGAATCAGCAACAGCGATGAGATCATCCGGTGAGAAGTAAACCTGTCCCCAAGGGTAGGATGGAAAAAAAGATCGCATCCCTCCCAATCAGCTGACCTGTATTGCCAAACACGGTAACAACCTGCAGAACGCAACTACGATAGGAACGTAAGTGGCACCATACTCCGGATCAGAATTATCCGAGGGGCCAAGAGGGGCATTGACGGATACCTGATATTCATCCGGATGAGAGGTCAGCAGAAGGTCCGACAGGGAAGGTGTATGATCTTTCACATCTGGAATCCGCGTAGGCGAAGTAACCAGTTGTGTCAGACCATATGCCAAAGCAAAGTCACAAACATATTTACCCACATGATCGGTTAAACGGGAACCAAGTCATTCAGCGTGGTGGGTGTTAAAATCACCAAGCATCATGATCTCTGCGGATTGGACCTGTTGTATCACGGAGTCTGCAGCTATTTGGACGTGGTCAATGAGTCGGTCTGTGTCGGCATTAACGCTATGGGACTTATATATAGCGCGCGTCGGTCGCGCGTGCCTTTTATTCCTTCGGTTGCGATGATTACGTGATATTCTAGAATCATCTTCTTTCCCCTCCCACCCCACCACCCCGATGTGTCGATAGGAGGGTATGAATGATATCGTTTGGAAAAGGATAAACGATTTGGCAAATTCCTACCGTCCAACCATCCAACCAGCAACCATCCCCCCGCCCTTGAAGGATTGATACCTATGTACAGGTTCTACTTCGCGCTGGTCATCTGTGCAACAGCAAAAGCTTTCACTGTTAGTTGTTACGTAACGTGACTCGGTATCTAAAACATGTCTTGGTATGTAACGTGTCTCGTTATCTAAAACATCTCTCGGTATCAAAAACAGACAAAAATCGACGGAACTGAATTCTCTGGATTTTTGATTAATTGCTTAACCATTAAATTAATGAATTATTTAAAAAATAAACGTCACCTCACTACCACACTAGGATTTTTTTTCTGTATCATAGGGATAGTTTACATAGATAAATTGTACAATAAATAACATCCGAACCCGGAACAATTACTTGTAGGTCATACAAATACTTTGTTTCGTGCGAGATTCGAACCCTCGGCCCTCAGCGCCGTAACTAATCGCTAAGCCACTGCGCCACGGAGCTGTCAAATCTAGATGTAAGAACTATCTTTAATACATAATAAAGTTAATTTGGAATCCTCGGTGCTCGAGTTCTACTTACTCTTGTCCGTAGTTTTTTTTTTAAATTTTGTGTATTAGTCGTAATAAAAATAAAGTATGATTATCTTTTTTGAAAAATATTAAAACGTTAACAAAATTAAATCTAATTTCCTTACTCTATTTTCCGGAGACCATAAATTAGTTTTCTCAACGAGCTGTTAATAACGAGATAGTTAAGCTTTAATATATCAGTGCTAGGGAGGGGTGTACAAACTCGGTGTGGTTTCAAGTGGCGCTGTCGGGCGGTTGCGGCTCGCATGATAAACGGTTTGCACGGACAGAATGCGATATTACCTGGCACGCCTTAACTCAAAAATATTTGAAAGACGTGTTATCTGTGGCACATATTAATGTGTAAAATTGGTTCCCTACACTCATCCATTCGTGCTGTTACGACCTTGGGGTTCGTGACAATAAAAACTGCCGATTGAATAACCAAAACTGATACTTTAATTACCGGGCACAAATTACATTTTATAACACACAAATAACAAAACACAATTCGCAGTTATATCACTTCGAAGTATTTATTCGCTTACCGACCCTGTTTTACTGAAACATCTTGAAAATTCGAGTATATGCCGGTCCCTATTAACTAGATGTAGAAATAATTGATAGAATCAGGCGTTACTTTGCGGAAATCCATTATAATAAAAAATAAAAATATAAATTTCTTTGCAACTTTCCGCTAAACATATAAAATGATGTGTCTTACCTGGATTGAAGCGCACCTTCCGCCCTCCCTCAATTGCATACACTAACTCCGTCACCACTAGACCAAGCACCACTACTCTCAACACCACTATTCCAGGCAAGACACACCATCGACGATAATACGACACGTGTTTCGCCTCTACACGAGGCATCCTCAGGTAATATAGACTCTACGGCGGCTGACCGCTAAGCTTAGCGGAGTTAGTGTATGCAGTTGAGGGAGGGCGGGAGGTGCGCTTCAATCCAGGTAAGACACATCATTTTATATGTTTAGCGGAAAGTTGCAAAGAAATTTATATTTTTATTTTTTATTAGATGTAGAAAGTTCTGGTATTAAATTCTCTAGAAGGATTAGTTCTGCTACTCGATACTAGATGGCGCTAGTGCCACGCACCAGGCATTAATTATGGCGCGCAACAATAGTGTTACGCGCTCAAGTCGACGATTACTAGCGCCATCTAGTGTCAGGAACGAGAGCGAGTAGAGCGTTGCAGAAAATGACATCACAAATCTCTCAACCGACAGCGCCATCCGAAGAACTAAGTTTCTAGAAAATCTATACTCGCACACTCGTCCCTTTGCGCGCATTTACTTGAATATTCGGGACGCTTCTTTGCTAATTTAAATAAATAGGCGCTGCAAGATGCGATGGAGGCAGAGTTGAACTCGGCGACACAAGCGAAGCTTCGGAGCGGAATTAAGTGAATTAGTGTGTTTAATTATTATTGTTTTAAGTTTTAATTTGTATAAAGTAAATTAAAGTGTTAATTTAGGTAATCCTATCGGCAATTATTTTTTGTCACGAACCTCAAGCTCGTAACAATACTATAGTTGTAGCGTATCAAAAACATGAAAGAATCATAGCATTTGGAATGACAAATACATAAGTAAATTACAGACAGACATAATATGTTAAGTAAGTGTAGTAACAGCCGAATAAAAATAATTTTCGACATACTTTGTTAATTTCTAGAAGATTCATAATTTCTAAGACATTCGGGTTTCTTCTTACTATGATAATTAGCTTTACTGCCACATTACAGGTTGGTAACTGCAGTTTATTTTTTATTTTTAGTCGTTATTAGGAACAAGCTGCTGCCCATCTTCTGATTTGTTTTCCTCTGTCGCCTCTTACGACACCCGCGGGATAATATGGGGTAGAAGTTATTTTTACATCGTCATTACACGGTACACTTTTGCACGGTATTGCTGTCACGCTGTGCCTAAATGACCGATCCAGACCGATAGGACCAAATGTAGCTCCGACTGACTGCAACTAAATTTACATTTAAAATTTACACATACATCATAACCTCTTTCCTACTCATCTTACCTACTGATTTAATTTAAAAAAAAATCATGTCTGTTTAATGTATATATGTTTGCTTTTATTTTTTTGTTCGTTAAATTTGTTTTTTGTACATCAAACACGTGCAGTAAAATTGGGCAGTGTTTGCAAATTTAGGTTTATAGTTTTAAAAATATACAAACTGTAACACGCTATTTCACTCAGGGATTGAATTTTTCAAAATCCATTCTTAGTCTTAGTCTTCTAAAGAAGTAAACATGCCAAATTTCAAATCAATCGGGCTTACAGTATTAGAGACCTCGTGAGGAGTGAGTCAGTGGTATTTCGCTTATGGTGTCCCAGAAATCAACGTCAAGCCGGAAACGGGCAATAGACAAAATTGTGAGATTTTTCAAAATATAAGGATTCAAAAATAAAACTCAAAAACTGACACACTGTGATGATCTTTCAATTTCTGTGACTACAAATATTGGGTCCTTACATATGAAGTTAGCGTTTTGTCGTATTGACCATTTTGATCTGAAATATCTCCTCTTTGGTTAAGAATTCCAAATTCAAATTTATAAATTCTTTTAACTGGTACATTTGAGTTTTGAAAACAGTCATTCATTTGTTTTTTCCTAATTATTTTTTAAGTGGAAGCGGATCCATCACAAAGCACCAGATAGCATCAGATAGCTGAAGGCTTTGGGATAAGTGACAAAACTGTATTAATCCACTTGAATCAAATCGGGAAAGTAGAAAAACTTGAACGATGGGGAACACATGAATTGAGTGACTCGAACTTGCAAACACGCATCGACTGATGTATTACTTTGCTCAATCGACACAAAAAAGGAGGGATTTTAAATCGAATCATTAGTTGTGATGAAAAGTGGATACTGTACGATAATCAGAAGTTCTCGTCACAATGGCGCAACCCTGGAGATCCAGCCAAATCCTCCCCTAAACGAAAATTGACTCAGAAAAAGTTACTTGTGAGTGTTTGGTGGACTACCCGCGGTTTTGTTCACTACAGCTTTCTAAAATCTGGCCAAACGACAGATATCTTTTATCAGGAACTGCAAACCATGAAGGAAGAACTAGCTGCTAAACGACCGAGATTGGTCAATCGCTCTAGGCCACTGCTGCTTCACGAAATTGCAAGACACTGCGCAACAAACAATCACTAAGTTAGATCAGATACAATTGGAATGTCTGTGACATCCAACGTATTCCCTAGACCTTTCTCCAACAGATTACCATTTTTTCCGGAATTTGGACAACTTTTTACAAGGAAAAAAATTCAACTCCGATGCGGCAGTCCAAACCGCCTTCAAAGAGTTTATTGATTCTCGCCCCCATGTTTTTTTTAGTAAATGTATCAATGAACTACCGATGAGATGGGAAAAGTACATAGATAACAACGGTGCATACTTTTATTAATTAAACAAATTTTACAAAAAAAATTGACTTTATATTCCTCCCGTACAAAACGCCAATTTCATATGTAATGACCTGTTATTAACTTTTAGTGAGTTAATTTAACAGACAGAAAATTTAATAAAAATAAAATAAAAAAGCAAGATAAAAGTTTCTTGCCAAAATAGTGTAAGTATGTAGTACATTTTTTTACAGTACAGACGGTTAAAGCTGGGTGATGTAATTATTTAGAAATCCAATGTTGGGCAAAATTCTAACATTGTTTAAAACTGAGGCAGTTATGTTTATACTTTTTAATGTAATTTATAGAAGGCTTATTCATAGTTGCGACATAAAAAAACAACCGACGAGAAGTTAATATTTCACTTGACTTGAAAGATCGTGACAGGGAGTCACTTTTTGATTCGAAAAGTACATGACCAAGATTTTTTTCAAATATTTTTCTAATAACTGTCATAACTTGGTCTATTGCCCATTTTCGGCTTGACGTTGACTTCTGGGACACGTGATGATGATGATAAATAAGTTATGGAAATAAACAAAACATAGGCACATAGCAGTTGTAAGTAAAGATTGTATCGATAAATTTGCTATACCGAGATAAAACAGAGGAATGCGTTTGTATGGACTAAACGTCACCCGGATATCCTATGGCAAGAGCCTAGCTCCTAAGCACATTTAATTATTTCTTAGCATCGATATAAACGACATAATTTCATTCATTTTGTTTCTTAGGCACAGCACACACGCACGAATGGTTATCAGCGGTGCCAATGCGGTATACATCGTTGGAACTTTCAAGCATCTTGGAACAGATGCTGATTTCAAGGTAAAAATTATAATTCGGCATATTGTTGTTCAAAGATATTCTGGCATATATTGATCATTACTACATCCATATTGTTATGACTACTCAGGACATAATAATATGGCTGTAATCAAAGTTCAAACCCACAAAATGCTTCTTAAAGATATTGACGTTTGATTTTATTTTCATTCCTAAATTCGGTATATTAGATTATATTGACTTGTTTATAACTGCGCTTTGAAAAAATGTGTTAAGCATCTTAAATAAACCCTTAAAATATTTTAGTGTCCGACCGAAACAGGATTTACAACCCAAAACGAAACTTCGTTATGGGTGTCAGCTTCGGCCGATACCGAAACTTATTTAGACATGTTAATTTTCTTACTGTGTACTGAAATCCTGTTAATTTTTTACACATATACGGATAAATAGTTCGTGTTAATGAAAAACAATAATTGTAGTAGTCATACAGAAATATATTTATTTATTTCAAAATTAAGAAATACTTTCTAAGTAATTCTTTTTCAAGAATCAATATTCAAAGTAACTCGCTAATTGAGAACATATTTTATCGCGTTCACAATATTAATAATAATAACAGTAATAATCCATCTGGTTGGATCTTATTTATTTATGTATTTTTTGTATTTATTTTATTTTATTGATATTTATGTATATTTATCTTTTCATTTTAACTTAAAATTATATATTTATAGAACCCAACCAGGTGAAAAAATTATATAGATACCCAAATAATAATCACAACTCAGAATCCTGGAAACAACAACCAGTCAACCGCGATGTAGCGTGCAGCGCGAAGTAGTACGAATAGAAGCGATTCATTTGATTATCACTGAATAAGGACAACGTATTAGAACCCAATACGGAAAATACAAAACTAGGAAGTCTCATTACACAAGCCAGGGTTGAGTTAGATAAAGAAGAGTTAGTTGATTTAAATAACGACGAAAAACAAAAGATACAACAAATATATTCAGAAGCTTATCAAATAATATGCAGCGTGTGATCATGTTAACAGACCGTATATCCCAAAAAAAAATGTGCTAAAAAATTAACAGCTATTGTAAATTTCATTAGTCTAAAAATTTTGCCAGAATATTTAAATTTTGAAAGTGAATTTGAGACTATCCATACAGCTATTTATTGCGCCGCCTATACAGCAAGCCAGGTAAACGGAACAAAGTTTTTAAATGAGAATTCTATTAGGCATGAAATAAAAAGTTTACCTGCTTGGCAGAGGCGTTTGCAAAATAAAATAGATGATCTAAGGAAAAAAAGGTAGGTTAACGCAGTACATGAGAGGAAATCGAAGCAAAAAAGTGACTAAAGAAGTCCAAATCATTATAAAATAAGTATCAAACACATTCGAGATACGAACATGTAAATTCAGATCTTTTGCATTTTCTAGATACCCTCAAACAAAAATTAAGTTCTACGGCTTACTTACTTACTTACTTATCGTCACGCACAATCCCTAACGGGGTAGCCAGAGAGAACAGATCGCCAAGTGTCACGATCCTTACATACCTCTTTCGCTTCTTTCAGGTTCATTAACTTCTTCATACATGCACGTCTAGGTATCCGAGTACTCTTGACCCTCCCCTCTTCGAGCAATTTGCTCACATGGTCTTCGAAAGTTAGTCTCGGTCTACCTCGACACCTTTTAATATTTACTTTCGCTCTATATATTTTCTTCACCATTCGGTCTTCACTCATTCGTTCAACGTGTCCAAACCATTGGAGTACGCCCCTATCAATTTTTGTGATAAGGTCATCTTTCAATCCTGCCATATTGCGAATCTCTTCGTTTCGCTTTCGGTCGGCTATGGTAACGCCACACATTTTACGAAGAGATCGCATCTCCACTGCATTCAACTTGCTTTTATGCTTCTTCTGGCATACCCAGGTTTCGCTGCCATATAACAAAGTCGGTACCAACACTGCGTTATGTATTGCAAGGCGTGCACTCTTCACCACGCCTTGCCTTTTTATTAATGCATTCAGGGCACCATTGACTTTGTTTCCGGCAGCGACACGCCTATCCACATCTAAATCACATCTTCCATCCCGGCTGAAAGCACTCCCCAAGTATACAACTTCATTTACCTGTTCTAGACATTCCTGATTTACCCATATTTCACATTTCGTTCTCTCTTCGTCCTTTTCAAATACCAGAACCTTAGTTTTATTAGCATTCAAACGGAGACCTTTAATTTCACATTCCTCTTTCATACACGTGACTAATGCCTGCAGTTCTGCTTCTGATGGTGCAATAAGCACTGCATCATCAGCATACAGCAGACAATTAACTTTTATGTCACCCAATTTCACACCCAAACAGCTATCTTTCAGCTTCTGTAAACAGCTGTCGAGATACAGTATGAACAGCCAGGAAGACATGACACAACCCTGTTTTACGCCCGCTTGGACGCTAAACATGGGTGACAGGTCATGCCCTACCCGCACACAGGCTTTACAGTCATAGTAGAGTGACTGCACAGCCCTTAACAATCGACCATCCACACCATATCCCGGCAACAGTTCCCACATTTTCTTCCTTATAACCTTATCAAATGCTTTCTCCAGATCCACAAAAGCACAGAAAATCCTCTGGTTAACACTCAGAAGCTTCTCCGTGATCATGCGGAGAGAAAACATTTGATCCGTGCATCCTCTTCCAGGTCTAAATCCGCATTGTGCCTCCCATAAGAATCTTTCCGATTTCTCTTGCATCCTGCGTGTCAAAACCTTCGAATAAACTTTACTTGCTAAACTGGTCAAGCTGATCACCCGATAGCTCCCGCAGTCAAAATGTGAACCTTTACCTTTATATAAAGGCACAATGACCGCGGATCGCCAATCATCCGGGACATCTCCCGTCCGCCAGCACAAATTGCACAGCAGATGAAAGCTGTCCCAGACGCGAGGCCCACCGTACTTGACCATTTCAGCAGTAACTCTGTCTAGTCCCGCAGCCTTACCACATTTCAAACTTCGAATCGCACGTTCAATCTCTTTCATGCTGATGACCTCAGTGTCATCGAGGTCCGTGTCTGGCGTGCCAGTCACGGCGTCACCCCCGGATCCTTCACTAAGATCATGACACGCATACAATTCTCTATAAAATTCACTCCATCGCTGCATGACGTCCGATTTTTCTGAGAGGACGTCATTGGTTCTCGAAAGCACTTTGTTCATTCTTAAAGCTGTCGCACCACTCCGGGACCTTCCAACCTCTTTCCAGAAGAGTTTGGAGTTTTCCCTAAAGTTGTGCGACAACCTCTCGTCCGCTTCTATTCTACACCTTTCACGTACTTCCTCAATCAATGTTTTCGCATGAACTTTCTGCAGCTTATATCTTTCTTTCATCTTCTCTCTCATATGCTCATCGTTACTAGAGGCTAAGTAGTCTAACCATGCTTTTTTCTTCTTTTTTACAGCTTCTTTCACTTCGTCATTCCACCATGCATCTCTTCTTTTACTACTACCTCTTTTTGTCGTACCACATACTTCTTCCGCTGCACTTACCATTCCATCCCTAAGGTTCTGCCATATTCTCTCCACACATTCTTTCCTGCCATCGATGGTGTCAAGCTTTTCGGCTACCCTCGTGTGATATTTGTCCCTAGTATCCGCTTCCTGAAGCTTCCAGCTTCGGATGCGACAGACCGACTGTGGTTCTGTTACTGCCGTCCGGTGGCGCCAACCCGCGAACAAACCCCTAAATCTAGTAATTACTAGATAATGATCCGTTCCCAGGTCAGCACCCCTGAACACTCGTGTATCCATCACCTGTTTTCGCAGTCGGTCATCCACCAGGAACAAATCAATCATACTTCTCTCATTCTTTCTTTCTCTAGTGTACATATGGATCTTCCTGTGATTAAACATAGTGTTTGTCACAAGAAGACCCTTTTCCTTGCATACAGCCAGTATAAGCTTGCCAGCATCATTAACCCTTTTATCTCCAAACTTTCCAAGCACCGACTCGTATCCTGGTCGAGCGATGCCTACCCATCCATTCAAATCACCACATACAACAGTTCTTTCGTTTCCCTTAACCAAATCTAGAACTTCTCTTACATTCTCCCAAAACTCCTCCAGCTCAGCCCTGGACGACGAAGCTACCGGCGCATAAACAGCCAAAAGGAATAACTTCGTCAGTCCCATTTTGAAGCGAACCCAGAGAAGTCTTGAGTTCACAACCTTGTATTCAGTCATAAGATCGACCAACCGGGACGACAACAGCACTCCCACTCCTTGGCAGGCGTTCTCGCTTTCCGGGACTCCGGACCATATAGCTAACGTCCTGCCAGGGAGCTCTTCAATACCACTGCCTTTCCGTTTGGTCTCCGACATACACACGACATCTAATTCTCTTTCTTTCATTATTTCGATCAACTCATTCGTCTTATCTCTCATGCCTCCTCTAACATTCCACGTGCCAACTCTGCACTCCGTCCTCCACCTTCCGCCATGTCGGGCTGTGCGTGACGGGTGGCGGTCCCCATCGCCGCTTTGCGCGCTGCATTCCACACCAACGGGGACGAGCTGGTGTGCGTCGCCTTGGGGGGACGCCCTAACCCTCGTTCGCATGGGTGCGCAGCTGTGTAGAATTGCAGCCCTGAAAAGGGCTGGCAGGGGTCGCGACGAGCACGCTTCTATAATGACCCCCAAGTTCTACGGCAAACCGATTAAAAAGATATACACAATGTACACACAGAAAGCAACAAAACACGAGATTTTATAATAATGAAAAAGCATTTTATAGGAACTTAGCAGAAAGCGGTGAAGAATTAACCTCAATAAGTTCAACAATTCCAACACCCGAAGATTTTCGAGTATTCTGGTCAAATGTATGGTCTAAACCGGTAAGACATACAAGTAATAAATGGATAGAAAATGACACAGAAAAGTTAAGAAATCTCCCACAAATGGCATATGATAATATTGACCTAGAACTCTTCAGAGCTGTTATTGCTAATACACACAATTGGAAAGCTGCAGGGTCGGACCATATACATAATTTCTGGTACATGAAATTAACTTACACCCACAAGTTACTTCTAGATCACATAAATAAATACAAAGAATTACTAAAAACACTACCCACCTTTATTACACAAGGAATTACTTATATGTTGCCAAAAGATAAAAAGGATTCAACAACCCCAGAAAAGTATAGACCAATTACTTGTCTTCAAACCATATATAAAATTATTACAGCATGCATGAAAGAAAAAATCTACAAGTTCTCATTTGACAATAATATCCTAGCTGAAGAACAAAAAAGATGTCGCAAAAAAGTCAAGGTTGTAAAGAGCAGTTAACGATAGATGCTATAGTAACAAAGCAAGCATTCATTAGTAAACGTAATATATACACAATGTACATAGATTATAAAAAAGCATACGACTCAATCCCACATTTATGGTTAGTCTTTGTACTAGAACGCTATAAAATTAACCCAACACTTGTGCGTTTTTTAAAGCACCTTATGGACCATTGACAAACTGCAATTAAATTAAAGTGCAATAACACTTAAACCTATAGCGATTTAATTAATAGTAAGCGAGGTCTATTTCAAGGGGATTTTCTCAGCCCGTTATGGTTTTGCCTGGCACTTAACCCACTCTCAAATATTTTAAATCACAGCAAAATGGGATATAAAATTTAATATGACGATACTTATTATATTATGTCGCACCTCATGTATACGATATAAAGCTATTCGGTAGCTCCCTGAACGATATTTATAAGTTAGCAGACTTAACACAGAGCTTTTCAAATGACATTCATATGAAATTTGGTCTAGACAAGTGTAAAATACAATCAGTACGCAGAGGACACATTGAATCTAATAATTATTAACTCAATGATTTTCAGATTATAGGTCCCGTAGATCAAAACGAAGGATATAAATACTTAGGGTATCAGCAATTGCAACAAATACATCACAGGGTAACTAAGTCTACATTAACACGACAATTTAAAATGAGATTGCATAAAATATTAAATACACAATTGAATTCCTGGAACACAATTAAAGCCGTTAACACATTCGCAATACCTGTACTAAACTATTTGGAATAATAAAATGGTCGCAGACTGACCTTAGAAAATTACAACGAATAATTAACACCACTATGAATAAATATAGAAAACACCATCCACGCTCATGTGTTCAGCGACAGACATTGCCCAAAAGAGAAGGAGGAAGGGGACTCATAGACATTCAGAACTTACACAATAAACAAATAATTTCACTGAGAGCATTTTTTCATTTACGATCGCAAGAATCTTCGTTACATAAGGCTATGGTAAAAGCTGACAAAAAATTCACTCCTCTTAACCTTTCGGAAACTAATGTAGAATTGACTGAGAAGACAAATCATGAGAAAGTGAAGATAAGGCAACAAAAATCTCTTCATGGGCGCCACCGTTTAGACTTGATGGATTCAAAAGTAGATAAAGATGCCTCCAACGCCTGGCTGAAACGCGGTGAATTATTTCCTGAAACAGAAGGATTCATGCTTGCAATTCAAGACCAGGTTATTGGTTATTTACATAATAAAAGAAATCAATCTACAGGACGATAAAAGTTCTGAAACTATTCAACACATTATTGGGGCATGTAAAGCAATAGCACAAACCGATTATAAGCACAGACACGATCAGGTTGCATCGATTATACATCAATCATTAGCGTATTATCACAAACTAATTAAACACAGAGTTGCTTATTATAAATACATACCTGAAGTAATTTTAGAATCCACTAATTTTAGATTGTACTGGGATCGAACCATAATAACTGATAAGACTGTTCACTATGATAGACCGGACTTAACTTTATTTGATAAAAGTAACAAATCTGTTTACCTTATCATTATAGCTATATCAAACACCCACAATCTAAGTCAAACATACACTGAAAAGATTACAAAATACTTCGATTTGACAATGGAAATAAAAACTCAATGGCTCGCCAAAGACGTAAAAGTGATTCCTATTGTCATTTCGGCTACTGGAGTAGTACTAAAATCCTTATATAATAGTCTAAAATTACTTCAGTTACACTCTTCAATATATGTAGAATTACAGAAAGCTGTTATTTTAAATACTTGTAGGATTGTGCGTAAATTTTTGTCCTATGATAGGTAAGAAGTAAGAACACATTTTTATTTATTTACAGCTTCTATACACATAAGATATATCATTTTAGCTTGGTGTAAAGCCCGCTGAATATATCTTTCTTTACTCCTCAAAACGGGAGATAAAAAAGAAATAAAAGATAAAAATAATAATAATTTAATAATAATTATTATATTTTTATAGAACCCAACCAGATGAGAAAAATATAGATACCCCAAAGAATAATAATAATAAAAATAATAAATATTTATTTGCATAAAACATGGTACATTTTTAGGTCTTATAAAATAGTGTGTACGTGCATGTTTAACCGGTTTATTGGTATGTAAATATTACGTTAACGTGCAATGGAATAATTAAAATTAGAAAAATACAAGATTACAATATTATTTCATATTAATTTGAATAAAACAGTAAAATAAAAAAAATATACAGGCATGGTCATATCATAATGCTAGTAGCTCAAACTAGTACTCGTATAATGTCAATCTTACAGACTCTAAATCATTTGTCAATTTAAAATTTCATACATCAACAACAATTTGCTTGAGGTGATAAAATTAATACATTATTCATTGAGATCTTCAGATAAGCATTTACCAAATTTAATTATCAGTCTCAACAATGACTACAATTATACTTTTTACGAGCGAGTGACACACGAGTCACGAGCTCATCCTAACGACGCGACGCGCGATAATACATGAACACTGCATTGAGGTATTACTACTACGTATAGTAATATAGTTCGATGGAACACTGAGGTTCGCAGATTTTTTTCCAAAACTGAAACGATTACCGAAACTAAGTTTATACGCCTTAACTAACCGAAACCGAAACCGAATCTTTTGTCGGTCACTAAAATATTTCCAGTGAAAATTGCAGTTGATAAAGAATAAAATTCAAGCAATTTATGAACATTCTTTAAACGAAAATATCTCGAATGTAGTATTATGTGTGAAGTGTGTGTGTGAGTAGAATGCGTATTATTGAACTTTAAGCTCGAGGGTTCTCCTCCAGTTATGTCAGTTGAATGAAGCCCTGTCTTAACGTAGACTTTTGAAAAATTGTCAGCACCTTTTTAGATTAACATTACTTCAAATTTTATTACATAATTTGTTACCGGAAGCGCGTATAAATATAGTTTTACTTTTTCATTATAATGCCGTTGTAGAGAAAAGGGAGTGTTTTCCATAGAATAAGGGTAAACAAACAAGCACACAGTCCACCAAATGGTAAGTGGATACTTGCTGTTGCCCATAGACTATCTCTATCCCCTCGATTAGGAATCAAATACAGTTGTATTGTCATCCCTGAGGATCAAGATGGAATGCCTTGTTTGCAGTAAAAAGGCTATCCATTTCTCTGGTCTTACCATACAAAACACAGCACCATTAAGCTGCTATTTCACGTATGTATTCTCTGAGAGCGTAGTTCTTCATCCCCCGAGTCGAACCATTCGTGCTACAAAAACATAGCTGCAGCATGGTTCTACCGCGTAAACTGGGAGTGTGAGAACCATGTTTTTAAATTGGTTGTCCAATTGAGAAAAATTACCTTTACATATTACGTGTTACTATTTGTGTAATTGTTCATGGGGGTATTAACATCAATGGCGAGTACATCACTCACCTTCGATTTGCCGACGATATAGTCCTTATGGGAGAATCGCTGGAGGACCTTAACACTATGCTCAATGTCCTCAATGGTGTCTCCCAACGGATAGGTCTTAAGATGAACATGGACAAAACAAAGATCATGTTTAATGTCCATGTCACACCTATGCCGGTAGTTGTTGGGAGCACTATGCTCGAAGTTGTTGACGAGTACGTTTACCTGGGACAAATAGTCCGACTAGGTAAGTCCAACTTCGACCGAGAGGTCAATCGACGGATTCAACTCGGCTGGGCAGCGTTAGGGAAATTACGACATATCTTCTCGTCAGGTATACCTCAATCTCTAAAAACTAGATTGTACAACCAGTGCGTGTTGCCAGTGATGACTTACGGATCTGAGACGTGGTCCTTCACTGCTGGCCGTATGAGGACGCTCAAGGTCGCTCAGCGAGCTATGGAGAGGGCTATGCTCGGAGTTTCTCTGCGTGATAAACTCAGAAATGAGGATATCCGCAGTAAAACCAGAGTGACCGACACAGCCCAACGGATTAGTAAGCTGAAGTGGCAATGGGCCGGCCGTATAGCTCGAAGAACCGATAACCGATGGGGAAGAAAGGTTCTCGAGTGGCAGCCTCGTACCGGTAGGCGTAGTGTAGGGCGACCCCCCACTAGATGGAGTGACGACCTGGTAAGATATGCAGGAAGTCGATGGACGCAGGTGGCTCAGGACCGTGCTTTGTGGCATTACTTGGGGGAGGCCTATGTTCAGCAGTGGACTTGTGAAGGGCTGTAATGATGATGATGATTACGTGTTACATCTACGTGTTATTTTAAAATTATCTCGCAGCAAACTGGAGAACTATGTCATTTTGAGTGGGCTTTGTTATAGCAGTCACAGACTATGAAAAAGTGAATAGTACTGCATTCTCTTTACAGTGCATAATGACTGCCGGTATATCAATAACTTAAGTGTCATAAATATAAATTATATATAATAATTATTAACTGACGGGTTATAAAATATCACTATAACGGAAACCCAATACATAGTACAAAACCGAAAAAAGTGCGGAGAGATGTAAAATAGAGACTGCCATCTATTTCTCTCGCCCTCTATATCTATTTATATATGTCTCTCTTCGTTTAGGATATAAAAGATATTTTCAAATTATATCTATGTAAACTTGACAATTATTTTTTAAAGAGTATTAACAATGCTATAAACATTACTAATGTTCCCCTTAACCACTCGTGGTAAGCTTAAATTACTTGTGTTACGAGTGTTTTACGCCAGTAGTCGAATGGCGGATTCGAACCCACGACCTTTTTGAGTTCGCGGTCCGCGCCTGCCATTAGGCTGTCGCTTCAAACAATTAGATGCTATATAAATATGTCTCTCTTCGTTTAGGATATATAGGATATATAAGTATCAAATTATATCTATGTAAACTTGACAATTAGATGGTATTTTCTTGTTTAAGAATTTTCAATTGTTTGAAATTTAAATTGCTATTTATAATTTTATGTTTTTATATTAATTTTATTAATATTTTTGCAGCTCTACCTCACAACGAATGTTACTCAGGCGGATTTCAACATGGGCTACACCATGACCGGGACCTTAGAACGCGGCAACCGATCCACCAATACTTTCCAAGTGACTCACTTTGCAGTTCTAAGACGCTGCGATCACGAATCACATCACTTGAAGACCTCGTAAGCATTTTTATCAAGAAAAAAATCATAATTAAAACTTACAAAATATTGTTTTTTTACTGAAATGTCACACTTACGTGTTTCCAAGGTTAAGTAACATTTATAACATGTCATTTATTCCTACATATGAGCTTCAAAGTATTATTTAATTAAAACTACATTGGGATACATGTAACCCAAAAAAATATAAATAATTCAGAGATACAAATTAACGACAAAACTAAGTTGTACTAATTATAATTTAAGAAACAAAACCTAATGCTAGTCATTTTAGGCTATTAAATATTGCAAAGCGATAATGTGATCTTTAAATTGGTTAGTAGTTGTAATGTAGTTGTTGTCTAGTAATTATTTTGTAGTATTGCTGTTGTAATAACCATAGTGTGTAACCTAAATGTAAGCCTGTAAACAATTTCTTTAACGCAAGAAAATACTAGTGTGTAAATTACTAGCATGTAAATTTTCATCTGTTGTTCCCTTGATGAAAATATTGTTTCGTTTATGAATTAGAATAATAAAATAGGTATTCATTATACAGTTAATTTTTCGCACATATACGCTACATTCTAATATTTTTATTTATTAAATAAAGTACTTTACGACTATAATAAGGCATCAGGAGTCATACGTACCTGCTTGATTGAAATATAGTTAAGAAACTGGTCGTATTGCCGTTAGCTGTATTATAGGTAGAATATGTTAAAATTAAGCTTGTGTGCTCATCGATAAATGAATTTATATTCATTTTAAAATGGCTGTGAGCGTGATTTAAAGTGGCCGATGAATCTCCTTCACGCTTCGCCGGTTAAAATAATAATACATTGAACCACATCGCGTATTGATCCTGACTAAATTGTTGTCCTTTACTGTTAAAACGCACAATTATGTACCGTATGTAATCTAATGTTTCAAAATTTTATTTGTATACTACCAATCTGAATATTTTTTACTGATACTTGATTTTCACTTTTTTATTTTGACCTAAGTATCAAACTTATATAGTACATTATATTATAAGAGCTTGATTTGGCATGTTTCCAACAAATTTAAAATATCTAATGAAAAAATATACCAAAAAAAAAACAAGCAAAATGCTTGGCGGTACACTACTGTGCAGGGTTTCTTTTACATAATATTATAAAAGCTGCAACCTTGCGTTTTACTTTTAGATACATATAGACCTTTGCTAGTAACTTTGTGATAATAATGGACTCTCAAAACATAACGATGTATTGTATTCAATGTCCTTTAACAAAAATTGCATATGGCGGTATTACAACTCGTAAGTTATTTAGGGACCGTCGTCTTATTATATAATCTAACCATTCATAAAGGAGACAATTTGTTTTTGTAAGGAGAACGGGCCCACCACAAATTGTGGCGTAAGTTAAAGAAATGCATGTCGATTTATTTCTTACAATCACTAATATATAATATATATATATATATATACATATATATATATATATATATATATATATATATATATATATATATATATATACTATTAATAGCTGCGTCATGGTGCGAACAAGGGGTGGTGGTAGATTTTACGCCGCTACCATACGGCGAGGAGCCGAGTCTATTTTTTCGGCTTTGTCGCTCGTTTAGCACCACCCGGGGGACACGTGTAGGGTGGGCCTAAGGTTAGGTGGTCGAAGCCTACGGACGCGAGCGACTCATCCCCCTTATTTTTTACTTTAATGTATGGTAGTGAAAGCTGGGTGTGGCAGAAGAAGCACGAAAGTAGAATAAATGCTGTAGAAATGCGGTCTTTAAGGAATATGCTAGGGTTGAATCTGAATGACAGGGTGAGAAATTGCGTGATAAGAGATAAATGTGGTATGCAAGATGATGTTGTGACCAGGATTAAGAAAGGAATGCTTCGGTGGTTTGGTCATGTGGAAAGAATGAATGAGGAAAGAGTGACAAAGCAAATTTATATGGCAGATGTGAACGGCCGAGTCGGGAAGGGACGCCCTAGGAAAAAGTTTATCGACCAAATTGGCGATATTTTGAAAATGGGCCACGTTAGAAGTACCCTTAACCGACGAGCATGTATGCGTAGATATATGGATGTAAAAGAGGCGAAAGAGGTATGTCAGAATCGTGCCAAATGGAAGTCCGTAGTCTCTGCCTACCCCTCTGGGTGACAGGCGTGAGTGTTTTATATATATATATATATATATATATATATATATATATATATATATATATATATATATATATATATATATATATATATATATTTATATTATATATATATACTATTAATGTTACTTTTACCATATTTAACCGGAATATTGAGAAGTTATTAATCAAACGGCAATCTCATTATAACCTTAAATTTTATATGTGCCATTGTCTAGTAATTTTTATTGATATTCTATGCTAGTGCACTTTTAATAATAAAAAGTATTAAAAAGTTGTAGGTTCTTTAAAATCTTAAATACTACTTGGTGGATTCTCCGGAACGACTAAAAGAATAGTTTTAGTAGTTCCGGAGAAAACTGCACGAATAAACAGACTGTGGTGATTGATTCTTAATTGTATTATTTATCATGATTCCGGTTAGATTTTCATAAAATCTTTAGCCTTCAAGGGGACTTCATTCTAACCTTAATGCCGTCCACTACCACCTGGAAACGGTGAAGCCGGTCTTGCTCTTTCTAACCGAGACACAGATGTCCTCTCAGGCTGGTACTTCGTATCTCTCCTACCCGGGGAACAAATTAGAACACTCCTTTGTGCTCCGGGCTGGAGTTTATATGTACCTACGTCAGAGAAGACATCTGTTTTCGACGCCTCGGCAGCCTTGAGGGTACGGACCTGTCCATCTTATGGCAGCGCGTAGACAGCGACACAGACCGACTCATCCACTGGGTCCAGATGGCTGCAGACATCCGTGCTACAACAGGTCCCATCCGCAGAGATGCACTATTAATAATAAAAAGTATAAAAAGTTGAAGGTTCTTTAGAGTCTTAAATACTACTTGGTGAATTCTTCGGAACAACTAAAAGAATAGTTTTAGTAGTTCCGGAGAAATAACTGTTCACGAATAAACAGACGGTGGTGATTTATACTTATTGATTCTTAATTGTATTATATGTGTGATACCGGTTAGAATTTCATAAAATCTTTAGCCAATTTACTATAGTAAACTGATATCTTTTTTATGTCTTGAAACCATAAAATTACGTTAAAATTTCTAGTGGGCCCAAATACGATTGAGACAATCGTTTTTTTTTTTTTATTTGTAAAAACAAATGACATAGGGCTTTAACGTGACTTTTCTTGCATATTAAGACATTTGTTTAATCTACAAAAAAGCTTTTAAAATACATCGACTAAGCTAATTATAAGTATGCCATACTACTTCGTATTATCTCTAAGTATTAACTAACGCTAAGAAGAACACAAACGTCCAGTATCGCACTCCCTCCAGTGTTTATATACAATTTTTGTACAAAACTAGGAGTTTTATAATCGACTCCGGTTTGTCAATGAGTAGATAATTACTAGATTCTCAAAAATAATTACACTGCTTATATTTAACTAAGTTAGCTAAGCATTATTTGTAATATATTAAGGCTATTGTTATTTATAACTTGTTTGTATATCATATCTTATCGACATCACAAGCTGCTGCAAGGCGGGCTCCGGGCGGCAGTTTTTGGAGGGCGGTATTTTAGAAATGAAAGTCAGCTCCGCGCCTTATCTTTTTACAGGCTGTTAGTAAAAGTCTCAAAAAATCTGAAAATTTACTGTTACTGAATAATATGTAAATATTACAAACACTGTAACGCTGTAATGCAAGTTCTATGAATATAGAGATAAATGTGCACGTATTCGAGATAATTTGCTCACACACTTACCAAGGGTAGGGATAGATATAAAGAATGCATTATATTGTTTTATTCCATTTTAAAAATACTTCGAAAATAAGGAGTAGGGGCCGAGAAGCGATATTTTTGGTTGGAACGGCCGCAGGCGGCAGCTACCCATGTCACACCACTGATTGTAGTTAATCCTTGCAAACCTTATAAACCAATCAATTCAATAATTAATAATAACAAACAAATAATTCAATCAACTAGTTTCCGAAATATTGACGATCGATGTTAATATTAAATTTCTTAAGATTACTCTTTAAATCTTAAGCGTAGCACTAAAAGTATTAAAATCGGTTGTGAAGTAGTAGCATTTTTGTTGTCACGTAGTATTTTCAATCAATTCATACTTCTAGTAGAATTTCTTCTAGTTAGATTGTATTACTATTTAAAATGTATGTTTAGTAGTGGTTGTCCAATTTTAGTAATATCTGACTTATTCAGGTATTGTATACACCTATGATAAACCAAATGTTAGTGCCAACGCATTAGAAATATTACTATGTAATAACAATAATATGTTATTTATATGTTGCCGGCCTGGCGACGCCTAAATTTTATTCATCATCATTATATTATCATTATATAATTATATTTTTACGTGGTAGAGCCACGCTGCAACGACATTATGGTTGCAGCACGAATGGGTCGCCCCGACCGAGCTAGGACTACGCTCTCACAGAATACCAGCGTAAAATAGCAGCTTTATACTGCTGTGTTTCGTATTTTGAGTTTAGAGATCGGGAGACCCTTTCTTACTGGAAACGAGATGTTCCATCTTAGTTCTCAGGGATGATATAGCATCTACGTTTTGATTCTTTATCGAGGATGAATGTAGATGTCTATCGGCTACAGCATCCACTTACCATCAGATGGACTGTATGCTCGTTTGTCACCCTCATACCTCATAAAATATATTACAATCTTTTCACGTGTATTCATCTACTTCCTCTCTTTCTTTTCAATTCGCCCAACACTTCACTTGCTAATACGAAGCTAGTTATTCTTCAAGCTATACTAACGGCCTATTGCCACATCTGCCTAACTGCGAACTTCTTTTTTAACTTCCAATATGGCCTGTTGGTCTAGTGATTAGTGACCCTGACTGCTATGCCGGAGGTCGTGGGTTCGATTCCCACCCGGGACAAATGTTTGCGTGATGAGCACGTTCATTTTGTTCTGTGTCTGGGTGTAATTTATCTATAATATTTATGTATTTAGAAATATATAAGTATGTTTATCAGTTGTCTAGTACCCATAACACAAGCTCTGCTTAGCTTGGGACTAGATGGCGTTGTGTGATAGTTGTGGAATATTATTATTATTATTATTAATATACTAGTGACATATTTTATCGTGCCAGAAACCCTAAGTAGAGACCTCTCATTGCTCGCTGAGTGACACAGCTTCTTCATACAGCCAGAAGTCTAACAGTTCACGTCTCGGTGCCGTAACCTGGCGACGTGTACTGGCGTACCTTTGTTTTGAGATTCTCGTGGGTACGTATATCATAGTATACATAACGTAGGGTGTATTTGTAAAGGTATACCAAACAAAAAGGTTTGTCCCAAAACCCCGAACGCCAGTCGATTTTCTAAACATTTCTTTTTGCTTGTTTATTTGCAAAATACAGGGTGATCAAATAAGACATATACAATTTATTAGATTTACTTTAATGAAACAAAAATTAGACGGGGTTTTTTCAAAAAAAATTATTTAAGCTTAGCAATTACGTGTGGAATATAGCATCTGCCAAATAGCAACATGACAAATGAGAGCTCTTTTCATCGTGTTCCTCATCACATTTTCGCACACTTCCGATGTTACGACACTGACTGCGTCTCGGATATTCTGTTTTAAGTATTGAAGATTCATCGGCTTGTTAGAACAAGCACGTCCCTTTAGATACCCCACAGAAAAAGTTCAGGAGCTGTGAAATCCGGTGATATTGATGGCCAATCATTACTTGAAGTTAGTTTACCTTAAAACATTCTTCTATACCTCTACGTAGGCCACCTTGTACTTGCTCAGTCTTAAAGTTGCTCGTTTCGAAACCCTGAAAAATTCATGTGCATTGAGAAATAGGTGAATGTTAGCTAAAATTATAATCAACTATAATTAATAATATAATTATAACTTAATTATAAGCTGATGACACAGGACAATTGTGGAAACGTAGATTGCGCTTGATATGTTGTTTTATGTAGACTAGAGGTGAGCCGTATATGTGTTTCACCGAATGCGAATATACGGCCGAAAGTTCGATAAAACTTTAAGCGAACCGAATATTCGGCTGTACATTATTCGGCAGGATCACCTCGGTATCTAACCAATTTATGTCAAAACTTGTTACCGTAAACGTTCCCCGGCCATACCTGAGATATTATTGCATCATCTAGTACTAAGCAAATTGCCGGCACATGCTTATGTTTTGACTATTAAAAAAAATATTTCGTTGTGTTATTTTTAGTGAAAATTGATAATTATATGATAAAAATGAGTGGCAGATGATCTACTATTTTGACTTATTTTAGAGAAACTGACAACCAAAGTAAAGTGAAATGTACTAATGTAATGTAATGTTTCTTTGTTTGATTCAAAACCATTTTGTCAAGCTTTCTATTTACTATAATTGGAAATAAATCTACAGTGTCTCAAAAACATAACGCTAGACTTAACCCATGGATAAAATATACTTTCAACAGTAAAATTACGAAAGATATGGCATTACTCAATTCGTACATTTCAATACAGTAGAGACTTTGAGTACCACTTTAATGAATGTTCGGTGATTTAACTGAATATTCGGTAAAGCTGCCGAATATACCGAATATGAAACGAATATTCGGCCCACAACTAATGTAGACACGATATTTGTTTTTTATAAAAATAATAATGTTTTAAAATTACTTTTAGTAGGAAACTTGTACAGTTTTTTATAGAAGAAAATCAATGTCAATAAATATGGTTTAAATATATTAAGCGCATAAATTTTTGTTCATATTTGTAATCGTTTAGAAAAAAACATGTATGCATTCACAGTACTATTTTCTGATGCTCTTGTCCTAACTGAAAGCATCAACAATTTTTAATACGAGTTACATGACACAGTATAGCTTTTGAAAGGGACACGTCTATGTTTACAAAATGCTCATAATCGAAAAGGTAACTGTAAAAATATCAAATACTTAAATCTATAGAACTTCTAAACTAACTCTAGCGTAATATATAAATTAATGTAATGCAAGTGCCAATGACAATTATAGGGAGCTTTTAATGTAAGTCTCAATTATTTTGTAATAGTTGTGTAAACTGATTTTGTAAATATATTGTGCTTCATATTTTATTGTTGTCACTCGCGTATCAGGACGACTTAAATAAAATATACTTACATAAAGTTGTATTATTTCCTCAACTGTAATTTATAAATGATAGTCACAGACGTAGTTTAGGTCTGATGATAATACATAAAATAAAATAAATATGAATTTTGCGGAACTTCTGACAAGAGTGTTAGCGGCGGATGTATTATAACGACAATATTAGCTTTTTCACAAATCCAGATTTTACCGCTACATTTTTACCCCTTTAAGACCGTCACATTGTAGTTAACATTTCCCATTAGGTCGTAAAGACAATTTATTTCGTTGCTCGAAATACATACTTCGGATAGACTAAATATTAGAACCCTTTCAGCCAGTTGTGTGTTTTCACGAACGCAGACGTAATTCTGAACTAATTCTACTGCAAGGAAGGGTACGGGAGTCATCGTTGCTACGAGTATTCGCAGTTACGACAAATAGTTCTAACGACTATTTCCCGTAGATATTAATGTTTTAATAAGAAATTAGAAGTCTAGATTAAGGAGAACCCTGGAACGACAAAAGTCGTGACAAATCACGCAGTTAAATAAACTATATAGACTATAGAATAGATCGCGGACAGTAAATCATTGCTATATGCGCACAGATCCATATAATATGATATTTACAAGTAACGATGCTTTCAACACGATGATTATCTGTTGTCTGTTGAAGCCAGATGTATCACTACATTTCACCTTTCGACGGTGCTCTCCGTCGCTAGTCTAGATATTTCATAACTGGCATATCCGAAATGGTTATGTTAAACCTTTCAAATGCCACCCACTTAATTTTATATAGGTTTTCTATTAAAACGGACTGCAACTAAGTCAAGTAACGGTGATCTCGTAATATCATAAACGATGTGTACATGCATTATTTGATTGGACCTCATTATTCAATTTTGTTTGTCAACCAATTAATCCTCATTGAAGAATCATTCCATCTTGAACGCTATACAGACTACTTTTGTACGGACAACAATATATTTCACAAGGTTAAAATTCATATAGTTGCCATACTTGGCAGACAGGTTGGCACCCGCAGTTTTTTTATTACTTTAAGTTATAATCAGGAAGATGCTGCCGTCAAACCCCTGTTTCATTTCCTTTGTCTTTTTTACATCACCCACTAGATTATATCATCATCATCATCATTACAGCCCTTCACAAGTCCACTGTTGAACATAGGCCTCACCATATGGAAGCCACAAAGCACGGTCCTGAGCCACCTGCAGCCATCAACTACCTGCATGTCTTACCACGTCGACATTCCATCTAGTGATTACTTGGCAAGATTATATAGGGTAGTGGATTCTCAGAATTTATATAATAATAAATTATAATTACAAAATATCACAGACAGACTGGCATCGACTCTGTGTTTGCCAACCTACTAGCGTACCGTGATCAGTAAAAGCAAACTTTTAAGATTTGTATGGACTTGGCATTCTATCTACTAGGTGGTAGTACCTCTTTTCTGTCCAACACTCCGGCTGTATTGGTACCCTGAGGATCACCAGCTGATAAGTGGCCGAAAGTACGGTTTCCGTCGGGGTCGCTCAGATGGTGATCTTGTGGCTTACCTAACTCGTAGATGGGCGGAGGCAGTAGAATCCAACGGCTTCCTCCGGCCGTTAGTTTTGACATTGCGAAATCCTTCAATCTTGTTGATGTCAATCGTGTGGGTTTTCCGAGAAATTGTGCAATTGGATCAGTTTTCTTGCAGACCGGAGGATCAAGGTCGATTACTATACTATACTATAGATAGAGAGACTATTAATGCTAGTGTTCCACAAGGTCACGTGCCATCACCTACGCTATCTCTTCTGCATATCAATGATATGTTGGAAACCAGTAACATATATTGCTCTACGCACGACAGCACTGGTGATGCTTTATACACCGGCCGTGCCCATATTACTCGGGAAAACACCACCGAGTTTCGGAACAAACTTGTGTCTGAAATCAAGTCTTTGTTGAACAAAGTTTCGGATTGGGAGCGACTGAATCTAGTCCAGTTCGATCCCCATAAGACACAAGTTTGCGCATTTACCGCGGAAAAAAAACCTTTTTTCACATCAGTTGCGGGACACTCCCCTTATTGCCTCAGCCAGTATCAGAATTCGCAGCATCGACATATCGAATGACGTGTCGTTCCGACGTCACTTAGAACAGAAGGGTAAATTGGCATTCAAACAGCTCGGCGTACTCCGCAGAGCGGGACAGTATTTAATGCCGGCCAACCGCTTGCAACTTTACTAAGCGCAGGTTTGGCTTCACATGAAATACTATTCTTATCTTTGGGGCGGGTCTTCCTTCAACTTAAGCGCATCCAGCTCAGAACAACTCGAATCGTTGGCGACTGAATTTTCTGCGATCGGCTCGATTTACTAGCGCTGCGAAGTGTCACCAATACACATCGCAGAAAAACTTACGCATCCACATTATCTGGCTGCTTGGCTCGGAATTTTCGTCCTAAAGGGTCTCCGGTTCTCATTATCGACTACACAAAATAGCAGCATTATGCAGCTCTTTTATACCGGTATTCTGTAAAATCGTGGTCCATCCCCAGTCGAACGATCCATTTGTGCTACAAACATAATATGGCTGCAATGTGACTTCACAACATAAAACACCCACCCCATAAAAGGGTCAACGATGCGTTATACACGCAATGTCAACTTTTGTTATACTAAACAATTAAAATGTATAAGTATATAATAGTAAAGTCAATGAAAAGGAAAACAAACGCAATGTCTACACTACATTTTATTATTGTGTGGCCGAGCATTACCGCGGGTTGGTTTCCTTGTCACTGATCTCCTGGGATTACGTTCGTGACGGTTATTTATAAACTAAGATAGACTGTTGTTAAGACAGACTATGCAAATATCTCTTAATAATTGAATACACAAACAAAATAACACACAAAATCGGTTACAACGTCAATAAGCACTGCTTGCTACCTTTATGTATGTATACTAGTGATCTTTTTACCTTCTGAAAAAAATATGTAAAGAATCAAGTTTTTATAATAAACGAAAATGTTTCTTCGTCATAATTCTTCATGAGTCCTTTGTTTTCTGCTGTACATCTCAAATTGTAGGCAAGATTTGTCGTGATAGCCATACTCGCCAGGTGTATCAGTACCATTCGATGCTGCCTCCTGTCTCCGACCTGAGTGTTTACAGCGAGTATATATGAAACTACATCCATCTATTGCAGGCCGTTAGATTTTTGTAGGCAAGATTTGTGGTGATAGCCATACTCGCCAGGTGTGTCAGTACCATACGTATGGCATCTTTGATGCTACTTCCTGTCTCCGACCTGAGTGTTTACAGCGAGTATATATGAAACTACATCCATCTATTGCAGGCCGTTAGATTTTTGTAGGCAAGATTTGTCGTGATAGCCATACTCGCCAGGTGTGTCAGTACCATACGTATGGCATCTTTGATGCTGCTTCCTGTCTCCGACCTGAGTGTTTACAGCGAGTATATATGAAACTACATCCATCTATTGCGGGCCGTTAGATTTTTGTAGGCAAGATTTGTCGTGATAGCCATACTCACCAGGGTGGTCAGTACCATACGTATGGCATCTTTGATGCTGCTTCCTGTCTCCGACCTGAGTGTTTACAGCGAGTATATATGAAACTACATCCATCTATTGCAGGCCGTTAGATTTTTGTAGGCAAGATTTGTCGTGATTGCCATACTCACCAGGTTGGTCAGTACCATACGTATGGCATCTTTGATGCTGCTTCCTGTCTCCGACCTGAGTGTTTACAGCGAGTATATATGAAACTACATCCATCTATTGCAGGCCGTTAGATTTTTGTAGGCAAGATTTGTGGTGATAGCCATACTCGCCAGGTGTGTCAGTACCATACGTATGGCATCTTTGATGCTACTTCCTGTCTCCGACCTGAGTGTTTACAGCGAGTATATATGAAACTACATCCATCTATTGCAGGCCGTTAGATTTTTGTAGGCAAGATTTGTCGTGATAGCCATACTCGCCAGGTGTGTCAGTACCATACGTATGGCATCTTTGATGCTGCTTCCTGTCTCCGACCTGAGTGTTTACAGCGAGTATATATGAAACTACATCCATCTATTGCGGGCCGTTAGATTTTTGTAGGCAAGATTTGTCGTGATAGCCATACTCACCAGGGTGGTCAGTACCATACGTATGGCATCTTTGATGCTGCTTCCTGTCTCCGACCTGAGTGTTTACAGCGAGTATATATGAAACTACATCCATCTATTGCAGGCCGTTAGATTTTTGTAGGCAAGATTTGTCGTGATAGCCATACTCACCAGGGTGGTCAGTACCATACGTATGGCATCTTTGATGCTGCTTCCTGTCTCCGACCTGAGTGTTTACAGCGAGTATATATGAAACTACATCCATCTATTGCAGGCCGTTAGATTTTTGTAAGCAAGATTTGTCGTGATAGCCATACTCGCCAGGTGTGTCAGTACCATACGTATGGCATCTTTGATGCTCCTTCCTGTCTCCAACCTGAGTGTTTACAGCGAGTATATATGAAACTACATCCATCTATTGCAGGCCGTTAGATTTTTCTAGAACTGCTCAAAGTCGTCTTTTACGACACTCAGGTGATGGAAAGAGGTGATAAATTTTCTCACGTTATTCGGGTGACTATAAGATTTTAGCTGAGGGGCCTCGCCTACAGATTGCGTCACAAGAGGGATTTTACTGTACGCGTTAGTTTTAAGTTTCTCGTGGCAAGCAAATTGACAACATCAGTTTGTTTTATTATTGTAAATTTTTATTAGGGAGAAGCTACTTCTCATCTGTTTTACTTTCCCTCTAACTCTTTTTACAATTATGGAGTGATATGAGGTATTGGAATCTCTTCCGCCGCCACTTCACCGCAAACACAATGAACAAAATAAACATATTCAAAAATACTGGTCCTGAGTTTGAAAAGAAAGCAAAAGAGTATACTGTAAGTACAACTTGATTAAGATTACCTAACACTAATACTCGTAATTCAAAGTCAAATAATGTGTAACTATTTAATTTGAGAGTACAAACACAGCTTTGAAGACATATATTATAAATTAAACAAAGTCTCTTTAAATTTATACTCTATGAGAACCACAACGCACTATATAACATATTCGATATCTCGTAAGCACTCAGTCGGAAATCGACATTCATTTAGAATGAACTTCGCTGGCAAGGTCGTTTTAATAACGGGCGCGAGTTCAGGAATCGGTGCGGCTTGCGCTGTACGCTTTGCAATGGCTTCCGCAAAACTATCTATCGTAGGAAGAAATATAGATAACCTAAAAAAGGTGTCCGAAAAGTGTGAAACAGTAAGCGGTTTTAAACCACTATCCATATCGGCTGATATTACTATTTATGATGACATACAAAGAATAGTTAAAGAAACAATAGACTATCACGGAAAAATTGATGTATTGGTGAACAATGCGGGTATAGCTCTGATGGCTGGTATTCTAGACGGCGTAGAACCACTTGACCGTATAATGGAAACGAATATTCGCGGAACTTACCTGCTCACACAACAAGTTATTCCACACATCGTGATTACTCGGGGAAACATTGTCAACGTATCGAGTGTGCTTTCAACGACACCAATTTGCACTATGATGCCTTATTGCATGTCTAAAGCTGCACTGGACTCCTTTACCAAATGTCTTGCAATGGAACTAGCCAGTAAAGGAGTGAGAGTGAACGCCGTTAATCCAGGTCCAGTTAAAACTAATTTCCTCACAAGAGCTGGACTAAGTAATGAACAGAGTGAAGCATTATTTGCAAGTTTTGCTACCAACTTACCCCTTAAAAAGGTATGTGAAAGTGAAGATGTTGCAGAATTAATTATGTTTCTTGCCAGTGATAATGCGAGTTGCGTCACCGGTAGTTGCTACGTTATGGATTGTGGAGTGAGTCTTGGCGATGGTGGAAAGAAATGTGTAATGTAAAAATATTTTGTAATAATGTTTTTGTTTTGAATTTTTATATATTGAAAGTTTTGTATTATTTGAAACAAAAGCATGCTAATAAACAAACAATCTGCAAACCTCACTGTTACCAAATAATCACACAATACGCTTGGGCTTTGTAATGAAGTTAGCAATATTCATAACCCTGATAAGTTTGTTTAAGAAACAACTAATTTGACGATGACGCCTTACAAAACAAAAGCGAGAAATGTAAATTATGTCAAGCTTTGTAATGAACAAAGGATTTAGGGGTGTAGGGACGAGTTAAATAAGAATGTAATAAGATGTTTCTTCTTCTGTTAGAAGAGAGTGTACGAGCCATGTAGATTTTCCTCAAAATAAATAATTCTTTTATATCATTAATAATTTTGTTAACCTAACACACAATCCTTGCACAAAAACTTCAATAATTCCGTGTTTACTTGCGTTAATTTACGTCGCATAATTGTTCTACAAATTGCTTCCAAGCCAGTACAAAAAAGAAGCTATTTTAATATTTTCTGTGCTGGTTTAGAAACAATTATTACAAAAAGTAGAGTTATTTTATGGAATAGAGGTGACACACGGGAACACGGTCCACCTGATGGTAAACGGATGCTGTTGTCTATAGATATCTACGTCTATCCTTAATTAAGAATCAAAATGCAGATGCGCTATCAAACCTAAGGGCTAAGAGGAAATGCCCCATCTCTATTAAAAAGGGTATCCGGCTCTCTACATTAAGCCGGTATTGAGTCGTAGTCCTACCCTGGTCAAGCCAACCCATTGGTACTACAACCATAATATAGCTGCAGTATGGCTCCAAAAGGTATTAAAAGTTCAATTAAATTCATTAAATTATATGAAAATAGCATTACGAAAACAAACCAATTATTAATATGAGAGTTTCGATAAAGATAGGGATGTAATTTTCAGAATGAACGGATTGGATTCGTCGAGTAAAATACCCGGCCTCGTTAAGGGTTACGGGTGATTGTTATCTGCGATTAATATAATTCTCTAATTTATACACGACGAACGTAACCGTGCGCCGTTCCATTGTTATTGGACGAAACCGCGACTTTCAATTAGGAAACACCACTTAACCCGACTTAACCAGATATTGCTTCGTTGCGCTCGTACCGGTTTTCAGACCGCGCTCCGACGCGACGATTGTTGTGATTATCTTTTGTTGCGTTCTAATTATTTGCATGCGACTTTATTTTTTCGTCCTTTGTATTTTAAAACACTTTGATGTAGGTATAACGAGGAAAATAAAGAGTTAAAAATTCTTGAAATACATAATTTATATTTATGTAATTGGTTCTATATGTTTGTTATTGTTCTATATGTATGGTTTGAAGCGACAGTAGCCTAATGACAGGGCGCGGACCGTGAACTCAAAAAGGTCGTGGTTTGGAATCCGCCATTCGACTACTGGCGTAAACCACTCGTAACACAAGGAATTTAAGCTTACCATGAGTGGTTAAGGGGAATATTAGTTATGTTTATAGCATTGTTAATATTCATTAAAGAAAAAAGTTCTGGATTCTGGATTTATATATTAGATTTTTATTTTTTCATTCTTTAACGTTAAAAAATTTAAAAATAATTTAAGTTCATAAATAAATACAGCATGTTGTGACTCAATTTTTTTTCTTATTTTCTAAAGTCTTCAAACTTAACAAAAATGTAATTAAAACTATTGTTTTAAATAAAGTGTAAAATTACTATGAATTGAATTATATATGAACAAAATGACGGGTACACCTCTACTAGCTTCTTTATTGGCCTGTAGTCGTCTAAATGATGACCTGCGGTCATGTCGGATCAACTGGTGAGCCGTCTTGCACTTTTGACACAACTACCCGTCGTCGGTGTGGGTTTTTTACGTCAGGGGTAATCAAAATGATTATACCGCCATCTATCGGAAGCCAAAAGTTTTTGTGTAATTTTCCATAGTCGCCTATTACTACACCACGGGACGAAATGTGGTAAAGGATTATCTTATACAACTACCACATGACTATAATGTATGATATAAATAAAATCTAATGCACACGAGGTGTAATCCGTCTGTTATATTTGTAGATCAATTTTTACTTTTCAACTTTAAACCGAGGTCTCACTACTGTACGGTACTACTGTAAGGCACACGCTGACTAATTTATACCCACCCCACATGTAACCCACGTGATTGACAAGGTTTTATAAGTTCAAAATATATACATAATTATAAAATGATGTGTTTTAATAAACAATAAGAATATTGGGGCCAACACCGAGACACTCACTTATCTGCACATTCTTAAACCTGTATAAGTATGACAAAATCGGGACTACTCATTTACGTACATTAAGGTTAATCTCATTATCTTAATCTATAGTCGCAGCACGAATGGGTCGGCTAGACCGGGGAAGGACCACGTTCTCACAGAATACCAGCGTGAAACAGTGGCTTAATGCTGCCGTGTTTCGTATGGTGAGTGTAGAGAACCGGAGACCCTTTTTACTGGAAATGAGGCATTCCATCTTAGTCCTCACGGGTCACGGGTGACAACGCATCTACATTTTGATTCGTGATCGAAGATAGACAGCAACCACTTACCACCAGGTGCACTGTATGCTCGTTTGTCACCCTGCCCTATAAAAAAAAATTAAGAAGCGATATTTGATTGTAAAAAATTTGTTTCATTTTCAGATTTAACTTTCTCTATCAATGCTTTACACTCTAACGATGATTAAAACTAACGAAAAGGCGATAAACAAATATCCGGCAATTTTGAATAATTATTTTTATAGTCTTAATAAATTGTTACTAAAATTATAGAAATAGTACGTAGTTATACACTCTGGAAGTAGTCGCAACATCATAACATAACCCATTGATCTCATCATCGTCATTCAAGTGATTGCTCTGACTAAGCTTTTGGTATTAGATTACTCGTAGACACGATACTTTTAAGTATCCGTAATTTTACAATAACGTATTGTTCACGAATTGTGCCTACTAAGTTTTTAATATTAGATTACTGAAAACGATCATGAAGTATAATGTTACAGAAGACACTGACTCCACTATATAACTGTTATTGCTAGTCAAACAAAGGCGTCATACTTTCAGTCAAGAAGACATTGTTTTGACCACGCTATATAAGCCGCTGCATTTAGAATAAAAGGCGTTATAGAACTGATCGTAGTCACATAATCACTTAAGTAAGTCAGTATTGCACTGAATTAGTTTTAATACATTATTGTAATGTAATAGTTATTAAATGTCATGAAGACATATTTTGTAGTTTTTTTTTAAACTTCGCCGCCGCTCCCGAAACTTAACTACGTACACTTGTATCATAGAAATAACAATAATACATGCTGAAACAACCTCATTTAGCGGAGTAAAATGAGAGCTACGTGAGTTAACAATTATCGACACTACAGCAATGTACTTCGGAACGCAAAGCTATTCTATATGAATTACACGCTACGTGTTCGAGATAGCAATGTTATTAACAATGAACTGGCTGTAATATGCTATGTTAATGTAGTCACAATACACCTTGCATGGTACAAAATTGTGTTCAAAATGTTTAATTCTCCAAAAGAATACAATGCATACTTACGAGTACATGAGACATTTAAATTAATAGACATTTGAATTTTAAAGTTTTAATCATTGCATTGAATATTTAGAACAAAATTATGTATTAATAAAAAACTACTAAGACTACGAATAATATAAATGAAAAAGTAACCAAATGCATCACTCTGAGATAAAGTACGCACGGCATGGTCCATCGCAGAAGCCCATATATCATTATATTAAAGTCCACACCTGATTATCTGTTCATGATAGCCAAACTTGACAACCAAGGCAACTATCTCCATTAATGAGGAATTTTATGGGGAAACTTACGTTCTGTGAACAAAAGTAACAAATGATTTGAGTGACGTTTTTAGGGTTCCGTAGTCAACTAGGAACCCTTATAGTTTCGCCATGTCTGTCTGTCCGTCTGTCCGTCCTCGCTTAATCTCTGTGACCGTTAGCACTAGAAAGCTGAAATTTGGTACCAATATGTGTATCAATCACGCCGACAAAGTGGTAAAATAAAAATTGGAAAAAAATGTTTTATTAGGGTAGCCCCCCTATATGTAAAGTGGGAAGTGATTTTTTTTTAATTTCAACCCTAACGTGTGATATATTGTTGGAAAGGTATTTAAAAATGAATAGGGGTTTACTAAAATCATTTTTTGATAATGTCAATAATTTCGGAAATAATCGCTCCAAAAGTAAAAAACAATGTGTCCCCCCCCCCTCTAACTTATGAACCATAGGCTTAGAAAATATGAAAAAAATCTGAAAGGTAGAACTTTATAAGGACTTTCTAGGAAAATTATTTTGAACCTGGATGGAAACAGTTTTTGTACAAAAAAGACAAAAAGTTGTACAAAATAATTTCTGGACTAAGTTTGTAGTATAATCGTTTAAGCAGGCATTTTTTAAACTTCGCTTACATATTTTATTATCCTGAACGTATCTTTTTTTAAACAAAAAAAGAATCATTAAAATTGGTTCTCGCAATCCAAAATTACCACCGAAAACTTCTGGCACGTCTATGTATTAATTAGTAACCCAATTCCCCGAGAGATGGCGCTGTAGGTACTTATTACATTGGCTCGGGTATTATCGAATTGTTCGGTTGGTCTCTCCTTGGCATCGCCTGTCGCGGAGCGTGCAATGTTGCACGCTCCATGTTCGCGCACGTACCCACTACCGGGAGCAGTTGCAGGAGCGCGGAGCGCTGCTGGAGCGCGAACATAATGGATACCCACCTTTAAACTCATAAGTGGGAACACTTATTGTGACGAACGGGAAACTACGGAACCCTACACTGAGCGTGGCCCGACACGCTCTTGGCCGGTTTTTATTAGTTTTTAAACTAACGTTGACATTTCCGCTTTGTGGCCTGTATAAAACATTGATAATCGATTGTGAAATCGATTTATTAATTTATTCACTCTACTTTTACGACTACTTTGAAACGTTAAGGTGTCACGAGGGAACCATTGTTTAAATAAGAATTTTCTTAAACTTACCTAAAGAAGAAAAGACTGAATCACTTTTTATTGTCTTTTTTCTATTTTTGTATTAAAATCGATTAACTAACCTATTTCATCTGGCAGCATTGTTTAAAAATAAAATAACGGAAGTCAGTATTATTCTTATAAAATATTTAATTTCTTTTTCCATGATAAAACTGCTTAATATTTCATTATTAACTACAAAAAAAAAACTTTAAAAAAATATTGATAAATATTTCACTTGTGTAACGTTAGGCCCAAATTCGCCCGTCTCCTTTGAATCCTATTAAAACTTCTAGTGACTAGACTAGAGTTCTACTAAACTTTAAGTGACTTAAATTAAAATTTTGTGCAAAAAATAGTAAGTTGTATCCATGCTTTACCAAGTATCTGTGTGGCTTGTACACATGTAGTACCCTTATTACAATCATATAAGTGATAAAAATTATCATTTTTTTAATTTGATTAATTAGCATCAAAATTGTTTTAATATTAATTATCAAAAATAATAACCTCTGTATAATTTAATAATAATCCATTTATAATACTTATTAAATGATGGGCTATTATGAGATTTTGAACAAATTTATTCAAAGGTTGTATTTAATTTATAAAATTTTTAAAAAAGGTTTTTAAATACGAATATGTTCATATACTATTAACGATATAGTAGAAAGAATGTGCATATTGAATTAAAGAAAATTAAATGGATAAACAGAAAACGATTCTATTTACTGATTCTGATCACGTAAAACGTACCTAACAACTAAATAAAGTTTAATCTAAAACTGGTTTTAATAAAAACTTTTGTTAAAAGATTTTTTTTAAATCGAGTCTACATTATGTATCGTAGTTCTCCCTTGACGATAATTTGAGACGGCTAATAGCACAACACAAGTCCCTGTTACCAAAAACGTCGATCGTCGACCTTCTTTATTTGCTGACAGCAATCTTAAAGACTCGCTAGACTCGCTCCACCCGCTGCCGGAATATATTGGACTTTCTAGACCCCAGAGACTGAAGTGCTCGCTCTTACTGAACATCCCTAACATTGTTTCCACAGTTAAATGTAATTGAACTCTAATGACTATATCTTTAGGATTGAGATTTAAAATGCCTGCGGAAAATAAGGGCCTGCGTAATGTAAACGCTACTATTTAAGGGGCAACAGATTGCCTCACTTGTAGTTTGTGCCGCACGTGTTAGGAATAAGTAGTAGACGATATTTTAATTGTGTACACGTGAGTTTATTCTATTAAAGTAAAATGTATAAGAATGTACTAACATTTCCAAGTTAATTATATAAAACATTGGGTGCGTTTGGCAGAAAAAAGCGCTAGCAAGCGCTTACAAGCAAAATGGCGATCGTAAGCGGTAAGCGCTGTCAAATCGTAAATAGCTATTTTCCTCCAGGACACGATGTTAGTTTTAACCGGGGAATCTAACCTAATTTAAACATATGTTTGTAAGGTATTCATATTAAAAACTTACCAATCATGATTTTTTAATAGCATGTATATGTTTATTCATGTCATTATATTACTTAAAACTAATATTGCACAAAACAACTGATAAACTCTACTTCAAAACAAACAAATTAAATAAGCAAAATGGCGGATTGTGTCAGCGCTACTGAAGTAGCAATCGTGTCCTGGCCGAAAACTATTTTAGCGCTTATAAGCGCTTGCTAGCGCTTTTTTCTGCCAAACGCACCCATTGTGAAAAAGAAGTTTTAAAAGAAGCCTTTGTAAGAAACGAAATATCTAAGAATATAAGAAATTCGTCAACAAGCACTGTAGCAACGCGGTGGACTAATTTACTGATTATTAACTCACTGGGATGAATGAAGCCATGTGCATGGTATAGACGTACTTTCTGTTCTTAGTTTTCAATACTATCAACTCTATTTTATACCTTTGCTCACTTATCATACTCCATCTTACGTAGAAAGATGAGAACAACAAAGAACACCTGTGCCCGGAGTCAGGTATTCTCTACTCTCAAATTAATGTAATCGTCAAAAATTTATTTCTCAATTTATTTATTTTATTTGGCTGACCAAGAATGAGTACACTAAAATTAATCAAATATATCAGTAATAATACTAAATAATTGCTTCACTATTTATAGGCAGTGCGGCGGACACTTCCTTGCCCTAAAACCCTCTCAGAAATGAGGGGAGGCCTGTGCCCAGCAGTGGGACGTATATAGGCTGTAACTTTACTTTACTTTTATTTATAGTTTAGCGCACCGTGTACCAATAATAACTTATAGCGTATTATAAAACAAAACAAAATCAACAATTTAACAACAATACAGGAAAAAGATTTCGTTCATTATTATTGATATCAATATCAAGCACAGTCCTTTTAATTTTAGATACGGAGGTTGTGTTCATATCTAGCACAGTAGAATATGCCTTGAGTAGTGTGACTTAAGGTACAGAAGTAACCTACAGTGACTGGTATGAAAATGCAAGCTTAGTGATAGTGCGACTTTTTTATATAACATGTTTTAATAGAAACGCAAATGATGGTATAGAATTTATCAAGGTGATCATCTAGGTTCTGGGCACTCTCGAAGAAATTCGCTACGCCAATCCACATTATCAAGAACCTTGCTAATAGCCTCGTAATCAGTCTTATAAAAATTCTACCCTCAAGAATATACCAGCTGTCAACCATAAATGTGGGTACCAGCAACTGTAACCGTTTTACTTGCAAGATTTTCCCATAGTTATCATCTTTTCGGAAATTGTTAACGTGTTTAGATAATGGTATTGTGGTATATTGATGGCTATTTACATATAAAAAGTTAGAATACCGAAATTTGACTGATAAGGGAAAAGATTAAGGGAAAATTGAACAGAAGTTCCAAGGTTAAAAGTTTCAAAAACTTTACACTTTATACTTAGGATGATGATAAACCCTGGCTAAAATGGCTTCCGTTTCTTAGCCAGTACTGCTATCACCAACATTATATTTTACGAAATAGTAGTCACGAGTAGATGTACCCACAAAAAAAATCTTACACAATTATGTTTCTTCAAAATTTCGTCCTTACTGATTATTTCTTATTTATTTTTAGTGAAAGGAAACACGGTGAGGAAATACGCATGTATAGAAAAATTAAATATTTTGAGAACGATGATCGTGTGTAGTATGTATACATAGGAGTTCAATTCATAAAGAACTAACTCTGAGAAGCTTCGAATGGAGAAGATTGTTCAGCAGATAACTCTTTTGTTTACATGGGGAACAGAAATACAGTTCACAAAAAATCTGTCATTAATTATGAAATTATCGTATTTATTTGCATTTTTATATTACACAGAAACTGATAGGAATAAAGAAGAACCATAGCTACATAGAGGATTTTTCGCCATAATTGCCACACTTGGCAATATAAAGTACAGGACTATTAGTGGGTACTTTTTTATAGGATAGGGTGACAAACGCACAATAAAACGCACATAGTCCACCTGATGGTAAGTGTTTGCTGTGGTCCATAGACATCTACATCTATCCTCGATTACGAATCAAAATGCAGATGCGTTGTCACCGGTGAGGACTAAGATGGAATGCCTTATTTCCAGTAAAAAGTGTCTCCGGAGGGTCACTCACTATACGATACAAAGCTACATTAAGCTGTTATTTCACGCTGGTATTCTGTGAGAGCGTGGTCCTTCCCCGGTCGAGCCGACCCATTCGTGCTACAACTATACTACTAATATAACTGCAGCATAACCCTACCACGTATGAAACCGCCACCACACAGTTTAGAAGGAATATACTGTAACGAAAAGTTTACAAATCGAAAACCGGAAGTCGCACTCAAGTCAATCAAAATTTACCCTCTAAAGTAAATTGTAATGAAGAATTACGCGTGAAAATGGTTTTGGCTATTAACATTTTTTTTTCCAATACTTTCTAATTTTCTTTGTAGTTAAGAATGGCTACCTCAAATCCGACTTTCAATCACAGGAAATTCAAAAAAAAAGATATTTAAATATATTTAAAAAAATTTAGAACGAAGTTTAGTTCAATAACTAGGCACTTATGGAAGTAGTATTTTTAATTTGAAAATGGAAGCCACTACCGCAAAAAGTTAATAGAGAGTGCGTTTGGCAGAAAAAAGCGCTAGCAAGCGCTTACTAGCGCTGAAATAGTTTTCGACCAGGACACGATTGCTACTTCATTAGCGCTGACACAATCCGCCATTTTGCTTATTTAATTTGTTTGTTTTGAAGTAGAGTTTATAAGCTGTTTTGTGCAATATTAGTTTTAAGTAATAAAATGACAAGAATAAGCATATAGTACATGTGTATTAAAAATTTATTATTGGTAAGTTTTTAATATGAATACTTTACAAGCATATATTTAAATTAAGTTTAGGTTTTCCGGTTAAAACTAACATCGTGTCCTGGAGGAAAATAGCTACTTACGATTTGACAGCGCTTACCGCTTACGATCGCCATTTTGCTTACAAGCGCTTGCTAGCGCTTTTTTCTGCCAAACACACCCATTATCCAACAATTATGGTTACACTGCAACTACTATCTTTTTCTAATTTAAATAGTGTGAAGCAACAGTGTAGCTGCACACTGAAGTATTTTATGTTAGCTCTCAATTTATTTATTTTAATTTCTCAAAAGTAAAAACAATATGTAGTTTTCTTAATTTGAATCTGGTTGCAGGTCTCTACTCCATTGACCGACATTCCAATGTTATAAAAAGTATACGTACAAAACGAATTCATATTGATGCTTATGACTCCGAACCAAGTAAAATTTTATCAAACAAATGGTTGCGAAACTGATATAAAAGCATTCGCAGACCAAAACCTAAATTAACTATGTAATATTTAAACTGTGTTTTTTATTAATGTATCTTTACAGAAATCCGTACAAATTTATTTTCATAACTCATTCCGGGTTTGACGGTTTTCCAATACAAAACGACATAAACTATAAAAGAAAAACTCGTGCAATCATATTTTATCGGAAAAGCTATTTTTCGCAGGCGGATCCCGGGCCCAGCTACATAAAACGCCGTGTTAACAATAACAAGTCCCGACGCGTCGAGACGTACTCGCCTCGAGACATCGTACTTGTTCCAACTTACAATCATGATTTTTATTTGCCAAATCTTACGTATATTTCTCTATTTAAATTAACTTAAATAAATTAGTCCGTAACAGTTCGCTTGCGATCCTGGATAGCCACTTTTGTAAATCTGCTCTGGTGTGAATTATTTGCCGGAGCGAAATCACTTCGTAACTGGGTTAAGTTTTTTTTCTTTATAATATTACTTTGTTACTTATAAGTATAATAAACATGAGATAATAATAAACATAAGAAAGGCATCGCCTTATAATCGATTCTGAAACATTTACACAAAACAAAGAAACCAAACGTTAAACGTCCAAACGAAGTTCGTGTCGTGTGAAGTGAAACGTCGAAACGAACAATCACAAGTCCAATCACGATGCCCACCAGAGTTACACATTCGGCTGAACACAGGGCACTCTCACAGCAGCAAGAAGTTACTTTAACTGTCACACTTTGTCATACAGATTAATGATCGACGTCCGCCTCGTACCTTTGACACTGCTCTCCGTAGTCGGTCTGGTATTTCACATCTGGTGTATATTTACAAGAATATAGTCCTTTGCATAAAAAAAACCTATCTATTAGAGGCCATTAAAACTCTCTAACATTTTGTAGTTTGGCGGCGCAGTTCCCGCGCCACAAGCAAACCACATGGAAGCCTAAATCACGTTATCAAAGCTCCAAAGTACTGCAGTATACGGGGTTATTTTGCAATATGTGCCCAAATTTGCAGAGAAGGTTCAGAATAAGTAATATAAGCGAATGATGAAGAAAACTTAATTAAAAATAATTCCTTCCTCCTTTCATCTTTATAATTCAGAATGCGTGGTAATGATTTTAACCGATTGTCATTCATAAATATCTAACGCCTACAGTTTTACTGCGCAACTTTGTGAATTGAATACGAGTAGCATACGGTGGAGCACGCGTAAGCGTAGTTGTTATCCATAAATAACAGTCAATTTGGGATAATTTCAAACAAAAAAGGAGCCTTATTTACTCGGATTTTCAGAAACTGCAATAACAGTATTTATATATTTAAACTTAAACATAAAATTTGAATACTCTTTGAAAAATAACCCTGTATATAGTATAGTTCCGATTAACGGCGCTGTCCGTTCCCCGGGCTGAATACCTTGCCCGGCGGGAGATCTCTCTTTTTCCTTCCACGGTCAAAATAGTAAACAAAAAAAGCAAAAAAGGATATTCTCACGTCACCACCGCACATCAAATTGATGTATATGTTAACTTAATTATTCATTAAAACATATTTAAGTTTCGAGCTCGGTAAGTTTGAGGTTATACGCAATTTATTTTGAATTGCTACTACATACTAGAACGTGATCCACCTTCGCTATAGATGGCGACGACTGCAATAATTCAATCAAAGGTGGCTTAACAGAGCTCTAGTGTTTAACAAACATATACCCTTATCACGAAGCATTGATGAACTTATCCTTTTCGCATTAGACGCTCTTACTTTATTATTAACTTAACGAGCAACTTTGAACTCTATTACTAGAGGTATAATGATTTTTCAACATATTAAACATTATACATCATTAGATTTATCGCGCTAACTTTAGTTAGTCCAAAAGTGTTTTACGATGAGGTTGTTCACACTTTTCGCGGTTTTCATTTACTGGGTCAAATATGGAAAATGTCGAGACGAAGAAAAAATTAGCAAAGGTAATAATTTCTTAGTTCTACTGAACGTCCACTTTATTTTTTATTTTTAAAATATTGTAGTATGGCGTTTTTCACAATTGAGAAAGATATATTAGTAAGATACTAACGCTATTACTATATATAGACTGCATGCGAATGAAATGAGAATGTTACGATGGATGTGTGGTGTGACAAGGATGGATAAGATAAGGAATGAGTATATAAGAGGAAGCCTGAAAGTAGCGCCAGTGGTAGAAAAGGTGAGAGGAAGCAGATTGGCATGGTTTGGGCATGTGATGCGGAGGAATGAAAGTCATGTCACAAAACGAGTGTTGAATATGAATGTGGAGGGACACACGGGCAGAGGAAGGCCGAATAAAAGATGGATCGATTGTGTGAAGAGTGATATGAGAATGAAAGGAGTAAGTATGGAAATGACGGCTGATAGAGAGGAATGGAACAAGAAGGTTTACTGCGCCGACCCCAGATAATGGGAAATGGTTTAGAGAATGATGACTAACGCTATTACAGTAAGTCCAGCACCCTAGGGAGCAATAATAGAACCGTTAAAACGACGTCGAAAGGAACTAAGAAATTTTAAGTGTCCATAACTAAATTTACTGTTTCTAGCTACGCGATAAAATGAACCATGTTTGGGACATTTTCTATCAGTTAGGTTCTCATAAAACTCTAACAAAGAACGAGTACCGCTTACGGTACGAAAAGTTAATTTAATATTCAAATAACATATTTACTGATACTTTTTTCCAAACCTATATTAATATGTCACATTTAATTCCTTTAAAATTTAGGGTGCTATTGGCCAAACGAAGTCTACGAGCCCTGCTTTGGTGGGTGTGCAGAGGTTTCATGCGACAACCCTCGAAACCACCTGCGCCCTTGTTATCCGTACTGCGAACCTGGATGTGTGTGTGCGGAGCCGTACGTAAGAGACGACCGTACCCATCAGTGTGTGCTCCCTCAGGACTGTTCACCGTAAGTATTAATAATGTATTTAATAAACAAAATACAAAATGTATTAGCCATAATGCAATTGACGATTGAGAGAATGGTAGTACAAACATATTATGATTGAAATGAATTTTTGATAAAATGAAATAGTTCTAAAAAGCAGATAATATAAATAATATAATTTTATTGTTATATTGTCAAGGTGTAGATTTAAAAAACGGAATGAAACCTTTCTTTAAATCTATACATTGACAATATAACAATAAAATTAATTCAAAAAATGCTAAAGAAAAACTACCAAAAATGATTCTCAAAGTATATTATAGTATTATTATACGTGGTAGAGCCATGCTGCAATTATATTAGTAGTATAGTTGTAGCACGAATGGGTCGGCTTAACCGAGGAAGGACCACGCTCTCACAGAATACCAGCGTGAAATAGTAGCTTAATGCTGCTGTATTTCGTATGGTGAGTGTAGAAAACCGGAGACCCTTTTTACTGGCAACGAGGCATTCCATCTTAGTCATCACGGGTGACAATGCATCTGCATTTTTTTTGTAATCGAGGATAGATTTAGGTGTGTATGAGCCGCAGCAACCACTTACCATCAGGTGGACTGTGTGCTCGTATGTCATCGTATCCAATGAAAAAAAAATGGATGACACATATTTTTATCAGCATCAACACACTTACATAAACACTACAAAAGAAGAACATATATGAAAAAAAACTTATTTAAAACATTGCAATCATGTTTTTAAGACTATATGTACAAAGCTATGTAAAACCCATAGCTTAAAGTTTTATTAATTAATGTAATTTTTGTTCCAGAACACAAATGGGCATACCAGTACCCACAAAGAGAATAGCAAAGCCACCTGCACCAAAATATGTAGCAGCTGCAAAAACACCAAGAAGTCATCCAAAGCGTGATGATGCATTAGATATGGACGACAGTGCATTGCCGCCTAACAATCACGTTGAAGATTTCAAGAGAGCCTCGGAGGTGTCAAGGATGGGCAATTATTTCAATATTGTGATCGCTCCCCCGCCTATCAAAGCATTACAACCCAGGAAATTGCTCCATAATGACAATTTTCGACCACCCGCTAAACAAATCAACTGATACTGATAGATACTATAAAAGTGTTCAAAATATATATTTTTAATAATGTCTTGTTGTTTTTGTTGATCACTTGTATTTTCGACGCTCTCTGTCTGATTATTTTAACTATTTTACTCTTGGAATTATAATTTAACTATGTCAGTTGACATAGATTTCCTGTAATTTTTTTTAAGTCGACTCTCATGACAACTAACTAGAGTTATTGGGTAAAGAAATATGTACACGTTATCGTTAAGGCTAAGGTAATAATAGCAAATAAAATTATGTGTTAAAAGTTAATGGCAGCGCCAGTAATGGCCAGTATTCAATCATGTCAGTCAAGTTAGTCCACAAAACTCTATATTATGCTACATTTTTAAGCGGAATTAGCCACATTTTGTGCGGATTTTGCTTAATGTTTAATATTCTAAATAAATAACGAATTTTATTTCGTTTTAAAAATTACATGCCTTAAAAACTAGTAGATTGGAAGCTCCATTTAAGCAAATAATAACTGTGTTTGGACAGGTACATGTTCTATAGCAGCACTTCCTACAAAACAAATTCCTATTTAAGATGATATAGAAGTGAATGCTTAATATTCACATGCAACAAAATGTAAGTATCGAAACGCGAAAACCCATTTCAGTTTCTGTACATCATCGTCATCATCATTACAGCCCTTCACAGGACCACTGCTGAGCAAAGGTATGCTTCCTGTACAGTAATGCCAAGTTCTAATAAGTAAATATATTTAAAATTTTAAGTACACTTTAATTATGTTCCTACAAAATCGAAAAAAAAGTTACGGTAACACATTTCGGCTGTTGAATTTTGTGAAAATTATTAATCTAGGCTTTGATAGATTTTTAATTCTTCTGAGGTTCTTTATAAAATAAAAGTATATCAATGACGTGGAAATTATAATATCCGAAAATTCATTTAGATACACAGGTACAAATGATACTAACTAAATATTTCTATTTGTTCTTACTTTTATAACAATTCATTAATAATTCTAGTCTATGAACTGAGTACGGAATAAATTAAGTGGTACAAACATGAGTCTCTGGGAGATGACTACATATTTGTGCCATTCGCTGTAGAGACTATCGGTCCGTGGGGTTCACGTGCGGTGTAGTTCCTAGAGGAACTCTATCTGCGATTCTATCGTCGTAACTGCTGGTGATTGATAAGAGGGCTGGTTCTTTTCTTGCTCAAGGGCTAAGTATAGCCATTCAGCGAGGAAATGTAACCAGAGTTCCTGTCACGATACCTCGGGGAGTAGGACTGTATGATAGTTTTAGTTATTAGTTTTAGCTTTCTTTAATTATAGTTATTCTAATAACACTTAACACTACAATTATTGTTAATATCATCTGACTCAGCATACATTCTGTGGTAGAGGATTGCACATAAAAATATTCGCAAGACGTACGTATCTAAATGAAAAAGCAAAAAGGAAATAATTCGAATCATAATCGCTGTGTTCATTTTTATTTTATTTTAATCTGAGAGCACACACATCCGCTATTAAAGTTTTCTTTTTGTCAACAAAGCCTCTATATTCACTGATTAGCGGCTTCAGGACTGTCGTAAAACGAAATGTATGGGTTTGACTTGATGGTAACTTACGTACAATATAAAATTGAGCACCAAGATGCGTAAACTCTTATTATTGGGCTTTTTACTATGTAAGAATAAAATAAATGAAATTAAAATAAAACTTATTGTATATTCTAATTAAATTAATATTACAGATAACGTTATCGCTTACGCTTCGCGATTAAACAATTATGACTACGATGACGTCGACAACAATAAAAGGCATACTCTTGGTGAAGATAGAAGAAATTGGCGAAAAAAAGCATTATTAAAACCTTTAGAATCCGACCATAAAGATTGGGATGATAGACGCAGATTTGAACAAGATAGTCTTAGATACTCGGACGATGCAGACAAAGGTTATGGAGGTATGGACAGACAAAGAGAGATGGATGTGTTTAGAGGTCCAAGGCGCTACGAAGAAATGGATAAAATGATATCCGGAATCAACAATGACTTAGCACGACCATCGTCGTTCTTGTAATATCAGTTTCAAAATATGTTTCATACGTTAGACAAAATTAGTGTCTTATTATAAAATGTTCGTTTTCTGTTGCAGAGAAAAAGATATTGATAAAAAGCCTACGTCAATATCAATGAATTGTGATAGACAACATGAGAGGTATAGTTATACACTTGATTTTTTTAATATTCATTATATGCGATCCAATATAGTTTATTACTTTATATGACTGACAGCGTCTACAAAATTATAAATAATTTAGATAGTTCCCAACTTATGTTCAGTGTTAAAACAAAATCATAAAAATTCATAGGTATGAGCCTTGCTTTGCTGGATGCGCGTCAGTTACTTGTGACAATCCCCGTGACCGCCTACGCCCCTGTTACCCGTTTTGTGAACCAGGTTGCATATGTGTTCATCCCTATGTTCGTGATGATCGCACACACAAATGTGTTTTACCAGAAGAATGTACGAAGTAAGTTAAAAATAATATTCCTTTCTTACAATCGAATTGTTTTCTTTTGTAATAAAATATTGTCTTTGGACAAAATTTAGGATTTTAGTAAAATTCTAAAAGTACTCGTATGTCTTGAACAATAAGTTCTACTTCTTGAATTTATTTTACCTTCATCAACTCTTAAAATGCCACTGCTGGGCACAGCATCTCCTTACAACTGGATTTACAGGAAGAAATTGCCACAATTGCAAAGCGTGGCAGACGGATTGACGTTCCTAACACTAGACGTTATGAAGATTTGTCACTGCTCCACATCGGTGACTTGGGTATTTATCAAATGCTGTGTCATTTTATTGGCATTTCCAAAGTCGCCTGTTACTACACCCATGTGCCAAATTGTGGCATTAAGGGGGAAACGGATTCTTTAACTTATTGAATTTAACCTAATAAGTAGTAACTTTGAATAATTAACATAAATAAGTCTACGGATAAAAGCGCAATGTAATTGTACGATACTACCTTTCTTGTGTTACAGGGGCCTCAAAGGAATTCCGGACTTGGGAGATGATATTTAATTAAGTAAAGTTAATATGTTATAAAAAAACTCAGATATTATGTGTGTGTGTATCATTTTTATTTGAATTCAATATCTATTTTTGTCAATTTAATATTTTATAATGATAAACCAATACCAAGTGTATAATTAAAAAAATACCAAGTGTGGTGACGTACATAATTTTTGTGTACTAATTGTTTTTTTTATTGTGACATTCGATTATCATATTGTCATGTTTCAATGCATCAAATTTACATGTTCTAAAATAAATTAAAACGTTGTGTAAAATAATTTGTATTTAGAATAATTTTATATTTTTGCATCGCGTTTTAGTAACTAATTGAGTATTAAAGAATTAAAGGATGTACTTGAATATAGTTATTTTTGTGTATTTTGGACTTCCAAAATAATACCTTCTATAATCTTAATTACCAAGCGCTGGAAAAAACTGTACGTAAAGAAAACGAATCAGTATAGAATATCATACTAGAATAACGAAGCAAGATAATTGTCGCCCCAACACAATGCATGTATTGTGTTATATCGAGAGAAAAAGACGCCATGAAATGAAGCCATTGTTTCTCAAATTAGATTGGCACCTTTTTTCAAATACTATTAAAATTGTTTAGAACGTCGATCAATGTCTAACTGAAGCATTACATTAACATTTTCTAATCTATATCAAAAATACAGAAATAATTAAAAGAAAATAACAAGTTACATCGTAAAATTAATAAACAGTGGCATTTACGTAAAGACACGTTATTAATGCATTAATTAACGTTTGAAAAGTCTGAAGTAAATCTGAATTTGCGCCACACCGAACACAAGATAACCCTTCTATAATCTCCTATAACATTGTGATTTGATATAATGACAGTATATAAACCCAAGCTTTACAAATGACATTTTTGCTTCTCTTCGTTTCTACTGTGGTAACCCCTGCCTTTACCACGGACACACAATTCGGTAAGTTAAAACATATTGTTATATTGGGAGTTTTCTACCCATCAATAGTCCAACGCTGAACGTATTGTATTACAGTAGCATAGCTTTATGTTGTTTACCAAAAATTCTATTTATTTTACAAAAAATATTTTAATACAGGTTTATCTACCGATAAACTATGTAGATATTTACAAAATTAATTTTTGTCACATTTAATAGCTTGTACAAAGTGCATTCTGATTCGCATGAAATTTTTATACTTTTCTCTTTTTTTTTTTAATTTCAATACTACTCTTATTACACGACTTAATTTCTTTACAGAATGTGGATCACACGGAAGATTTGAATACTGTATGGATGGGTTTCCTGGCTGTATCATAGGTTGCCATTGCCACCCGGGATATTATTTCGATACAGATACGAAGATATGTGAACCTAAGTATGCAATTGTTAATAAACAATACAATATATATGTCGGCAGGTCTATAAAATACCGATTGGATCGAAAGTGAGCAAGAGGTTGCGTTACGCCAGCGGAACGTCATATCGATGGTGGCAAGGTGGAATTGAGAGTTTATCGGGAAATTCCCCTATCCCTTCATGCAGTATAAAGTTTGTAGGCACCATGCGCGGGAGATTCCGTCTTAGTGATTCTACTAACTCGTAGTGCTAAAATAATATCGTGGTACTCGCCGTTGTGGTGGTTCTTTTGGTGCTGGCAAGGAGGTTGCTGAAAGGCCACCCCGTGTTACGTTGACTTAGATGGTGTTGCTGTTGATTTGTATACTTTAGTATTATCATGTAATTATATCCTTCACGTTGCACCAGTGTGTAATTGTGACGGATACATATTACGGTACGGTCGAACTGTAATTGCTCTATACTAAATGTATAGTGCGTTACGCTGTTTTATTATTGATAATGATTAATTGTGTAAGCAAGAGAGCAAGCCTAACATCTGCTCTCACACTTACTACTTTTAACTATTGATGTATTTCCGAGATATAGATTATGTTATAAGTGCATCTTTATTTACAACAAACTGTTTCTTTTACCAACATTATACTAAACAATACGATTGCCAAATAAAAGCGGCCAAGAGCGTGTCGGGCCACGCTCAGTGTAGGGTTCCGAAGTTTCCCGTCCGTCACAATAAGTGTTCCCACTTATGAGTTAAAAGTGGGTATCCATTATGTTCGCGCTCCAGCAGCGCTCCGCGCTCCTGCAACTGCTCCCGGTAGTGGGTACTGTTGTTTCCATCAAAGTTCAAAATGATTTTCCTAGAAAGTCCTTATAAAGTTCTACTTTTCAGATTTTTTCATATTTTCTAAACTTATGGTTCAAAAGTAAGAGGGGGGGACACATTGTTTTTTACTTTTGGAGCGATTATTTCCGAAATTATTGACATTATCAAAAAATGATTTTAGTAAACCCCTATTCATATTTAAATACCTTTCCTACAATATGTATATCACACGTTAGGGTTGAAATTAAAAAATAAATCACTTCCCACCTTACATATAGGGGGGCTACCCTAATAAAACATTTTTTTCTAATTTTTATTTTACCACTTTGTCGGCGTGATTGATACACATATTGGTACCAAATTTCAGCTTTCTAGTGCTAACAGTCACAGAGATTAAGCGAGGACGGACAGACGGACAGACAGACATGGCGAAACTATAAGGGTTCCTAGTTGAATACGGAACCCTAAAAACGACAAATACACCATTATTAATATGTGCTAGATAAAAGATAATATTACTATTTCAGCATAAAGTTGACGCAAAGTCACCAACGGCGAACCAATGGCGGTGAACCAATACCTACACCGTTATTACAAATGAACTCTCACGCAATGCCAGAACTGTCAACATCGTTTCCTAATACAAGTGATTTGGACGATCATGTAGATGCAATAGCTAAGAACGCAGACGATCTGGGTGATTGGCTCTATAATCAATTTTATAAAACAATAGAAAGTCAAGTTATCAACAATACCAACGGAAACACATTAACAAGACGAAGTGGTACGGTTCCCTTAAAGGAAAATATTAAAAAAAAGAGACGAAAAAACCAAAACAAAGGGACTGTAAAAAAAAAGCGAAAAAAAGAGGACTTGAGAAGGAAGTTACTTCGGATTACAGAAGATGATAGTCTCTTCGATTCAGGCACAGATACTGATAGCTCTGACCCTTCCAGCAGTGATGAAACGCATGAAAGCAGAGACCAAGAACACGGACACAAGAAGTTTGTCATAATTAACAAGAAACCAAAAGCACCACTGCCTTCTTTTATATTTTTACCAAATTTAGAAACACCTTTCTATCCCCCTATAGGATTACCACCTCCAGCTCTACCCATGTACCCCATGATACCAGTGCCACCGGTACTACCATCTTTTCCTTTCCCAAGTAAGTGAACTAGTCTTTATAAAATTCCGCACCTATATTTATTTTTATACGTGGTAGAGCCATGCTATATTATTGTTACTGCCTGAACGGATTGGCCATCCGGGGAAGGAAAACGCTTCAAAAGACCACCGTAAAATAGGAGTGTAATGCTGCTGAGCTCCGTATCGCGAGTATAGGTAATCAGAGACTCTTTTTACTGGAAACGATGCAATTTATCTTAGCTTTCAGGGGTGACAACAGATCTGCATTTTAATTCCTAATCAGGCAGAGATTTCTATGGACCATAGTATTCACTTGATATCAAGAGACCTGTGACCTCGTTTATCATTCTAATAAAAAAGTGGCGACGTTAAAGATTCCACTAGCCCATATGCGGTTTCAAATCTGGTTGTTAACCGCGGTAGCTGTGGCACATATCACCTCTCTGAATGAATCTACGGGGAATGACTATTTTAGCAGTGGATATCGATGACATGTAATGGATAGCTCTGAATAGATATTTTTTATATTTAAATGTATTAAGGCTATTTCTTATTTGTTTTATATATGTTATAGAAATATCTCCAGATTGTAACGAAACGGAAACCACAAAAAATATCATTATCACATCTTCGTCAACTACATTAACTTCACAAGCAACAGTCCCTGTTCAAACAGTCACAACAGAACCATCTAAAAAGACAACATCTACACCTGAATCCATAACAGAAACAACAAATTCAGTGAGTATGGAATCAACAACTGTGCCAAAAACTGAAGACAAATTATTGCGTTTTAAGTAAGCATCTCTGACTAATTTAATTGAATAAAAATTACCTTTTGTTATACATATTTTCAAAAATAAAAATAATTTCCAATCAAATCCAATAACTAATGTTTTCAGAAAAAAGAAAAAGAAGCATATGCGTAGTGGCGGAAATGAAGTAGTAAGTTAAAATAAATATTAATGTTTACCCGACTTAGTACTTTAAAATGTCAATTTAAGCACTCTTATAATTTATTACAGCTTCGACGATTACAAGAACTAGTAAGGAATCCGACATTTAAAAAGAAAGAACAAAAAGCAGAATCTCCCGATGTCTTAGATCGGCAAACAGTGGAAACTAGTGATATATTTCCTGATGAAGCTCTAAAAGGCGATGATTTCCAAGTAAGAACTAACGATGAAACTCCTTTGAAACAAGAAAATACTGTCGACTTTAAATATTTGTCACAGTTAATTCATCGAATAAACCTTAATGAGACTGAAAATCCAGTGGAGGCAATGTCTAATCCAAATATCAGAAATCGACTCCTTGCTGATTTCTATAAGAAAAGTGGTATTACAAATGTTCCTAATAAACCTTTTCAGCCTAGTAGAAGAATGAACATTCAAATGTATCCACAAAGACAAAAAACATTAGACAATTCTTTTTATGCTAAACTGGGTAGACAAATAGCAACACTTATAAGAGGTGTTAATTCCAAAAATGATAGACAAATTAATATTGAAATTGAGCAAATGGATCAAAATACACCAAGTCATCCAATATTTAGTGAGCTTAGCTATGCACCGCATTCGTACTGGGAACGATTCGTTAGGTCACCAATGCATTACCTACAGCAATACCAAAATAAAAAGGAATACCACGAAAGGAGTAACGAAATACTTTACAATATTGAAAATAAGGTTGAAATTGCTGCGTCCACAATGTTGCCAATGAGTTTATCGGAAATTGAAAATGTTATCAACATAATGGAAGGAGCACAAGATGAAATCCAAAAAAGCAATGAAATTCCACACAATACTCCAACTAATAACACGCTTGATATTAATTTGTGGCCCCAAGAATTAGTGACAAATAATACTCTTACAAATTCCGCTGAGCCTTTTATAAAAAAGATCCAAAAATACTTTAACTATACAAAGAAATATACCGCAGAAAAAAAAGTGCATTCCAATACGAGTGGTGTACTACTGCAGAACATTCACAATTTTATTACGTGGCTTGGTACAGAACAAGTTAACAATATTCCCAGCAACAAAATACATAACACAAAATTAAGTAGCAAAAGTCGCGACGAAAACAAAAAAAAATATCTAACTAAAAATGATGTACGAAGCTCTAACATCAACCAACTTAATAATCCACCTAACAATTTCGTCCAAAGAAGAAAATACAAAACGGCACCTATCAGAAGCACAAGTGTACAACATCAAGCACTTTCACCGATATTCGATTACAAGAAAAAACGTTTTCTCAACATAAACAGTCAATACCCATTATATAATCTTTTAGAATATCAATTTCCTACCGTGCCAAAGCCTATCAAAAAACCGCCTTCGAGAACTGTTCGCCCTTCATATTTCCACCACGAAATACACCATTTTGATTTCATCGATTAAGAAGTTCCAAACATAGCTTTTTATATAACTATTTTGCGTAAATATTACACAATTTTTATTTATGATTTATTTAAAACTTATAATACAATAACAGTCGAAAATTATAAATGTACAATTTTAAATAGCCTTTTTCACTGCGACCTTAAGAGTACGTAAGAGTTACGCAAATTTAGGTATTTTGCGCTCCGAGCTAACGATGACCTACTCGAACGATACTTTATTTCATATCTCTATTCACTCGCTTCCACTATGGTACTGTGAGTATAGCGACTAAACGATCTTGATCTTCCATTATACAAATTTTCTTAGGATAGAGTTCAGTGGATGGAAAATTTTTGGTGTGTCATTTTTATGTTATTTAATTAATTTATTATAATCTATTTGATATATTTTTCATTATTTATGAGCCTTAATGTTGAAATAAGTATACAAAAGTATTTTAATTGTTTCACAGTAATCTGTTGTTAAACGATGTTAGTTAATAATAGATTACATCTATTAACGGTAGCATAGTGGTATGAATAAATAAATAGTACGGTTGCAACCTGTTTTAATAATTAAAATAACCAACTTTTTTTTTATTTTAAAAGTATTTGCCGCAACGGCATTGACCGAGCTTATCTCGAGTCAAGAATTTCAGGCAGTACACACTTTTTATAAATCGATTGTAGCTTCGATAATATATTCAAAATCCAAAATTTGTCGTCTTTGTAGATTTTTGGTACTTTTACTGCATAATCTGGGCCAGTCCATTTGGCAAGCAAGCAGAAATTTTTATTCTCTATTATTTTTTTCCCAGGGACAGGATATTTCTTTATGTTACCTTTAGTGACATATAGATACTTGTATTTATTTTTTCCCATTCCGACTGGTAAGAAAGCTCAGCTACAATCAAGCTAACTATAATGAGTTAACTATCTCATCATTATCATCATCATTACAGCCCTTCACAAGTCCACTGCTGTTCAGCAGTGGACTTGTGAAGGGCTCAGGACCGTGCTTTGTGGCATTACTTGGGGGAGGCCTATGAATGCCACTTCAGGTTACTAATCCGTTGGGCTATGTCAGTCACTCTGGTTTTACTGCGGATATCCTCATTTCTGAGTCTATCACACAGAGAAACTCCGAGCATAACCCTCTCCATAGCTCGCTGAGCGACCTTGAGCGTTCTCATACGGCCAGCAGTGAAGGACCACGTCTCAGATCCGTAAGTCATCACTGGCAACACGCACTGGTTGTACAATCTAGTTTTTAGAGATTGAGGTATACCTGACGAGAATCCGTCGATTGACCTCTCGGTCGAAGTTGGACTTACCTAGTCGGACTATTTGTCCCAGGTAAACCTACTCGTCAACAACTTCGAGCATAGTGCTCCCAACAACTACCGGCATAGGTATGACATGGACATTAAACATGATCTTTGTTTTGTCCATGTTCATCTTAAGACCTATCCGTTGGGAGGCACTACACACACACAGATGTCATTGAGCATAGTGCTTAAGTCCTCCAGCGATTCTGCCTTAAGGACTATCGTCGGCAAATCGAAGGTGAGTGATGTACTCGCCATTGATGTTAATACCGTATCCTTTCCAGTCCAGTAGCTTGAAAACGTCTTCCAATGCAGCGGTTAACTATCTGGTATAATAATAATGTGCGAACTTTATACTAATTGAAATATACTGTACGAAAGTAAACACTTCACACTTGGGCGTAATTGACAATGCTCTAGCACAAAATAGCAGCGCCACGGCCTTCGACGCACACTACGATAATATCGACCTAGAGAACCGCTAGGGCGGTAGTGAATTCTGATAACCGACGCAGTTAAATATATGGTACTTTTATTTAATGAATTAAAAAAAAATAGTAATTGTTTAAAAAGTAAAAATCGTAGTATAATTTAAGAAAATGTTGATGATTTTTTTGGTATAAATTTTACGGCAAAATGATGTAGAACTTCGGAGACATTGGGGCTTGTGTCGAAGCTTTTACAGTATGTAATTGAATTATGCAGATTTTTTTAGTCTAGTACATAGTACACTCACCATACTAAACACTGCAGTGTTAAGCTGCTATTTTACACTGGTATTCTGTGAGAGCGTGGTACTTTCCTGGTTGAGCCGACCCATTAGTGTTACAACTACACTAGTAATATAGCTGCAGCATGGCTTTACCACGTAAAAACTACTACCGTACGGTACTGTGCCTCTCGTTCTTGAATGGGAGTATGCTGTCGGCATGAGACGTCACAGGAGAATTATTTACCGCTGCTGTTGACCAAAATTTTACGCCTGAGTTAAGTACATTTGTCTTGAATATTGCTTTAAAAATATTTTGTAGTAACAAGTAGTTAACTTTTTAATTGGTAGAGAATTTTGAATTTGAATTGGTTTTTCAGGCATGAAAGCCAAGTTTAATTCAATTGACTAATCTGAATACATTTGGGTGATTAATGACCCTGTTAAATTGTAGAGTTGCTTACTTCATTTTATTTTGTGTTTTGACTATGTTAACAGCAATACCGTAACCGTAGCTCAAAGAGTGGGTGCGGTGCGTGCGTAGTGAGATGTGACATAGAGATGAGGGCTCTTAAAAGTAAAATGAAGTGTAATTATACATTTGTTGCGAAACAAACGATTAAAAAGGGTTATGGTCCTTGGTCTTTTTTTTTGTTAATAAGTAAAGTTCCTTTTAAATTGTTCTAGTTGAATTAAAATTAAGTATCGAAGAAGTTGCCGGAGGAAATTTGGAAAATCCCAGCGTTCGTACTCTTAGTCTCTTGTTATTATTATCTGGTCGCATTGTACGCATTGGTGCGTAGATATAACTGCGTTTAACTTGTGAGTTATTCAGGAGCGATAAACACATAATGGTGTGATGGAAGGCCTATATCTCGTAGAGACTACTGTTGGTCGACTTGGGACAACCTGATAGTCCCTGTCTAAACAGTGAATCGTATCACAGGAAATGATTAAAATATGGGTAACAGTTTTTTGAAGCTAGCCCTTGTGGCATTATGATCAATATGTTTAACCAAATAGATAACTTAAGTGATTTCTCTGTCTTGGCGCACTATGCATATAAATATTTTTTCGGGAATACTTGGCGGGAAGAGTGACCAAAAGAGTTATTACTCCGTAATTATTATTATACAAAGTATGTATTGTAGAAGTATCCTTGACACGTATATATGAACGTAAAGGAGGCGTTTTATCACGACTATTAGAAATGCCGCAAATGTCAACCGTGACTAAAAAATTCAACGCAAGTTTTGCATTTTAATCCAGACGACCTAAACTCGGATAAAGAAGGATGGTGTAATGTAGAAAAATTATTGCACAAAATAAACGCTTACATAGAAAATGATTTGATTTGTTATAGGCATCAACAATCCCTTTAAAATATCATGCAGCTAAATGTCTTACCGATCTTAAGTTTAAGCAAAAGGTATTTTTTATCATGAAAAATGTGAAAATGTATGTAATAAACGTTTTAGAAAAAAATTATAATATAATAAGACAAGAAATGTGTTAAAAGCATTTAATTCTATTAATATAATGTCGTTTTAATATGTAGTAATATTTGTGCTTTTTAATAAAAACAATATGTTTTAATTCTTGAATTAATTCGTTGTTACAACGCGTTACTCATAAATTGTTGTACATGAGACTAATGCTAGAAATTAATAAATTTTACTCGTATATTCGTTATTGAAGAACATTTGATGTTTCGTTTGAAGATCCTTCAGTGTTCACAGAAAGTAAGGGAATATACGGTTCGTTAGGTATTTGACTGACGTCAAGACCGATACCACTGTTTAAGAACCCGTAATCTTAGTCGTCAACCCTTTCTTATAACTCCCTTTTTTACTTTTTACTTAAATACTTTTTAGACAGGCAAAGTGTACATAGGTATAGCAAATATTGTATTAAAGATTTCAGCAATGTCAGGTTACAGGTGACCCGATGCGAAATGGAACGTTGGCGGTCTAATGTTACGTCCATCAAGCTTTAATGGGTTTCCTTTCACTCCATTTCGCTAACGGAAATTTATTTAATTAATAAAACCAATCTAATTTTACTTGCTTTAGCGAGAACGCTGTAGGTGTGTTGTAATATAAATGGCTGTTAATACTAATAAGCTATCTATTATAAAACGTTTGTTTAATTATTGGTCTCTATCGTTACAGTTAACGTTAATGTAAAAATAAATGTTAACAATTACAAATTAAAATATGTTAAGATGCAAATGATTGTGAGTTCTCTCGAAATTATTCCTGAGTGAAATTTAAAGCTAAATAAGAAATCGCTTAAACATGTATGGGATTATAATATGACAGTCAGCGGAACTGTTCTTGATGGAAATAGCAAACGAAATCTGCAATCTTATTTCCAGCAAAACTAATAAGAATACTAAATCGTTATTGCGTCTCGAGCGAGTTAATCGCTGCTACAGATTTTTGTTTTATATGTATTTGATTCATTTTATTTGGAACAGTTATGTTAATGTTAATATAATTATGAAATACACACGGTCAAGAGCAAGAGCGTCTTTCAGACTGATCAATTATCGCAATTGAAAAACAGTTATTGGTACAATTAAAACGTCACTAACGTTTTACGCGGACATAATCATCTTTCCTAAAGAAAGAGAGACAATTCGATTTAAAATACAAATATATTTTTTTAATTTTGTACATAGTTTGTTTGTACTTTGTTAGTGCTTTTCTTTTGTTCATATTTTGTATTGCATGTAAATATCTTTTTTAGGCTGTGTGGCAGCGGCCTAGAATACTGTCACTCCTTTTCATCCCGTGGATGTCGTGCGAGCCGACAGAGAGAAATGCCTCAAAAAAAAGGAGAACTTAAGGCTTCCGATGGATGGCGGCATAACCATCCCAGCGTCACAGGTGCGATGTGTCTGGCACTGCGATCGCCAACCCTCTTGCCCAGCGTGGCGATTAAGGGCAAATCCTCCTATGAGTAGTACCACAAAAACACGGCCCCCAGTTCCCGGTCGCCCCATTATTCCTGGCCGTGGTGGTGGTCATGGCAACGGTGGGGCAGGGGGTGCGAAGAATCCCCGGGAGAGGACAGATTACCACCAAAAACTGGACTTGGCGACGTATAATGGACGGACTCTGTGGCAAGACGGACACATTTATGAACTGGAAGCTGAGATGGAAAATATAAGATGGCGTATTGTAGGGTTAAGTGAAGTCCGAAGAGAGGGAGAGGGCACAATTACCCTGCAATTTGCCCATCTGCTCTACTGTCGGGAGGGAGACGGCCTATCCCAGGGCGGAGTAGGTTTCCTCGTTCATAGGATCCTCACTAACAACATTGTAGAAATCTCAAGTGTGTCGACACGGGTAGCGTATCTTGTACTTAAGTTATCAAAGAGATACTCTCTGAAGATCGCACAAGTTTATGCCCCGACCTCGGCACATTCGGATGACGAAGTAGAAACTGTCTATGAAGAATTTTTAGGGCCTTACGACACCACAAAGGCCCACTACAATGTTGTTATGGGGGATTTTAATGCCAAAGTGGGTAAACACACGGGCGTCGCTTTTGGGATACCACGGTTTTGGAAGCAGGAATCACAGGGGGCAAATGCTGGTCAACTTCCTCGAGAAAGAGGGGCTATTTTTGATGTTTTTCGCGAAGAAGCTACAAAGGAAGTGGACCTGGCGCAGTCCCGATAATACTACAAAAAATGAGATTGACTTCATCATGACGGACAAAAGGCACATATTCAGAGACGTATCAGTGATCAACAAATTTAATACCGGAAGCGATCACCGACTTGTTCGAGGCACTCTGAATATCGATTTTACGCTTGAAAGGTCCCGATTGGTAAAGTCTACGATTCGACCAAATCTGTTACAAACCGTAACTGACTCCCAACGCTTCCATCTAGAACTTAAAAATCGATTCGATGCCCTGAGACCCACTTTGGATATTGACGAGGACCTTAACAGCGTGATTAAGATCTTACGGGATGAGGGCAACAGGTTTTGTGGCCAGCAACATACGGGCCGAAAGTCGAAGTTCTCAGATGAGACACTTCAGCTTATGAAAGAAGGCGTGAGTTAACAACAGCATCACCATCGAAACAGGTGACATTAACCAAGCTTGTGAGGAAAGCTGTGAGGCGAGACCTGCGTCGCTCTAATACAATTGCGATACAAGCGGCAATAGAGCGAAACAAGGGATCTAAAATCTTTGTTCGGGAGCTTGGAAGAAGTCACATCACGAAACTCTAGACGCATGATGGCAAAGTCCTCACGTCAAAGCCTGAGGTTCTCTCTGAGATCGAACACTACTATGTCAAACTATATGCCTCACATAAGCCACAACCTGACCCTAAATGCGATGATCCCAGAGCCCGCCACTGTACCGACGAGCTGTCAGACATCTGCCTTGGGGAGATTGAGCTGGCCCTCGGTCAACTTAAAAATGGAAATGCCCCTGGAGAAGATGGAGTTACAACAGAGCTCTTAAAAGTTGGGAGTCAACCCTTGCTAAAAGAGCTCTGTCGAGTTTTTAACTGCATCTTACGAGATGGGAGAACTCCAAAGGCGTGGAGCAAAAGCATTACAGTCTTGCTTCACAAGAAAGGTGACAAGACTATGCTAAAAAATTATCGACCCATCTCGCTTCTGAGCCACGCCTATAAGTTGTTTTCGACGGTCATCACGAATCGACTCGCGCAAAGACTGGACGATTTGGCACTATAGACCACATTCACACAGTGCGGCAAATAATACAGAAGACGACAGAGTATAATAGGCCCCCGTATCTTGCATTTGTGAACTATGAAAAAGCCTTTGACTCCATTGAAACTTGGGCTGTTCTAGATTCATTGCAGCGGTGCCAAATTGACTGGCGGTACACCGAAGTGCTGAGATGCCTTTACTGAAAATTTCGGGAATCAAGGAAGTGACACAACATTACTATTTAAAAATGTATTTATTGCTTTTCGAAGCATTCTCCGCGAAATTTGGCACATTTTTCCATACGATGGAACCAATCATTGAAGCAACCATTCCATTCGGAAGTTGGGGTCTCCAAAATGGCCGTTTTGTAGGCGTCCACAGCTTCTTCAGGTGATGAAAATCTCTGTCCACGCAATTTATTCTTTATTTTAGGGAAAGTATAGAAATCATTAGGGCTTAGGTCGGGGCTGTACGGCGGATAGTCTAATAATTCTAAGTTTTCCTGCTATAAAAACTCTTTTGTCCTGTGTGCGGTGTGAGAACTCGCATTGTCGTGATGGAGGATGATGCGGCGGTTGCAGTTCTCTTTACGGAGTTCAAAAATGACCTGTGGCAAACAAATGCTGGCATACCATTCTGCATTAACCGTTCTTTGTCCCTCAAGAGGTATAGTTGTAACATGGCCGGTTTTGGAGACAAACGTGGCCACCATTTTTTTTGCAACACTCCGTGAACTAATAATTTTTGTTGGCTTTAACTTACTTTCGAACACCCAAACTAGTGACTGGTTTTTTGTTTCGGGTTCGTATGCGTACATCCAGGATTCGTCACCTGATACAATGTTGTATACAGCATTTGAGGATCCTGCGTGGAATCTTTTGAGAGTTCTGACGCACCAACTAACGCGAGCCGCTTTTTGCTCTTCACAGAGCGAATGCGGTGTCCATCGGAAAAACAACTTTTTTTACACCTTATTAATCATGCAAGATTATGTATATTTGACTCATGCCAATGTCTAAAGTTGCCTGAATTTCGCGGTATGTCACATGTCGATCTTCCTCAATCAGCTTACGCACAGCATCAACTTTTTCTTGGGTGACTGCAGTTTTTGGACGACCTTGACGGGGATCATCACTGAGCTTGACACGTCCACGTTGAAATTCAGCAAACCAGCGATAAATTGTGTTCTTGGATGGGGCTTCATTACCAAATGCAGAAATCATCCGGTCAACACACTGTTTTTGTGTTAAACCACTTCGAAAGTCATAATAAATCATCGGTCTTGAATTTTCTCAAGTCAATTCCATTTTCTCAACGACTAAACAAGTTTGACAAAACCTTGTGATAAGACCGAGAATCTTTTTTTAAATAAATAAATGGTATTCGATTTTTAAAACCAAGGAGTTTTCAATTAAAAAGATTTCAATATGACAGGAACAGTGGAAATATTCCATTCCCGATACTTTTAGTGCAGCCTAGGTAATACCAATACCAGTACGATGTCCGTCCAAGTACAGGACAGTCAAACAAAACCAATCCAGTTGCATCGCGGAGTGAGACAGGGGGATGTTATATCCCCTAAGTAGTTAGGTTGTACCAGTTCTGGCGCACTGAGTCAGAAGTGGTACAAGTACGACGTTCGTCGACTCACGATCCTAAAAAAACAAAAAAAATGGTTTTGGCATGCTCTGATCACGAATCTGCGGTCAATTTTTGCGTAGGATGCAAGGTTCCGGAGATGTGCAGATCAATTAAATCTTATCTAATTGATATCCGCTGCGAGCCTCCACCGTCATTAGCGCTTCATTGTTCTTATCTACTTATCTATTGTTCGTTCAAACAAAATCTTATTACTTATTATCTATAAAATAGGAGCGAAACATCTCATCCACTAAAATGTCGTTGTACAATGTGTTCCCTGTAAATATACTCGTAAAACTATGCATTGAACATCCCTGAAACTTATATAGCAAATACATTAAGCAATATTCGCCACAAACTGAAGTCCACTCATTCTGAATCCTATCAACATTCCAGTTCCATCTTTTACAGTTTCTTTTAAAAAACTCTAGATGATATCGTACAGGTGCCCGTCCGAATGAATCAAAATATTGACCGACGTCATTCGTATCGATATATAAAGCTACTCAATGTGACCCTGGTTTATCATCTGTATCCAAATTGCATATTATATACGTTGGTACGTGGGTGTACATGGGTAGTTTATTGGCAGCATAAACATTATTTTCTAGAGTGGGGTGAATCTTTTTCAGATGTTGTTGTACATCTAGTGTATCCATAATATTACTGCTATTAGTAGATTATTACAGTACCAATCTACTCAATGACTAATATAGGAATGATCAATTATAGTGATTTCTAAATATTAATTGCATTCTTTGTGTTATACAAAACGTATTTAAGTCACCAATACACTGAACAAGACACGACAGGAAGGACGTAGGAATGTAGAGATAAGCAACAGAATGTAAGGTAAGCTTGTTGACGCATAAAGATACTATCAATTCAACTGCAGAAATTCTTTAGATTAGAATTATTACTCACTGGTACTATATAAGACCAAGCAACTGCAGTCATGGAGTTAGTGTATGGTCGTTTGACCGCAGTGGATCTATCAATACTACGTTTGTGTTACTTCAACGCATCAAATGCCATGGATGTAAGTGTTTATTCTATTGACAAACTTACTTTTCTTTCTGTTATTTTCTTACGTGTGTATGATTTAGTGTTAACAAATTATATTTAAATATTATGTGTGTGTATATGGTTAAGCCGTGGTAGCTCAGATGGTTAGCGCAAAATGTAAAATTCACAGTACGCGACCCGGGTTCGATCCCCGCCGGCACCAACTAAATTGTTAATTACAATTTTAAGTGCTGATTTACCACGTGCTCAGCGGTGAAGGAAAACATCGTGAGGAATGCATGTCTGAGAAAATTTCGAAGACATGTGAAGTTTGCCAACACGCATTGAGGTATCGCAGCGAACATTTCCTAGCCCTAAAACCCTCTCAGAAATGAGAGGAGGCCTATGTTCAGCAGTGGACTTTAATAGGTTGTAACTTTAGCTTTTTTAACTTTTATGATTAAGTGTTAACAAATTGATATTAACATGATAACTGTGTTGTTGCAGAAATCATTGAGCTTCCATTGTGGTGGTGGCTTAAAAGATTAGGAAGATGATGATGATCCTTGGCAGCAGCACGTTCAGTGGTTTAGTCAGTGTGCTTATGTAAAATTTAAACTCGAACAGAGTTTTGTATTAGATTAAATAGAATATTTATAAAGAAATAAAAAATAATATATTGCATACAATTTGTTTTATTTAATTTTATAATGTTTCACATAGTTACATACACACAAAATGCATTACACATAACTCATAAAATCTAACACACAACACATATTATAACCTTAACTACTATAGTCTACAGTAACATTTCTGTTTTTATCTATCTCAATAATATTATCAAACTCAGCATAAACTATACAGTTAATTGTTTGTATTAGTGAGGATTCAAATCGTACTTCTAATCTTACACTACCATGCTTTATGAGATTCCAATGAGCTGATGAGTTGCCTGATAAATCAGGAGTTAAGTCAAATGCTAATAGACAGTAACCTTTGGCATACCGTTCACAAGAGATTCCATTTCCTTCATTAAGAAAGTGAATACCAGTTCCCGAGAATAGAGTATGATATGCTGATGTAAATATGCTATTATTAAAAGATGGTTGCATAGCTTTTGAAGGTATTTGTTGACCATCAATATATAAGCTGAAAGAATTAATACCATAGTTTTCAAAGTTAAATGGATTTTTAGTAAGGGAACCATTAAATGCAGAATTGTTCACAAATCCAATTATACATCTTTTGGGTACCTGCCCTAAAAATATATTATCAAGAGTTTTTCCTTGAACACCCGATGGAATTGTTAAAACTTTTACTTCAGCTCGAGTAATAGGATATTTAGCAGTGGTAGAAGCTAAAACTTTTTGATGTGCGAGTAATACACTTGGATTAATTCGTGCTCGTCGAACAATAAGAGTTGCGTCCGTAATGCAAACTTTAAACTTTACATCGTTTGACCCAGCAATTAAATTAAAGCTCTCTCTCGATCGAACCAATTTAACACTCATTTCAACACCATTAATTAAAAATTTATCTTGGTTGAAAATGTCACCGTGAAGATGACCAATCATTTCTATTTCCTTACTTTCACTAATCAATTCCTGTCTTTTAACAAATCCTATGTTTTTACCATCCGTAGAATCCATTTTTCCTGCTGTATCATCATACCAAAGACTACAAGTAAGATGAGATTGTTTAGCAGCAGGAGCATAGTTTAAAAGGGTTTCCATGTATGCTCGATATGCATAGGTATTATTAGGTGGTGATACAAGTTTTTGGTTTAAATAAACATCAAGTTGACTAAAAAGTGAATGCAGCCAATTATTTACAGGTGCTACTATTGTAGTAGATATCAAGTTAGTTGAATCTTGATTTAATACTTTTGCCTTTATGTGGAGTAATGTATGATACAAATCTATGTAGTCATCGCCTGTCCCAGGAACTTGAAACTCGATAGGTCCATCATCACCAAGAGGTGAAATTGGTTTATAATGAATCCACAATCTATTTTCAATGCTAGTTTGTGTAGACGGTAGTGCAAACAAATCCAATTCTGACTTAACGCACTCGCAAGAATGATTATGAAGGAAAGACATATTTAATTTGAAAATATATCTTTGTTATTTTTTGGTTTTAGACCAAGTTTTTTCGTAGCTTTCACTTTAGCAGTTAATGGTGGAATGAACGAGGTCAATCGTTTTCTTTTAGTTTTATACCCAGATCCTGTCATGTTAAATTGATCAATTTTCTCATCAGCCTTTCGTTTTAAATTCGTACTAACTTGCTTTAGACGATCTTTTATTGAGGCTTCCATAGGACGCGCTTGAACCATATCCGATAAAAGTCCTACTCCAGCGCTTAATGCCTCTTTACCAATCACTCGAGCACCACTTGAAAGTAAAGGTAAAACTGATCTAAATAACCCCCCCTAAGAAGCTCCCAATACCATGACCGCGTTGGTATGGTGCACCCTTATAAATTACTCCAACTCCTGACCCAGCTTGATGTGTATAATAATTTTCATATGGACATTTATGATGATCACGGAGAGAATTCATTATTATAATTTTCGGAAATGTAGTTTAATACACACGGTTCCAAACTGGAATGGTATTTTTTGTCCTGTGCTCGATCTTATAACTATTTCCAGTGTATCGAACTCTCTTCGCATAACAGGTAAGTAGTGAGGTTGAGAGAAAACGTGCATTTTATTTGCACCATAAATGTATTTTGTAGGATCTAATGAAATGACTCTTAGTAAAGGAGTCATAACATCACCCACAATCTGAGGATCGATAATGTCACAATATAGAAAGAGTTGAGATGGTAACCCTAAGTGTAAATTAGCAGGACACTTTCCAAAATTTCTCTCTAGGAGATTTTTATTTGTTTCATAACCTAGTTGTATACTTAATTTGTGTGATAATGTTACGGATGTTATATTTTTATCCAAAACAGAAATAGACATAAATTTTGTTATTTTATCATAGCGAAATTTCAAGTTCTCTCCGATACCATTTAACACTCTTAAAATATGCTCAACGTTATCATAGTTGGTAGCTGGAATGTGTTTTTTGTAGTGCACTGTGGATGGTTTATCTTCATTAGTAGTTTTGTAATGTATATAACATTTTCATGATCTTGAACAGTAAACATGGTACATGGATATTGAAACTCGACAACTCCAACCGACCATTCACCTTCTAATTTAATAGCTTTCGGTAATTTCGTTGAAAAATTTGTGGTCTTGTTATCAGGAAAGTATTCCATTGAACTATTGCTGAGCAAGGTTAAATAAAAACGTTCTTTATTCATATTTCTTCTAAACTAGAAGCTAAAATCCAACTGTTAAATTTATCTGGATAACCTTTCCACTTCACTAATACTTCTTTTCTGTTACCTGAGTAACGAGTGTCAATTATTTTATCTATTTTATGTTGTGAGGTGGGGTTGTAAGTGATTTTCTGTAATTCTCTTTCATAAAAAGTACCAACTATTGGTTCATTTTGTAAATCTGTTATTGTATAAACAACCCATGGAGATCTATCAATTATTGAAGATATAATAAATATTTCATCACTCCAATTTGATTCATATCCTTTTTGGAAAGCATGTTTATATTTAGTTATTCGAACATAATCACCCACATTGAAATTTGGTTTAGGATTTTCTAAAGAAAGTTTGTTTGACCGTCTATCATAAAGATTAGTCCAAACTGTCATAATATTGTTGGAATTTACATCACATGGGCACATCTTAATACTAACTAGAGTGAAAGCTGTGATTGTAAGAGTATATTAAATCTTGTAAAACACCTATATATCTATAAGTATTATTATGAGTGAAATAACGCCACATTTTCATTTTTAGTGTTCTTTGAAATCGTTCAACAATACTGGCCTTAATGTCAGGATTGTTAGTGGTATAGTAATTAATCTTTTTGGATTTAAAGTATTTTTGTACATCTTTTAAAACAAATTCTGTACCTTTATCAGATTGTATGTGAGTAGGTGTTAAATTACTTTCAGTAAATATACTTTCAAAACATTCTTTAGTTGTTTCTGAGTTTTTCTTTTTCATTGGTCTTGCAAAAGCATATTTACTAAATACATCAATAACATAAAGTATATACTTGAAACCATCATTATATTGAGAATAAGTTCGCATATCACTTAAATCAGCTTGTCACAGTTCATTAATATTTGATAGAATGTACCTATTACGCGGGAATTTTTTTCGAATGGGTTTATGTAATGTGTATGTTTCTTGTGATTTTAACCATTCCTTTACTTGCTTTTTATTCATTTTACCCTTCATGGCTTTTGATAATTTATCAATACTACCAAAACCAGCGGGATTAGATGGATCTAATGATGGATGGATGGATGGATGGAATAAATCCTGTTAATTTCTTCTAGTACGGGGTCCATTTTTCCCACTCTAGCCTTTTACGTATTTTAGTTGTAGACTTTTTATCTCTACTGCTCGGTGTAGAAAACTCTTGAAATTCAATCTCAGAGGGTTTGTTCAGATCTTGTGCTTGAAGTTGGTTAATAAACTCACATCTCTTTGGATTTCCAATATAAGTAAGTGGTACTTTAATATCTTTTAATGCTTCAGCAAATCTATCCCACCCTACTGGATCACTTCTTTTTAAGGGTCTTAGTGAATCATTTATTAAATCAACAATATTACTTCCAGGAATTTTTTCATTATCAATTATAACTGTACCTTCATTATCCCAATGTATTTTACCTTTACTTGTTTCAACTAAGTTTAATAATAACTGTCCTTTTTTATTATAAGTTTTTGGTATTAAACTGAGTATTTGAGCTGGTGTGTAAAGTGGATTTTCAACATTTTCTTTACTTTTGATGGATCGATTCTCCTCCAATAAAGATTCAGCATCAACTGAAGTTTTTAGATCTCTATCTTTATTTTTAAAACCAATTTTAGACTCGTTTGAATCTTCATTAGATGTATCAGAATAAATTGGTAATCTGAGTGGTTGACGATCCTCTTCGGTAAAATGAAGGTATCTTTGCAGTGTTTGTAAATATAACATCCATTTCTTTCGGTCTTCCGTCTTACTATTCATAATATTTTGCATTTCAATATCTAATCGAGATAAACTACTACCCGTATTAACCTTATTTTCTTGTTTTAATTTTTCAATCAATCCGGGTTCGATAAGTATCATTTTCTTTGCATTTTCCATGTTAACTGGCTAGTCCACTCACTAATCCACTCAATATTGCACCTAATATTATTGGTAAGAAAGCCCCTCCTTTTTGTATAATTATATTTTTTCTTAGTTTATGTTTACACTTACGCACTAGTTGACGGAGTATATTTTTGTGTTTATTCAATTTTTGTTTATCTTGATCTTTAAGTGGTACTTTTCCTTGTAAAACGTTATGAATACACTCACAAATACAGTTAATTTCTTCTTCATCACACGTTTTAAGTAATGTTCTTTGATATTTTGGTTTAAGCGTATGCAAAGCGTTTAGCAAATGTTTATGCGTTGTGAGTCGACGATGCATCATTTAGCAATGATTTGAAATGTTTGATTCTTCGTGTATTTAAACTCTTTTGTGGGGACGTAGACTGTGCAGAAACCATTAAATGGGAAGACATTTGTCTTGATACGACAAAAATCATTGATATTCTGTTTTAAATCTACCATTAAATATCCATGCGCCTCTAGAGTTGCATCCCTGTAGGCATCTTCAATAAATTTTGGGTTATCTGGTGACACTTGTCGTGCTAAATATCTTATTTGAGTTTTATCTCGAGGGTTTTAAAAATATATTATATAACTTGAGTTTAATGATATGTCTCTTTGCCCTTTACCCTGATGAAATAAATTTTGTGTTAAATAAAATACACTAAGATTCCTGTGATAACTACCTTTTGTAAATATATCCACAATTCTTCCGTCGGACTCTCTCATTAGATCATCAATAATAACAAGATGTGGGTTTTCACCGTCAAACATATTAACATTTGGAATTCCTTGATGGTAGTTAACATTTGGTAAATTATATAAAGGTTGCATTTCATCAAAGCACCATGTGATCTGATTAAAATCACAATTACATATTTCTGTAACTGATTTTATGAAATTTGTTACAAAATTTGACTTCCCACATCCACTTGGCCCCGCCACAATAGCAGTAAACGGATGGATAAAGTGAAACATTACACACGTCTGAAGTTCTAAGGGGTGAAATAAAAAATGAAAGTGTTGGTGTTAACAATTAATATATATTGCAAACATTATATAAAACAGAATGATCTGTATACTATTTCTAACACAATTAGTACATCATAATTTTACAATCAACTCAACCTCAAATAAATGCACACACACACGCAAATATAAACAACAATTAACTTAAATTATTTACAATAAAACAACGATTAAATATGTAATAAACTCTACGTCATATTATACTATTATCATTATTTTACAATCAATACAAATTTTATTTACATGCAGACATAAAATTAAAAACTATCAACACTTAACGCAGTTTATAGTGACCCCAAGCTAATGTTTCAATATTATTATCTAAAATATGCCTCTTTGTGTCATTATATGATAAACCAATCTTATTTAATTTTTGTGTAAAAATTGTGTGTTTAAATGATTTAAATCTAAGCATACTATAATATTGCACTTTTTTATTAAATAGAGAAGACTTATAATTATCCATGGTCATCTTTTTAGTGATACATTTATTTACCCCTTTTGCCTTGGCTATAGTCTTATTCTCTAAGTTAAAAGCGTACATTTTGGATCGTAAACCCACAAGTTCTTTCATGATTTTACCATTATTTTCATCTTTAAAAAAAACCTAATTTCCTATTATTTAATTTTTAGATATTCAAAAATATTATTTGCATCATAAGCTGAGGTATCAAAGTATGATGAAAGGTCAGGTTTTATATCAGAGTAAAAATCATCTGTAAATATATGATATATTAAACTATCCGTATCTATATACAATAATTTTATTTTACTAAACTTTTTAACCATATAGTTATAATGAAAATCATACATTAATGTTTGTATCACCACCTAATAATACCTATGTATATCGAGCATACATGGAAACCCTTTTAAACTATGCTCCTGCTGCTAAACAATCTCATCTTACTTGTAGTCTTTGGTATGATGATACAGCAGGAAAAATGGATTCTACGGATGGTAAAAACATAGGATTTGTTAAAAGACAGGAATTGATTAGTGAAAGTAAGGAAATAGAAATGATTGGTCATCTTCACGGTGACATTTTCAACCAAGATAAATTTTTAATTAATGGTGTTGAAATGAGTGTTAAATTGGTTCGATCGAGAGAGAGCTTTAATTTAATTGCTGGGTCAAACGATGTAAAGTTTAAAGTTTGCATTACGGACGCAACTCTTATTGTTCGACGAGCACGAATTAATCCAAGTGTATTACTCGCACATCAAAAAGTTTTAGCTTCTACCACTGCTAAATATCCTATTACTCGAGCTGAAGTAAAAGTTTTAACAATTCCATCGGGTGTTCAAGGAAAAACTCTTGATAATATATTTTTAGGGCAGGTACCCAAAAGATGTATAATTGGATTTGTGAACAATTCTGCATTTAATGGTTCCCTTACTAAAAATCCATTTAACTTTGAAAACTATGGCATTAATTCTTTCAGCTTATATATTGATGGTCAACAAATACCTTCAAAAGCTATGCAACCATCTTTTAATAATAGCATATTTACATCAGCATATCATACTCTATTCTCGGGAACTGGTATTCACTTTCTTAATGAAGGAAATGGAATCTCTTGTGAACGGTATGCCAAAGGTTACTGTCTATTAGCATTTGACTTAACTCCTGATTTATCAGGCAACTCATCAGCTCATTGGAATCTCATAAAGCATGGTAGTGTAAGATTAGAAGTACGATTTGAATCCTCACTAATACAAACAATTAACTGTATAGTTTATGCTGAGTTTGATAATATTATTGAGATAGATAAAAACAGAAATGTTACTGTAGACTATAGTAGTTAAGGTTATAATATGTGTTGTGTGTTAGATTTTATGAGTTATGTGTAATGCATTTTGTGTGTATGTAACTATGTGAAACATTATAAAATTAAATAAAACAAATTGTATGCAATATATTATTTTTTATTTCTTTATAAATATTCTATTTAATCTAATACAAAACTCTGTTCGAGTTTAAATTTTACATAAGCACACTGACTAAACCACTGAACGTGCTGCTGCCAAGGATCATCATCATCTTCCTAATCTTTTAAGCCACCACCACAATGGAAGCTCAATGATTTCTGCAACAACACAGTTATCATGTTAATATCAATTTGTTAACACTTAATCATAAAAGTTAAAAAAGCTAAAGTTACAACCTATTAAAGTCCACTGCTGAACATAGGCCTCCTCTCATTTCTGAGAGGGTTTTAGGGCTAGGAAATGTTCGCTGCGATACCTCAATGCGTGTTGGCAAACTTCACATGTCTTCGAAATTTTCTCAGACATGCATTCCTCACGATGTTTTCCTTCACCGCTGAGCACGTGGTAAATCAGCACTTAAAATTGTAATTAACAATTTAATTGGTGCCGGCGGGGATCGAACCCGGGTCGCGTACTGTGAATTTTACATTTTGCGCTAACCATCTGAGCTACCACGGCTTAACCATATACACACACATAATATTTAAATATAATTTGTTAACACTAAATCATACACACGTAAGAAAATAACAGAAAGAAAAGTAAGTTTGTCAATAGAATAAACACTTACATCCATGGCCTTTGATGCGTTGAAGTAACACAAACGTAGTATTGATAGATCCACTGCGGTCAAACGACCATACACTAACTCCATGACTGCAGTTGCTTGGTCTTATATAGTACCAGTGAGTAATAATTCTAATCTAAAGAATTTCTGCAGTTGAATTGATAGTATCTTTATGCGTCAACAAGCTTACCTTACATTCTGTTGCTTATCTCTACATTCCTACGTCCTTCCTGTCGTGTCTTGTTCAGTGTATTGGTGACTTAAATACGTTTTGTATAACACAAAGAATGCAATTAATATTTAGAAATCACTATAATTGATCATTCCTATATTAGTCATTGAGTAGATTGGTACTGTAATAATCTACTAATAGCAGTAATATTATGGATACACTAGATGTACAACAACATCTGAAAAAGATTCACCCCACTCTAGAAAATAATGTTTATGCTGCCAATAAACTACCCATGTACACCCACGTACCAACGTATATAATATGCAATTTGGATACAGATGATAAACCAGGGTCACATTGAGTAGCTTTATATATCGATACGAATGACGTCGGTCAATATTTTGATTCATTCGGACGGGCACCTGTACGATATCATCTAGAGTTTTTTAAAAGAAACTGTAAAAGATGGAACTGGAATGTTGATAGGATTCAGAATGAGTGGACTTCAGTTTGTGGCGAATATTGCTTAATGTATTTGCTATATAAGTTTCAGGGATGTTCAATGCATAGTTTTACGAGTATATTTACAGGGAACACATTGTACAACGACATTTTAGTGGATGAGATGTTTCGCTCCTATTTTATAGATAATAAGATTTTGTATTTTATAAATAAAAATTTTAACAAAATTGGGTAATGTGTTTTATTAATGAGTCGGATTAGTGTAGATAGGAACAAAGAGTATAATACAATAGCACCACGCTGAGGAAGAATAGATAATGACGGTATTGAACGAACAATAGATAAGTAGATAAGAACAATGGAGCGCTAATGACGGTGGAGGCTCGCAGCGGATATCAATTAGATAAGAGTTAATTGATCTGCACATCTCCGGAACCGTGCATCCTACGCAAAAATGGACCGCAGATTCGTGATCGGAGCATGCCAAAACCTCTTTTTATTTTTTAGGATCATGAGTCGACGAACGTCGTACTTGTACCACTTCTGACTCAGTGCGCCGGAACTGGTACAACCTAACTACAAGTGCGCCAGAACTGGTACAACCTAACTACTCCCCTAAACTGTTTACAAATGCACTGGAAGATGTTTTTAAGACGTTAGACTGGAAAGGACGCGGTATTAACGTAAACGGTGAGTACATCTCACACTTACGCTTTGCTGATGATATCGTCGTCATGTCAGAATCGCTGCAGGAACTTCAGGATATGCTGAACAGACTAATTGAATCCTCCCAACGTGTTGGTCTGTGCATAAATCGGAACAAGACAAAAGTTATGTTCAACTATTACGTCATGCCAGTTCCAATTACTGTTGATGGTGAAATTCTCGAAGTTGTCCAGGAATATACCTACCTCGGGCAGATATTGCAACTAGGTAAGAATAACTTCGAGAAAGAAACCGATCGGTGGATTAATTTAGGCTTGGCATCATTTAGAAAGCTCCGTCAGGTTTTCACGTCGCCCATACCGCAGTCTGAAGACAAAAGTCTTCAACCAGTGCGTTCTGCCCGTACTCACTTATGGTGCCGAAACGTGGACACTGACGATACGTCTGCTCCAACAGCTTAAAGTCGCTCAGCGAGCAATGGAAAGAGCTATGCTCGGAGTTTCTCTGGTAGACAAAATTCGAAATGAAGAAATCCGCCGGAGAACCAAGGTTACTGACATAGCTTTCCGTGTTTGTAAGCTGAAGTGGCAATGGGCTGGTCATGTCTGTCGCAGAGGTGACAACCGGTGGAGTAGACGTGTTATAGAGTGGAGACCGCGTCTAGGCAAACGTAGTGTGGGACGCCACCTGACAAGATGGAGCGACGATCTGCGCAAGGTGGCTGGTAGAAACTGGATGCGTGTAGCAAAAGATCGGGCTAAGTGGCGCGCCCTGGGAGAGGCCTATGTCCAGCAGTGGACTGCCGCAGGCTGATGATGATGATGATGATGATCTTTTTCTTTCGCTCAAACAAAACCAAACGGCTTATTTCAAAACCACCGAATTAAAAAAATTTCATATCAAGGAAATTTGAATTTGAAACAATTTTTAATTTATAAATAGGGTAAGTATTATGTTTTTATAACAAAAATAAGTTGCTTAAATACCTATTTAGCCATAAAATACAGCATGCAAACTTTTCAAAAATACCAAGTATATTCAAAGTAAAGTACTTACTTGTAGAAGTATATAGTAGATTCTAAAATGTCAACTTATTCAATGTAATATATAAAATTCATTATTAATAATGTAATAATAAAGTTTGGAATAAATAATAAAAATATGATTCAAATTTTTAAATAGTTTACGTTTATTATGAAAAAAACTTCGATTGATTTTTCGTTATTAATTTTGTTTACCGTCATTGTTAAATTACATTGAGAAGTGAGACGCTTAATCAAACAGAAACGTAGGTAAGCCTTTAGTGTTTTTTAAGACGCTTCAAAAGCTTGGCATCAGCCTTATGATTGCGTTTAGTACTATAGACAAGTACACGAAGAATTTCTTTATGGAATACCATAAAAGGTTAAGTGTACCTCATGCTGCAAGGAGCAGACGAGCAGTGAAAGCTACCAAAGACATACAGGACACACCCCCAAATCAGTCTCTGCAACTTAAGAGAGTTGATCTTCCTAAAGTGCTCGCTGCCCCAATACGCTGGCGCAATACAATGAAAACTCTTTATTAATGAAAAATAATTACGATTAAAATGCCACCAAAAATCATATAATCAAGAAAAATCGATACAGACTTCGATTAAAGTTAATATCTAGACCAGATACTTTCTACAGTCGTGTAGTGAAGCTTTTCAATTATTAACTTTTCCAAAGAAATCCTTTTTACGGATATTAAGGCATTTAAAATCTTCTTAATCGAGTATAAATGTAGGTTTTCGTAAGCCACAACTTTCCCTTACCATCGTGTCGACTGTGTGAACCTTTGTCTTACTTCTATAACGTCCTACACTGCTGGTCGTTGTAAGATATTAAAAGTCGTTGTCATCGATTTTACTATTGACGTAAGCATAGTAACTCGTAACTCTGCTGTTGTGTATGTACCTAACTTTGATATTCATTTGTGCCGAACATAAATAAACCAAAATATTCATCATAATACCACAAGGAATCCTAATGAATATTGAAATTTTAAATAGAATTACAAACTCCAGACGAATATATAACAGGCCTCATTCGTTCACATTTCGGCAGGTTCATTTATAACAGCTTTACAAAGCAGAAAAATAAATATGCTACTATTAATCGAAATTCCCTTATTTTCGTACGAAGGCTTACCAAAACTGTACACTACATCATCATTTCACCATGTTTATACAAGGTGAAGTCATGCTGCAGCTACATTATGGTTGCAGCATCAATGGTTCGGCTCGACCGGAGAAGGACCACGCTCTCACAGAATACCATCGGAAAATAGCAGATTATTGGTGCTGTGTTTCGTATGGTGAGTGTAGAGATCTGAAAACCCTTTTTACTGGATACGAGCCATTCCATCTTAGTCCTCAGAGGTCACAACAGATATGCCCATACCCTTACCATCAGGTGGGCTGTGTGTTCGATTGTCATTTTTATTCTATAAACAAAAATTATTGCAGCTCGTCACAATGCCTCTTAAGTTTGCTACAAAGCAATTGCATCTTTGACATCTTTATACGTCGACTTATTGGGTATTTCTCTTAAAGAACATAAAATGTTCAAAGTTCAAAGTTTTTTAAGATGGTCATTTTTTTTAAATTATTTGTTAATAACAGTCGCTTTGGTCATTAAATATAGAATTTATTAAAAATTTAATGACAGCATTGTTTACCGGATCCGAGTGTAATAAAAAATCACTTTTTTTATAGCATAGGGTGACAAACGAGCACACAGTCCACCTGATGGTAAGTGGGTGCTGTGGCCCATAGACATTCACATACATAAATGAAAATACGTTGTCACCCCTGAGGACTAAGATGGAATGCCTCGATTCCTATAAAAAGGGTCTTCGGTACTCTACATTCACCATACGAAACAGCAGCATTAAGCTACTATTTTACGCTGGCATTCTGTGAGAGCGTGGTCCTACCCCGGTTGAGCCGACCCATTCGTGCTACAACTATAATATAGCTGCAGCGTGGCCACGTGCACCACTGACGTTACGTAAGTCATAATCTAAAATATTAGATGATACTTCTCGCCTCTGACAACTTAAAAATTTAAAAAGTGAAGTTCTGTTACTTTGCTCTTTAACTAATTTGCCAGGGTGTCTCATAACACACCTCAGGGAAATTTTGGACAGTGTTAAAAAATTTCAAGATTTCTCTCAATTTGTCTTGAAAAAGTTGCTTAATAATAATTTAAATTTTTATGCGTTACAGCAATATATTTAATGCCTTAATTTCATTATTATCTTAAATTATATATATATATATATATATAGTAGTTTTAATTTTTTATTATAAGTTTTTGTTGTTCTGTTACACTCCATTCTGTCGCCTCTTACGACACACACGTGATGATATGGGTAATGGATTCTCTTAATTATATCAGTTACGATTAAATATTTGCAATATTAAAAAAAAACTTGTCGCAAGACCCCGCGCAATAACATGACATGTACGGTACACACTCAAGGGCATGGCACACATTGTGCCCTCGAGTGTGTGCTTGATCGGCTGAACATTTTTAACGCTCCGCTATATTATCCGTCACACATGGATACATCTCAGTATCAGACGGATTTGAGTATGTCATGCTGGCTGATCCTATAGGTCTCTACTTGCAACGGCGTCGTGTCGTCTGTGGTTCGCCCACTTCCCTCTAATATGGTTGGGGACAATGGCTGCTACATTTGACACACAGTGCATCATTTTCATCAAGTGACAAAACATAGCCTGCGGAGTTTCTTTCATCCTTTCTTTTCCAATCAGGAGGACCTCATTAGAGAAACGGTAGTAGTTTATAAAATTGACATTCATTTAACAATATTTTTATTTTTCTAATGTCGAAAATTTCGTCTTTTATTTCATTTCATATCATTACTAATTTACATAGAGTTTCTATGAGGAGAACACGCGTGATAGCTTTTTGGGTACAAAAAACACTTGTAAAAACTAAGCTACTGATCTAAAAGGCTTCGGTTAAACACTATTTTAATCCTATACTATTAAACGAGCAATTCTTGTATATATGTATATATATATATATAATCGGGATCTCGGAAACGGCTCCAACGATTTTCATAAAATTTTGTGTGCAGGGAGTTTCGGGGGCAATAAATCGATCTAGCTAGGATTTATTTTTAGAAAATGTCTTTTTGTCCGTGTTTTTAGGCAATGAAAAACTGCTATAATATCGTTAGAATAAGAAGGTAAATTTTGACGGCTTATTAATGATTACAAATAGCTTAATGGTATATTGGGCGGTCGCAAAATCGTAATACCATGGTTCGAGCCCAGACCGACCGACCGACTTTTTTTAAATTTTTTTTCAAGTTCTTTTTTGAGAAAATCTATTTTTTCGAGCCCTTTTTTTAGTATTTTTTAAACACACGAAAATTTAAATTAAACTAATTGCACTCATGATTTTTTAAGCACTCATGATTTTTTAATCAAATAACCAGTTCAGTTTTTTCTATTATGTCGCTACGATCAAAAAAATATTATTCGTATTTCATCAGTATGTAATTTGTATCTAAATATTATTTCCAAAAGACACGAATCAAAAAAAAACCGAGCGAAAATTACCGAGCAAAGCTCGGTCAACCGGGTACTTTAGTTAATACATAATATGCTTAAAATGATTATTTTGTAATCGAATAGTTCATAATATGTAAATGATTATTGATAATGAATTGTTCTTTGTTTTAAACAACTCACATAATATTAAATTTGGTGTTTTGTAAGTTACATGTGCATTTCAAAGCTTTCTTTTCTGTTATTGCGAGTTTCGCAGCGTGGCTGTGTAAGAAAACCCGTAGATTCCCCTGACTGTCGTAAGAGGCGACAAGCATATTACTCGCCCAACAAGCGTGGCTCTATGGCAAATTTCCCCTCTGAGGCAATTAATGGGAACATGAGACATGGAGTAGTCTATGGGGATAATTGCCTATGTCCAGAAGTGAACATTTAATAGGTGTAAGGATAACAATGTTTCGAGTCTATTTTAATACGAATAGATAGAATTAATATAGTCATAATTATGTTGCAAAGTTTCCTTCGAAACTTTTAGACAAGAAATATTTCACCTTAGCACTTAGTCCTCGGGAAGGTGGTTATATTATCTCCCATCTCGACGTATACTCGTATATCCCCTAAAACACACGGTCATTTTTTATAGTATAAGGCTGACAAACGAGCACACATTCCAACATCTGATCATTAATAAATAAACAAAAATAGTGTAAATATTTCATTTATAAGATCTTTTAAACCTTTCTATCTTTATATTTATATCATGTTTTAACATTTTTCAAACTTGGATGAAGATAGTTTTGCAATAATAGCGATATTAATTTAAATAAAATTATTTATGCATAGATATGCCGCAATTGTTAATATAATTTAATAATTTCACAATTTTCAAAACAAATATATGCTGATTGTAATTATTAATTACTAACTTACAGCGAACGCTAACCATCTGAGCTACCGCGGCTCCACTCATAGCTAAATTTAAAATAAGCTAAAATTAAAATAAACCCGTGTTTAAGTAAAATTTGATTTTTTATATTAATATAACTTATTCCCAAGGAAGGAGAGGCCTTTTCATTGAGAGCCTCACGTTAGCTATGAAATCGGAAATGAAAAATATCTTAATATGTCTAAAAATATGATATACCTATCTTAATATTTGACACGTTTTATAAGTCTTATTTAAGAAAAAAAGAAGTAAAGTAGAAGCTTACATACTTCTCACGATTGTGCGGCTCTTTATTTCACTCAGTGTTTTGTGATCAGGAACGAACCCATCGTAATACTTGAATACATAGTAGCGATTTTCACATGTCCACGATTTTTTTAACTATTCTGACATCTAGATTTCCCCACGAAGTTATTCTTTACCTCTACATAGTTTCATTAGTTCTAGTTGCAATCGTAAACGTTTTGCTCGTGTCATGAAATTTTACAGCGAGCTACACGGCTCCCGTATTTGTTTAAATAAATTCATAAAAACTATTCCATCGAATAGAGATAAATATTCCACATTTCACTTAACCGTTATGTTAATTAAAAAATTAAAAAAAATCATTACACATTTCAATTACTAACATCAGATAACTTGATAACACATGAGGTTAGTAAAATTTTGATGCATCAAGGATACTATGCGGTAGGATTCTATTCATTTTACCGATAACTTATATATAGCATTAAGTAGACGGCTCTAATATTAGATTAAAAGTATGAAAGCCAAAATTGTACTTTTTAGTTATATCAGCGACAGAAAGTTTAGATATGATTGGGACGACCCAATCACATAACATAGCCGCGAACGCTTATAATATACATAAATTAGACATAAAGTAATGAGGATTTTGTAAAAAAATTGTTTTTGTCAAAATGTGCTATCGGTGCTGCTAGCGGTGAATAATGAAACTATTTTGCGATATGACCATAGTATAATTATCATGGTAGAGTCACACTGCAACTATATTATAGTTGTAGCATGAATGGGTCGGCTCGACCAGAGTAGGACCACTCTCTTACAGAATACCAGCGTAAAATAGCAGCTTAATGAATCTACATTTCGTATAGTGAGTGTAGAGAACCAGAAACCCTTTTACTGGAAACGAGGCATTCCATCTTAGTACTCAGGGGTGCCAACGCACCTGCATTTTGATTCTCAATTGAGGATAGGTGTAGATGTCTATGGGCCGCAGCATCCACTTACCATCGGATGGACTGTGTGCTTGTTTGTCACCCTTTTCTATAAAGTAAAAAAATAACATCATGAAATAGCATTAACTAGGTGTACACGTGCACACATCAACCTGTGCGCACGTGTATCTAAAGTATACACAATAACAATATAAAGACCACTTGCAGATCAAACTGTATGGTAGTGGGCGCACGGGATATATAACTTAGGAACGAAATTCAATACAGTAGGTGCACAGATAATTCTCACTGCACGGAGACAAAGTTTTAAAATAATTATTAAATAATCTTCTTTATCATCGAAGTGCCAGACGTCTCGCACCTTCGACGCTGCTGCTTTAAAGCCTCATCTCTCTTCTTGAGTATCCTCTCCTCTTTCTTTGAGCATCTCAAACCGGCGTGGGGATTCGTTGTCGGGGAATTCCAATGGATTAAGACCATGATCACGTATCGATCGCCGATGTAACTTTCTTTCTTGATTTTCAATTTCTGATACGAAAATGTAGTTGCAGTAGGCTCAAGACATCTTTTTTGTATTGAAGTGGTTGAAAGATAAACTTAAACCCACGTCCAATGAACGAGGATAAAATTGTCCATTCCAAATGTCAAAAAAACAGTCCACCTGATGGTAAGTGGTTGCTGTGGCCCATAGACATCTACATCTATCCTCGATTACGAATCAAAATGCAGATGCGTTGTCACCCGTGAGGACTAAGATGGTATGCCTCGTTTCCAGCAAAAAAGGTCTCCGGTTCTCTACACTCACCATACGAAATACAGCAGCATTAAGCTACTATTTCACGCTGGAATTCTGTGAGAGCGTGGTCCTTCCCCGGTCGAGCCGACCCATTCGTGCTACATCTATAATATTAATATAACTGCAGCATGGCTCTACCACGTAGAAAAATTATTTTTTCTCTTTCATTTGGCTCCATGCTACGGACGGGTGACATATGTCCGCTCGTTATGTCAAGGTGGGATATACTTCTCCTGTCCCCTATTGCGGTGGTACAAGGACAAGGTAATTTTTGTCTCTTGTCAGTGGATATAATCGGGGAATACGTTTTATTTCCCCAGCCCATGCTAGCCCTGATGGGGATTTTGTGTCTGTCGTAAACAGGATGATTGTTCTCCACCTATCGGAACCATGAGATATATCTGATATTTCCTTTAATTGCTCCTTACGATGGCCACGGGATGAAAGAGAATAATCGGTTTTCTTTCGCTGCCGTCACAGTCCTTATTGTTACTCATTATTCATTATCACCTTGACAGCCTTTCAAACGTTCGCTGTTGAACTTAGGTCTATCGCGTAAATTGCTTCACACGAGCGATATTTGCCATACTTTCCACGCCTGTCAAGCGAGTAAACAGCCGCAGTTTTTTTTACTCTGCTGTTATCAGGAATGCACTGCTGCCCATCTCCTGGTTCAGTTCCCTCTATCGCCTTTTAAGACACCCATGGGATGATACGGGACAGACATATTCTTTCACCGCCACTACACGGTTAGGTACCAAATGCTAGTTGAAAAAGAACCAAACGGAACTCGACTTTCGATTAAGAAACAGGAGGGAGGAATCGAGACTTCTCTCGATCCGGCCTCCTATAACGCCTACGTTGGGTTCGGGAACAACGTATGTGATCTCCGCAACGGAGTAACACACTAGGGCGATAACCTCGTTCCTTTTCAGCAAGTAGGTTCAGACGGGGATTACGGGTCTTCCGAAGTCGTCCCGGTCCCGACGCCTTAATTCTTCGATGTGGACTGTATAACTTAAGGGATCTTGGGAATGAAACAGCAATTATCTTCAAACCGTTCCGTGAGAGAGTAATCACTTTTCCCTATACTTTTCTTCTTGACTGCTGATTTTCACTTTTCCCGAAGGATTTTCTTGTTTTTCCGAACTATTTTCCCGAATTATCTTCTTCCCCGAACTATTTTCTTCCCCGAACTATCTTCTTCCCCGAACTATTTTCTTCCCCGAACTATTTTCTTCCCCGAACGAATTGCAATAAAACCCGTTTACTAAGCTACCCCCAGAGCTAAACGCGAAAGTGAGCCGCGCCATTCGCGTGCCTGCGCAACTTAACAACATGAATTTGTACTATTACTCTCTCACGTTTCACTTAATATCTTTATTTACTCAAGTCATATACAAATACAATTTGTCAATATAGGTAGTACAAAACAATATCTACACCATGATATGCATTATATCTTCATATTACAAAAAACCTTTCATTTATTAAACGAAAACCACCTATTTTACTCACAAGTTCGAAATCGAATTTTCTTAAATATTTAACACAGAAAGTTAAAACAATGTTTCCTACTTGAATTTATACATATGTTAACTAATACAATAGTTTAATTTACATTTTCTCTATTTATTTCACTATTTAAAACACTTTTAAATTTCTTATACAAAACTATCATTATTTCACTTATGCACAGGAATTTTCACATAAAATAACACAGAATTCACCTTTTTAGCACGTACAATCAACCTGAAATGTTTTACAAGTCATTTTTACATAAATCACTGAATTACAAACATTTTAAATTTTTACATATTCGGCCTCCTAAGGGCGTGGCCAGCGTGCTTCCGTGAACTCACACTATTTGAACAACTAACTTTGCACGGCTCTCGACTATCAGGAAAATGAAAGTCTGAAATACACTTAATTTTAACAATATTAAATAAACAAGTGCTTCTACATAGTTTTCAAACAGTAGGAAACTATTTCTGATAAGACTCTTATTCGTTATCATGCTTCTTATCAGATAACAATACAAGTGAATGTTTTCATTAATCAATCATAACAAATAGGCATTTGTTTTCGTACAAACGTATCATACTTATACAAGACAATACTTATGCAATTAATTTCCTTTAATTCTGTCTATGCACAGAGTGATTATCTCGACCGGGGAACAAATCCGATCTTTAACTTCACTTTAATATTCCTTTGAATTTACATCATTGGAAAGATGATTTCAACCGGGGAACAAATCCGGTAATATAATTTATAACATAAAATTCCTTATGAATTTATTAAGCGATATTACTTAGGAAAACGAACAAACTAGTCTGGCCTGGGAGTCGAACCCAAGACCTTCTTATCATTAATTCGACATTTCTTTAAGATTTAACTAAGCATTTTCTTATCAGAGCGTCGTGGCTCGATAATTTGCTTTTTATAACTATGCGTCATCGGTTGATTTAATAAACTGGAACATTCTTATAGGCGCGTCGCCAACACTAGTCATTATTACACGATACTTTAATCAATTTTTTAAGGATTAGGTTGACAAACGAGCTCACAGTCCACCGCAGGTAAGTGGTTGCTGTGGCCCATAGACATCTAGAATACCAGCGTAAAATAGCAGCTTTATACTGCTGTGATTCGTATGGTCAGTGTAGAGATCCGGAGACTTTTTTTACTGGAAACAAGGCATTCCATCTTAGTCCTCATGGGTGAATAGTTTTTTTAAAAAAAAAGAAAAAGTTTTCACTGAAAACGCATTTTTTATCCTTTTTTTATAGGATAGGGTGACAAACGAGCACACAGTCCACCTGATGGTAAGTGGTTGCTGTGACCCATAGACATCTACATCTATCCTCGATTACGAATCAAAATGCAGATGCGTTTTTACCCGTGAGGACTAAGATGGAATGCCTTGTTTCCAGTAAATAGGGTCTCCGGTTCTCTACACTCACCATACGAAGCACAGGAGTATTAACCTACTATTTTACGTTGATATTCTGTGAGAGCGTGGTCCTTCCCCGGTCAAGCCGACCCATTCGTGCTACAACTATACTAATACTACGTACAAATACAAATTCGTAAAATACTCGTATTTACTAGTCAAAACCTAAAAATGGGTTCATATTTATTCGTCTTGTACTAACAGACCGATTCCAATTTTCATATTTTCAAAGATTACCTACGATACGCGTCGCATTCGAATATCTGACTTCGATTTCTTGCTTACTTATGCGAAATATAAATTATTTTCAATGTTGGGGACTTATGATATAATAAATATTTAAACTGTCAATATAATACATTAATAGGACTTCCGTGTCTGCCTAGCATAGCGTCCAATTCCTTACCTATTTTTGTCACAAACTACTTGGTCTGCGATTTCTATCTGAAGGGTATGGAGAACCAATATAATAATAGGCTGTGAGGCATTGGATCGTAGTCCACTTCGATCCCTCTTTATTTGAAGTTATACAAGAGTCCATGTTCCGCGGTAGCCTCCGAGCATCACGTGGATTACGAGTTTGTTTATTACCTTAGATTTATAAATAAATATTACTACAATTTATCAGCTATTAAAATCCATTATCCATTACAGATCTTTACAAGTAGCTCGATGGCCTGAGCGTCCACATTAAAGGCAGCAGTGAAGAAGCACGTCTCAGATCCATACGTCATTAATGACAGCATGCACTTGTTATTTACTTTTAAATTCAGGTTTTGGGGAATTCGTAACGAGAAAGTATTCCTATTATATCGTAATCGTCCGACCGCTGCCCAGCTAGATCTGTCGATTGACCTCTGCGTCGAAGAGGGATTTACTTAGTCAAACAATTAGTCATAAGTTAACATACTGATCAACAACTTCGAATGTATTGTTCCCAAAAGCTACCACATATAATCTCTGTTTCCACTCCTCACTACTCAATGTTTATCTTAAGACCGACACGAAGAATAAGAGCATATTACTGAGATCTTCTGGTGATTCTGCCGCGTTTACTATATTGTCGGCAATCGAAGGTTAATGATGCACTTGCCTTTGATATTGATGGCATCCTTTCCATCTCAGTAAAGAGTTTCGAGGATATAACGAAAATCTGTCGTACACCTCTCTACAGTTGGATAAGTTTCGTACTCTGTTTCTATACTCGGATAGCTATTCGTAGCCATACAGTACAAACAATTCACTTTGGTATACCCACAGTCAACCTAGCACCGCTGATGGGACTGTAGCATCGCCCGAATTTCGTCTGATTCAAAGGTTTTCACATTGTAATTGTACTGTTCGGAAGATAGAAAAATACAATAATATTTTACGATAGATATGCGTAAGAGCAACGACAAAGAAGGATATCTTATTTTTTATTTTATATCTAAGTAACCAACTTAAAGTTAATATAACACAAACTGTACATAACGTGGATATTGTTATATTATTTGTGTTTCTATTACCCCAAGAAAATCATAATGATTCTTTTTTTTAAAAGGCTACTTACTGAGAAAACAAAATCTTCGAAATAATGAACTTATTCAGAATTATTTATGACAAACCATGTATAAAAAAAGTTTTTTTAATTTAAAAGTCTATGTGATAAACACTAACATTTTTATAGAATAAAAATATAAATATATTTTCATACACTTTCGAAATAGAATCAGAAAATGAAATGATAAAACTTCAATGGAAGTATGATCAAATTTCATTTTCGTTAAATATTTCTGCAACGGACATTCCATTTAACGGCCCTTGCCGCTGTGAAATCTTCGCATATTTTCTAACGAATATTACAATGCATTCCAAATAAATCAGCGGCGTTTATCGTCCCAAGGTTGCTAAGTGTAGGTACTGACAAACATTAAATTTTATTCCATTTAATGATTACGACCTGTTACGTAATATTTTCGAGAAATCTATTAAGATTTGGCGAAAATATTACATTACAGGTCGTTTAGTTCAATCAGCTTAAAACAATTTTGCGCTTAAGTAACAAAAATACTAAGTTGTTTTCATCTTCTCCTTTAATATGTAAGCGAAACTAATTCCTCCGTGAAATACGCAAGAGACCGACGTCGAGCTCGATTTTCCCGGAACGAAAGTTGTGTTGAGAATACGAAGTGACAAGATGTAACGTAGAATCGGAAAAACTGCTTATTTTATTACCGCTCGGAGCTGTAAGGCGGATGGAATAGACCTCGGCGGGATTGCGCGAACCCCAATAAGATGCAGAGAACCTAACCTACATACTCAGGCATCCAGACATTACACACGAACGCATTTTTCTCACAAATTTGTGTTTTTGTTCTCTAAATTGATTCGAATTTACCATAATCGAGTGTAATAGATGATTTACATACAGTTATAAAATATAAGTTATAGTTTATTTAATGTTTAAAACAAATTTATTGTTATATATCTTTAAAGTATGTGTGAGAGTAATATGGTGATTTGATCGCTTTTATATAAATTAAAAACTACAGCTTTGTTTGCATAGATGGATCTGTGGTACGATAGCTCTTCATCGATTAATCAAATTACAAAGGGCTCTGCTTCATCGACGCCATTTTGACAGTTGACAGTATAGTAAATATTTTAGTCAATTTTAGTATTGTGTAGTGTAGTTCGTTTTTTTAAGTAGATTTTTCGAAGTGTTTCTAATAATTGGCAAAGCTTAGGGTATATATATATATATATATATATATATATATATATATATATATATATATATATATATATATATACCCTAAGCTTTGCCAATATAATGAAAAATATGTGTGTATGTTAGGATAACCATTAATGATCATTTGTTTTATCAATTGTTTTTAAAATAAATCTCCAAGATTTACTGTTCGTGTTGCAGTGCAATCGGTTCACCAATTTCGAAGATTTGTCCGGATAGACAGACAGACAAACATTTTAAAAAGTTTACTCATGTCTTAAATAAAGGCGATATTACAGACGGACCGTACCGTACCGTAACAGCCTATTAAATCCACTGCTGAACACAGGCCTCCCGTATAAATTGACTCATAGGGGGATATTTGTCACAGTTGCCACACTTGGCAAGCAGGTTGGCAATCGCAGGTATTTGTTTTTAGTCATTATTGGGAAGACTCTGCTGTCCATTTCCTGATTTGTTGCCCTCTGTCGCCTCTTGCGACACCCACGTGATGATATGGGGTAGTGGATATTACTACGGTACTACAGACTGACTGTTTAATTTTATTTATATGTAATGATGAAATAACATGTTATGATCTTTTTGAAGTACAACTACAAACAAAGTAAACAGGGTATTATAAATTAAAGACTAACATAAATGATAAATATACCAACACTTCATATTCACAGACCCCCGAAACAGTCAATAAGAGACTATCTTCAAACGAAATCTGAGAGAAGAGGGCACATAAAAGACAAGTCATGTGCCACGTCAAATAGTTTACGTCTGCCGCGCCCAAACGTCGAGCTCCGTTCCTTGATAAGATTGAATAAATTTACTTCGTCATCTATTGCATACTTTAATCCAAAACAGCTCAACGTTTTACTTCATTCAATATGCAAGAATTTGTTATTTTATTTTACGTTATGTTATTTTGTTTCTTTTCGCACATGCAGTGACGACTTATTACTAATTATTACCAATACCAATGCCCCACCAATCCAACTCAACCCGTAGGTACCGTAAGAGATAACAAAGGGAAAAGAATCAGACGGGCAGCAACATCTTCCTGATAACAACTCTCAAAATAGTAGAAAATTACCGTTACGAACCTACTTGGCAAATATGACAAAAATCCACACTGAGGCAATCTATAGAGTGATCCTCAATGTTCTGCAGTGGTAATTGATAGGCTGCAACGACGATTATACGTGGTAGAGCCACGCTGCAACTATATTATGGTTGTAACACGTATGGGTCGGTTCGACTGGGGAAGGACCACGCTCTCACAGAATGCTTAATACTGCTGTGTTTCGTATGGTGAGTATAGAGGTCCTGAGGCCCTTTTTACTGGAAACTAGATATTCCATCTTAACCCTCAGGGGTGACAACACATCTGCACTTTAATTCTTAATTGAGGATAAATGTAGATGTCTATGGGCCACAGCATCCACTTACCATCAGGTGGACTGCGTGCTCGTTTGTCACCCTTATTCTAAAAAAAAATAACGTCATGAGTTGTCATTCTTTGAATAATCTCTAGTGATTATTTTGTTTCATACCAATAACTATTGTTTTTAACATAAATACATACATATTATATGGCCGTGTAGTGACGGCGTAAGAAAATACGATACTCCATATCATCCTTGGGTGTAGTAAGACGAAAATGAATAGATAATGAACAGCAAGATATTTTTTACAAAAAATAAAAATAACAAAAAATTATAGTTGCCAAACCGCATCGCCACTATGAGGCATGGGGGGAGGGGGCTATGCTCAGCAGTGAACTTTTGATAAACTGTAATAACTAATTACAACCGCAAGATGGCGCTACTATTCATTTCATAGCGCTTCATTACATATAATTTAATAAAAATGCAAATTCTTTCTTGCTGATTTCTTAAATTTACGCGAACACTACACATTGACCAAAACTATTATTTACGGATTTTATCGCGTTTAATTACTTTTAATTTATTTTTATTATTATCCCGACGTTTCGGGTGCTTTACAGCGCCCATGGTCACGGGGGGGACTGAGATGTTTGACGTCCCAATGTCATAGTTAGTCCGGCTACCTTCAGTTTTTTAATATTAATTTTTGGTCCGATTTACGCAAAACGAGCTTATAGTATCATGAAGTCTTGCAGTGGTATGCTTGGGTTTGGGTTTAATTTTGTTAATTATAGGATCCCAAGCAGATGGTAGCACCCAACCATCTTCTCTATTGAAATTTGGATGTTTTTTAATTTCAATAGCCTCGCGTATCATCCTTGGTAGGAATCGGTGTTCTTTTGCGAGAATTTGTGGTTTATCAAATCTAATGTAATGGTGGGGACGATCTTGAACATGTTCGCACCGACGCTCTGGGAAGTCTGCAGTCTGCGAACATGTTCAAGATCGTCCCCACCATTACATTAGATTTGATAAACCACAAATTCTCGCAAAAGAACACCGATTCCTACCAAGGATGATACGCGAGGCTATTGAAATTAAAAAACATCCAAATTTCAATAGAGAAGATGGTTGGGTGCTACCATCTGCTTGGGATCCTATAATTAACAAAATTAAACCCAAACCCAAGCATACCACTGCAAGACTTCATGATACTATAAGCTCGTTTTGCGTAAATCGGACCAAAAATTAATATTAAAAAACTGAAGGTAGCCGGACTAACTATGACATTGGGACGTCAAACATCTCAGTCCCCCCCGTGACCATGGGCGCTGTAAAGCACCCGAAACGTCGGGATAATAATAAAAATAAATTAAAAGTAATTAAACGCGATAAAATCCGTAAATAATAGTTTTGGTCAATTCTTTCTTGCATCAGGCTCGTAACTTTTGAAAACTTTAAACTTACCGGAAAATAGGATTTTTTATGCACCAAGGCAGTTATTGCGGTCTGCTGCACAAAACATTTCAAAATTTCTTCGCTTATGGCTTAATAGGAACTACCGTGAGGTGGGAAATTTGAATTTTTCAGCAGTTACCTGTTCCTATAAATCACGCGTAAAGTCGCCCTAAGCTCTTTGGAATCGCTATCTCTCTAACACTTTTAAATTTAAATTGCTACTCCACTCATATACCTACAAAGCTATCATCTCATATACAAATATATATGGTATAGCAACATTCCGTGTGTTGTCGTAAAAAATACCATCAGCTCATTAACCACCCAGTTCCGCTAGATTCCGATGACACAAATATCGCCGGCCCGTCACACAGACACTACACATTCACCTAGTACCATAAACACTGATAGAACATCGGATGAGTCTGCAGACGGACGCGCTGCACACCTCTCCACACCGCGTACACACCGTACACGCGTCCCTGTGCGGTTCTCACCGCCCACAACATTGAACGACACGAGTTCCGCCACCCCCTGTTCGGATGGCCGTTAGATAACTCAACCACGTGCACTGTACACTTTCATAGCAGTCATCATATAGAAATAAAGATGCAGAAAGATTTAAATTCAACTTTACAGGCCGTGGATCCTGAGATCTATAACGCTGTAAAAGCCAAAAGGCTAACAGCACTAACATCGTCAGAAACATCTATCTCGTCCCGGGGATACCGTAAGAAGTATAATCTGAAATTACAAAAAGATCACGTAGTTCCTATAGATGGTGGTGTTAACACTAAACCTGAAATACCCAGGCGCGGCAACGAGGAGCCGCATGTAAGGTGTGAGGCGTCTAATACGGCGAACGCCAATCCACATGGCATTCGTGGCGATCATGGCAAATCCTACCAACAACGGAATACAGTTGTGATTAGCAATATACTTATAGTGAAGAAATAGAAGATTGGCCATAAACACTGGTTTCAAGTATTAACTCGAACAAAGAAGCCCATAGTTTTACTGCCGGATATGTGATATTTTGCTCCATAACGTTTCTAAACCACAGAATAACGAAACAAACCTCACAAGTCACAACGTGTTCTGAAAAATTGGTCAAACGAAGCATGGTCTAGTGAATCTCATCAATTCTTATGCAATTAACAATTTCATTGGTGCCGGCGGGGATGCACGGACGTACACACGCACGCACGCACGAACTCATACGCACGCAAGCACGCGCACACACACACCGTGTCTGTAACACTGCAATCGAGGCTGGAGGTAGGCTCGAATCTTATCACATAATCATTACACTTACAAACCAGCGGTACTTCTGTAATGGCGCACACACTTAAGTTCATCTTGCTACAGATTTCCATGATATCCGCCTGATTCTATCCCATTATTAGTTTTTTATTAATAAGAGCCTAACATTTGACCAAGATTCCACCAGAACACTACATAAGATCAGACGGGATCAGATCGATGACCAGTAGAGGAAAAAGACTTCAGTTTAATTAGAGCAGAGCATATTTAAACTTTAAACCTAAAAAGTTACTTAAAGTTACTGTTCACGTACATCCCACTACTGTGCATATGGCCCTCTTCATTCTAAGAATATTAATGAACAGGAAACCAATAATTATATTTAGAATATTAATAAACAGGAAATTAATAATTATATATTAAATAAGAAGGAATCATTTGCAGATTCCACATGACCTCGTAATATTTTTTATTTCCCAAAAATTGATTCATATTTCCTTACGATATTTTCCTTCGATGTAAAGAACGCAGTACTCAAGATTACGAATACAAAGGTGCCAAGTCTATCTGAGGTTTTCGCTTTTATTATTTATACGAAACAAATTTTTTTTTATTATTGTTAGCTAGGGCACCCAGCGAGTATTCATCAGTTTCAGCTTTTCTTGCCTCATTGACAGGACGCAGCTATAGTTTTAAGGCCGGCCTTACATGGACGTCCATCGGAACACCCCTCACATATAAGAAATTTAGTTACGGCAATTGTATTTCTTATCAATATTCCATAGATGATGATAACCACATTAATATGATCTCTACGCTAACTAGTAGAGCTAACCGTATATTACTTTGTTAGCGTCGAGTAAGTAGGTGTTCAGGTACCCCGTGACCACGCCACTACTGGTAATGAAAAGTTGTGACGTCTCGTGCTTCTTCGTTATCAGTCTTTACGCGCATTTAAGTTAAAATAATACGATCGCCACTTGTCAATATGGCGGTCAGCCATGGCTAATATTAATGTTAAGCTGTTGTAAAGAGTAAAAGACTAAATGACCTACTTTCACCAATCATTTAAGCAACACAAAACTAGTTTCGACTGGGACCCAGAAACATCTATTGACAATCAAGTACCGTTAACAGGACTAATGTGTTATAAATATTCACAGGATTGGGAAATAAGAAGCTGCATAAAAATGTATCAACGTTTATTTATTTATTTATGTAATCTTCATTATACACCTTATATACTAAGGGACATAAAGGACGGACTTAATGCCTTATGGCATTCTCTGCCAGTGAACCCTGGATGATTTGAGAGACTGTGGCAGGTGTAATCAATCACTTCATAAATAAATAATAATGATATAAAACAAAATAAAATGCAAATGAATAGAATAGATAAGTTAGTAAAATATACATACTTACTTAATATATAATATAGGATAAATAATAAATATATAAACGGGTCCTTCTATACAAAACTATAAGTAAATAAAATATTATGAGACAAAAAATAAAATAACACAATACATATTAAAATACATTATACAAAATATTACTTATAAAGTCAAAGAGAAAAAAAAAACACAAAAACAATAGTCGGATAGTCAGGTGACAACAACGTTATACATTTTTTTAACTATGCGTTATAAAAACATTTCTATTTTAAAATATCAATCAAACGTTGAAGTGTTGTGATAAATGTCAGATTTTGTAAGCAAATTAAAACATCAAAAGTGTTTAAAAACTAGAGATGGACCGAATATTCGTTTCATATTCGTTATTCGACATATTCGGCAGCTTTACCAAATATTTATATTCGGCCAAATATTCGGCTAAATCACCGAACATTCGTCATCCACTGTATTGAAATGTACGATTTGAGTAATTCCGTATCTGTCATAATTTTACTGTTCAAAGTATATTTTATTTATGAGTTAAATCTACTTGTATAGCGTTATGTTTTTGAGGCACTGTAGATTTATTTCCAATTATATCAAATAGAAGCCTTGATTAAGTGTTTTTGGAATCAAACAATAAACAGTACATTACATTAGTACATTTCACTTTCATTTCACAATTCACATTGGTCGTCAGTTTCTCTAAAATAAGTCCAGATAGTAGATCTCCTTCCACTCATTTTTATACAGGGTATTTTTGAAACGTTCGACGTCGCGCGTGTATTGACCTCTTATCAGCTGATGAGGTATTTGAAATTTCACTTCTGGTTTTATGTTTAAGTATTTTCATATTATTTTTAGAATTTATCGTTTCATTTAGCTCATAGAGATTTAGCTGTACTAATATGATAGAGCGTGAATAATGCTAGTTAAGCGTTGTGGGAAAAAATGATATTTTTTTTCATCGGGATCGATTTCCTTTTGGTCCCATCATCAAAGGTATCGTTAGTACTATCGTCTGTCTTCGTTTTCGGGAGCTTTTCGCAAACACCTGTTATAATTATCAACTTTCACTAAGTATAATACAACGAAATACTTTTTTTCTCACAAAAATTGTCAAAACATAAGAATGTGCCGACAATTTGCTCAGTACTAAATGAATTAGATGATGCAATAACATGTCAAGTATAGTGGGAGAGTGAGGCGCAAGATACGGTGCTAATCCCGCGCGCTTTACGGTGACCGTATTCTGTAACCGGTAACGGTATTCGTATTCAGCCGAATATTCAGCTAAATCACCGAACATTCGGTAAAGTAGTATACATACTCAGTGTCCACTGTATTAAAATGTATGAATTGAGTAATGCCAGTAAGAGCTATGTCTTTCATAATTTTACTGTTGAAAGTATATTTTATTTATGGGTTAAATCCACTTGTATTATTTTTAGATATTCAAATAAATATATTTAGATTCATTTCTAATTATAGCAAATAGAAAGCTTGATAATTTTTTTTTTGGAATCAAACAAAGAAACATTACATGACATTAGTAAATTTTCGGTAATTAAAACTTTCGGTAATTAAATTAGGGACTTTTTAGTGCTAATTAGGCGCCAAATTTTAAAATTAGGTGCTACAAAATTTTAACCGCAACGAACTGTTGAAATTTGCGTTGCTGGCAATACGTATCGCTAGCAATGCACTGACTGTAATAGATATACGATAAATATTAATAGCAAGGAATTAGGTGCTGATTAAGTGCTGCAAGTATAGACAATGACAAGGCGCCCCTAATTAAAATAAAGTTGTTATACAGAATAAAGCAGATGCAAAAATCAAATCATCTGAAAATCAGAATAGACTCAAAATCAGGTATAAAATTAATTTGATAATTAAGTTCTAATTAAGTGCTTTCAAAAACCCAGACAAGACTAAGTGGTTCTGATTCGGTTTTAGTACAGATTCGAACTAAAAATTTATAACTGATAGATAAAGAACAAAATACGTCGTTCATACCTTAGGTAATGTTGGTCCTGGACCCGATAATTCCCAGAATATTACCGTCATCTACTTCGGAACTCAATAATCTTTCAGCACTTAATTCCTTCCTTTTAATATTTATCGAATATAATCGTCACTGTGTTGCTAGCGACACGTTTTGGCAAATTTATACAGTTCCGTGCGGTGAAAATTTTAGAGCACCTAATTTTTAAATTGACACAATTAGCACCTAATACGCACCTAAAAATCCCTTAACTTTGGCTTTATCTAAATGCAAATTCTTGACTGCGTTGCTGGCGAGACAGAGCTAATAACTTTGCACATAAAATGGAGTATACTCCATTCTATTTCATCAATCAAAAGAATATTTTCCTTGAAGTAAAATTGCATTGTAAATGCAACAAAAAATAGAATGAAGTAGTATACACCATTTTATTTTTTATTTCATTTACAATACAATTTTACTCGAAGGAAAATGTTCTTTTGATTTATTATATTTAAACTTCTTTGGATTCTCTTACATGGTAGAGTCATGCTATAGTTATATTATAATTTCGAAGGAAGAGAAAAGAGCCACGCTCTCACAAAATACCAGTGCAAAAGAGCAGCTTAAATGCTGCTGTGTTTTGTATGATTAGTGTAGAGAACCAGAAATCCTTTTTACTGGAAACGAAGCATGCTATCGTAGGGTTACAACGCATATGAATTTTGATTCTTAATTAAAGACAGATTTAGATGTCTATGGGTGCTCGTTTGTTACCATTATTCTATAAAAAAAATAAGTATACCATTTAGTGGTATAATATAAAAATATCTACCACAAAGATTATTTTTTATGATAGGTACTTAAACAAAAACTGACGATAAAGAAATGAGGGATTTGAAATTCTCGTTTGCCATTGGCCTGTAATATTCCATAGTCAAACATAGGGCAAAAAATATTATTTAAGGGGAAATATAACTTCAAATGGCTTAGCAAGATCCTCCGTTATGCCGAAAATAGCATTAATTTTGAAATAAATATATGGTAAAGTTGAGGATTAATGTTAAGGACTATGTTAGATGAAAACACGATTCCGTAAAATTTCCTCGATAGAAAAAATACAAAGTCATCTCCAAAATAAACAATAAACCGCTGTTATTCATAAAATACTTTAAATAAGATCATGAAACTTTGCATACTAACTGAACTAACTATAAAGCAGTGCTTATGTTATTTACTTTTTTTAAAATACCAATATTTTCACTGTAAAAAGAAATTACCTAAACTATCGGCTTCTTGAAGCTTAATTCCTGCCGCCCGGTCAGTTTCGCTTCGGCCTTTGAACAACACATTACGCAACAGGACGACGTAAAATTAAAATGGGAGATAACCATAATAAAAATAAGAAGCGACTGGGTTGGCGTTAAGAAACAGGCATAAATATGATAAACCTAATGAAATAAGTATCTGACGACCTATCTACTTACAGTATTAGTGATTGCAAACATGTCGGTACATAGCATACGAAGCGCGCGGAAGTGGGGGCGAAATTAGAATTTGAGCTGACTTACTATATCCTCTTAATCACCACGCAAGCATGATTACACTCAGATGTCTTGCACCTTTAATACAATCTATGTATGGAGTGTAGAAGCAAGGAGTACCAACACCCATAGTAGAATAATTGAAAACTCAAACTGTCGCCGGTATTCTACAAATAGCGTAAACGATTTGGTTATAACGCCATCTACCGGAAACCATAACATTTTTCTCGCAGATTCTATAGTCGCTTCTTATATACTCATGGAAAAAAATTGGCAATGAATTCTCTTACGCCACTAACACACATCAAACTATAAAAAAATTAAACCAAAATAATTCTAAACTTACAATTTGTTAAAATCCCCATCTAGCGGTAGAAACATACATTCAACCCTAAATTGTGTTTTCTTTTCCTTGATGCTTTAGACTTGACGCACTAGTTCAACAATATTCCATAAGAGGGCAGTGAAGTCCACATAAAGCTAATCTGTTTCAATTTTTACCTTGATATAATTATTACAAGGCAAGGTAATCAAAGAGTACATAAGTATATACAGGAAGGTAATCCAATTATTATACAATAATATGTGCCAAGTAGTCCATCGTTTTTAATATTCACTTATTTTTAACAATTATTACTGTTAAATCTTCATTATTTATAAGAGAAATATTTTTAAATTTCCAAATCAAGCGTTCAAACAAATAATAGGTATAGGTACCCACAGATTACTAAATAGTTTACTAAGTAATCTAAACAGTGGCGGATTTACCAGCAGGCTTAGTATTTGCATTTTACATGTGTTTTATTATTTTTATAAACAACGTACTACACAAATATTTATGTATTTGTGTAGTAATTATTTTTAACATTATATAAATAACGTCAATACATTAGGTACGTGAATAGATATGTATATAAATATATATTTTATCATTGCACCTTATTTTCAATAGCATTTTTAATTTCAATAGCCTATCATCCTTGGTAAGAAATCTGTGTCCTTTGGCGAGGGTTGTGGTCTTCTGCATCTTGTAAAGGGATATTACCCTTGACGAATGGTAGAACCTGTATAGCTGCAGCATAGCTCTACCATTTAGCACGTGCATACGAATTACGAATTGTTGTTTACCTTATTACGAATCATTGTTGTCAAATTACATTAAATCGAAAATGACAGGCAGTTTTTATATGTAACTTCAAAGTTTTGATTTACTTATATTTACTACAATTTTATAACCTTATTAAACAATTTTATACATAGTCATGTGGGGTAAGACTATCATCGGGGCAAGACAATCATTGCTTAGTATTTCGACAAGTGTAGCTTCCTTACAATATTCCCTCAGTCCGCAAAACAGTTCAATACGTAAAAGTTCCCAGTTGAAAACAATGATGTTGCTACTGCAAGTAAATATGGATGATAAACAATTGGAAAAAATCTTAGAAGTGAAAACAATTTATCAGTTGCCGGGTTAAGAGATATTTAATTTTTTTTGTTGAAAATTAAGTAAAAATCGAAGTGCTCTAAATAAATAGGATCCTAGGAATTTTGGCTTTTAAGTAGTTAAAGAAAAAAAAAGTAATTACAAGCTGGGGAAAGACTATCAGTTTGTCGGAGGCAAGACGAACATATAAGTCAGTCGTTCCCCAAGTCAAAAGTAATGAACATTTTCTTGGTGATTAATTTTATTTCAAACTACTATAATTTTATTTCAAACTACTATTTAAACATTCTCTCTTAATTAACGCAAAAAGTGTGAATTTACAATACATACGCGTGTGATCTGAATTATTGCAGGAACGGAGGAAAACCTCTTAAATATAAGTGTATATAATTACCTACACAAATGAAAATTAATTTAAATCCAGGTTGTAATTGTAATTATACATTACCATTATCTATATCCAGTCATTACAGCCTATAAAAGTCCGCAGGTGAACATGAGCCTCCCTCGTAGATTGGCTCATAGGGGAGGATTTTGCCACAGTTGCCACGCTTGAATGGTGAAGTCACGCTTGAGGGGTAGGCGCAGCACGTTGTCCTCCATACAGCTATCATCTCGGTATTTACCCCCTATCAGCTATATAATCTTAAACGAAATCCATTCCACGTCCATGTTGCTCAAGCTTTTTCGCTATGTTAACGAATGGCCGCCTGAATGACATTAATCCGCCTTGGGAATGCTTTCATTTCGCAGTATGCTTGTTTAATACTAGCAAAACGCTGCAGTCCTTCCCTCGGGTAATTTCCTCAGTTGCTTAATGATTTCCTATATTTACGCGAACACTACACATTGAATAACTCCATTTACAGATTTTGTTGCGTTTATTTTCCTAATTTTAATACCCTGAGCACGAGGGATCTGTAACAGCAAACACCTGGTCGCCGAGCTTCAGCACGTCAAGCAAGTTCTGCACGACAACAAGCTTCGGGTCCCGCGCCTACGTCACAGTAACCGAGTGAAACCGACCACAGTCGAGCGAGTGCCTGCTGTACTACATTATGTCAGAGGTATCACGGACAATACCGGCTACATCTTCAAGCGAGCTTTTATTAGAACATTCTACAAGCCGCCGAAGAAGATTAGTCAGTTCTTACCATCCGTCAAATGTCATATTCCTCTACAAGATGCAGGAGTGTACAAGCTTGATTGTGATTGTGGTCTCTCATATATAGGGCAAACAAAAAGATCTATAAAATCCCGCGTAAAAGAACATATAGCTGAGGTGAAACATCAATGCTCCAGGAAGTCTGCAGTTTGTGATCATATCCTTGACGGACCTAACCATTATATCAGATGTGATAGACCACAAATCCTCGCGAAAGAATATCGATTCCTGACAAGGATGATACGTTAGGCTATTGAAATTAAAGAACATCCCAGTTTTAATGGAGAAGGAGGATGGTTACTAACATCTACTTGGGATCTTGTAACTAATAAAATTAAAACTAAGCCCAAGCATACCACTACAAGACTTCTAGACATATTACGTTAATTCTGCGTATATCGGACCAAATGTAATTAAAAAGCTGAAGGTACTCTGTGTTAACTATGACATCGGGACGTCAATAACCTCAGTCTCCAAACCATGGGGTATTAAAATTAAGGAAATTAAACGCGATAATATTCGTAAAAGTAATTCTATTCGATTCCTTATCTTTTACGACACCGATCAAGAACAGACAGGGTGGTGCTCTTTTTGCATCCGGTACCACAGGCGCGCCGATAGCTATATTATGATGACTTCTTATAACAATACTAATAACAATACTAAATGCGTAATAAGTAGTTACAAACATTACGCATTTCCAATTAAGATCCGTTGCGAATGCAAGTGAAGTGGCGTATACCGTCTGCTTGAAGTACACAAATGAAATTGGGTGAAACTAGACTTATCACCGAGAGGAAAATTAAAAGAAAGAACTAAATTTTAAGAGCGAAGCAATAAATAATTTGAATTACATTGTATATTTTATATATTATACAAAAGAAAAAAAAAGTTGGTACCCCCGATTTTGATTGTACGTTAGTTAGTCTTGCCTCTTGTTTATGTTTACACAAATAACTTATCAAGGAACTCTTTAATCTTATCCATATCAATAAAAATGAGAGTAACCATGTTTAACATTAATGTTAGTCTTACCTCAAGTGGCGGGGGAAGACTTACAATGTTTCCTGTTTTACATTTTCTTCATTATTACCGTTTTAAAAACTCTTATGCAAAAAACTTTATAAACATATGAAAGTTTATTACATCGTTATATCAGTATAATTTATATATCAAAAGTAGGGAAAATAATTTCTTCATGAAAAACGTTTTTTGGATCTGTTAGGAAACTATGTTAGTCTTACCCCACCTGATGTATCAGACATAATAATCTAGGGATCTTGCTGTACAACTTTACTTTATCCAGGGTATATTTATTAAAATTTGTAGTATAGTAAGGTTTATTATATAATGCCCTGGTAACAAAATAAATAACCACCAGAAATATAGGAAGAAGTGAATTTGGTAAATTATACCAAGACGTTATAAAATACCACAAAATCATAACACTTACTGGAAGGACTCCGATATTTGGCTATTGGTTTATACTCATCATCATCAATAGGAAGATGGTGCTGCCAGTAGTGTAATGAGTGGAGCCTCTTTATACATCTATGGAGACTCCACGCACTCTTACAGGTAAAGCAGTAACATTCAATAAATATGTATATTTTGATGAGTAACTTTGCATACGATGTACCAAGAAATAAATTACAAGCAAGATACTGAGATGTTTTATTTAAGTCTCCGTGTACAATTTAACAGACTGATTAATTTGATAGCCTTGAAGAATTTAAAGCCGCTGATTGATTTTCTTGATTATAGGTACAAAGTATATTTGATCGACTCATTCATTATTCTAGATTTGATTGCCACCTTTTCAAGACCGTATAGGATGCAGGTTAATTCAGGAAAGAACTCGTTCGTTTGTTCTTTCCGATTCTATTAAAAATTCTGGATAGTATGCCCATAATTGTGCGTGCATATAGTTTTATTATATTCTCTTTGGAGCAAATACTATCGGTATCTGAATGATAATACATATAGGTCTTTTTACTGAATGTTATTATTGATGTGCTTGAAACTACCCCGGACCAATCTGATGACAAACGAGCACACAGTCCACCTGATAGTAAGTGGTTGCTGCGGCCCATAGACATCTACATCTATCCTCGATTGCAAATCAAAATGCAGATGTGTTGTCTCACCCGTGAGGACTAAGATGGAATGCCTCGTTTCCGGTAAAAAGGGTATCCGGTTCTCTACACTTACCATTCGAAACATAGCAGCATTAAGCTACTATTCACGCTGGTATTCTGTGAGAGCGTGGTCCTTCCCCAGTCGAGCCGACCCATTCGTGCTACAACTATACTACTAATATAACTGCAGCATGGCTCTACCACATATAATTATTTTATGTGCCTATGCTTAAAAAAAATGAGCGTTAAGTCAGGATACTTACTACCTTTAGGTTACTGGCTTAAAACAAACCATCTGTGCTCTTTCTTATACCATAATGAAGCAAATTAGAAATAAATAAGTAGTTTTTATCATAATTATCAACATTCCAGCCTCTCAAGGTTCACTGCTGAACATAGGCCTTCCATACATGTACCCCTAGTACATCACATAATAATTTGACAGTCGCCACGCTTGGCACACGGGCTTGTAACCAACCACATGAATAGATAAAAGCAACCGCAATTCTTTGTTACTTTGTGCTGTACATAAAAGAGTTCTGGATTGATATCTGTCAGTTTAGAATCACATAATTAAAATAAATCGTTTGAATACAACGTATTTATTACAATGTCATGATGTAACATTTTTCAGATGAAAATCGAACTTTCCTACAAATTTTCGATAAATAAACAAAAGGCTTAATTACCAAGATGGAATGCCTCGTTTCCAGTAAAAACGATCTCCGGTTCTCTACACTCACCATACGAAACACAGCAACATTAAGCTACTATATACGCTGGTATTCTGTGAGTGCGTCGTCCTTCCCCGGTCGAGCCGACCCATTCGTGCTACAATTATACTACTAATATACTGCAGCATGGCTGTACCACGTATAAAAATTTTTCTATATAAAACTTTATAAATACAAAATTTCTATACTATTTATTTTACTCTCGTGCTTTTTCTGCCACACCCAAATTTCACTATCATACATTAATATAGGGACTAACACAACATTGTAAATTATCTACAATTTTTTTGCCACCAGAGGGCGCGTTGCCACTTATCAATGAGGTGAAATTTTTAACAGGTTTCATAGCGGGGGAAGTTAGCTTGTTAGAAAAGTGTAGAGTTTAATGTTTCCTTCTGAAATTTTAGTTACATTAATTAGATTCTCTCTGAACTTTTCGTTGCGTTGTGTTGTATTGTTTTCTTTGATATTCATATTATCATAGTAACCATTTTATATAAAGCATTACCTATATATATCTTAATTTTTTTCATTTTCTTCTGAAAACAGTATTTCAATTTTAAGTACGTATATGGGACACTCGTCAAAATGTGCCATATTTAAGAAATATAGAAGAAACGGTAAACAACATGTCACAGCTTCGCTTCAGTTATAAATAAACGGAACGGGATTTCTGAATCTATCTCTGAACTATATCTATGACTGAAATAGTCCACGAACACAGTAAGCTATAGCTATACGTTAGATATTGACCTTTAGTACCCAAGTTCAGGTTACAACGCGCATGCTCTAACACCAGTTCAATTCATCACGTCCCGCCTTACGTAATACCTTACGTCATATCATGGACAACAAGGTTCATTACTTTTGCAATATTTATTACTTGTATACAAACAGAACGGAACTGATTCAAACTATGCCGTCTGCGTGGCTACCTATCAAAGATGAGAAGTTTATTCGGATTAGAAGCTTATTGTAGGGCCAATTTTAATTAGGAAAATTTTAACATTATGTAGAGATAGAACATGTTGGCCAACATTATAAAGCTATAAAGTTTACGAAAATAGAGCATTGTATAAGGGTTAATTTCAAGTGGTAAATTGTACATTTTATAGAATAAAAATTAAAATAAAGCCTATAGAGCTAATTGAAACGTGAAATTTAAATTAGTCTATTTAACTTTATGGAAAAGCGTTTATAATGTTGTATCCTTCACTTTTACCACCAAGGACAAAAGGAGTTGACAACAAATAAAAGGGACATTTAGGAAAAGCACAAATAGGTAGGTACATGTAGAAATACAGTTAATTTTAGCGCGATAGTCATACAATGTTGAAAGCACAAATCATTATTTGTGCAAATACAACTAAGGTACATACTAACCGACTTCCTTGTTTTTGTAATCACATTCAAAATTACATGAATAATAAAAGCGTAAAATAAATTCCATACCAAATAATAACCTAGGAAACGTGTGTAATTTCAGAAGTTTCATTTTGATTGAAAGTATAAGCAGCTGAGCTGCTGCTGAATTAATATTGGGTGCAGAGATGGTGTGGAGTTGAATAGGTAGAGGTGACTGCGCAGTTGGGCGGGCAACGGTGCACAGGCGCAGACAGCAGACGTTCTGTCCGCGTCATTCCGTCCGCTTTCCACATTCTGCTGAAAAATATTCTCTAAACTGTTTGTTTTCAAGAAGCGATTTCGACAAGTTGATTAGATTACGCAGTCCGTTGCAGTAATAAAAAAGGTAGGTATGGAAATTTTGTAACTATCCTTCTAATATTTTATTAGTATTAATCAGATGCCTTTAACATACATCTAAGGATAACAGAATATTTTGATTATAAAATTTTTGCAGAAGAATTAAAATATCTAACAAATAAAAAAACATATGGTGTTAAAATAGACTTTTTCTTCTGTAATTTCGTCAATAATAGTTATCATGTTATATCTGAAGGTGCTTACTTGTTACGCAATATCTAACAAAAGAAAATGTAGGTTTCGTGGGAATAAAGGATTAGGTCAACGACTTGTTTCGTGAGTGTGGCGCGTGTTCTAAATCTTTGTTAGGTTTAGTGATAACGTTAAAATAAATTATATTTTAAACGACCATTAACGAAATTTATCATTCAACAATTGACCAAAATAAATATATTGCAGCCTATAAAAATCCACTGCTAAACATAAGCCTCCCCCAAAGATTGCCTCTTGGGGGAATTATGCCATAGTTCCCACCCTTGGCGAGCGTTTTGTCAACCGCAATTTTTAACTGAGATGTTATCAGGAAGATGATGCTGTCCATCACCTGTTTCAATTACCCCCTGTCGACTCTTGCGACACCCGCGAGACCATATGGGATGGTGGATATTCTTACACCGACACTACATGGCATAAATATTATACATATTTTTATTTTAAGAGTTTTGTAAAACCAAATATTTTTTATACCTAATACATTTTAAAAATAAACATCACATTACAAATAAATAAAATATTAAGTATTGCCGTTTTACAGTAGGTACCCGGTTGACCGAGCTTTGCTCGGTATTTTTCGCTCGGTTTTTTTTAATTCATGTGTTTTGGAAATTATATTTAGATACAAATTACATACTGATGAAATACGAATAATATTTTTTGATCGTACCGACATAATAGAAAAAACTGAACTGGTTATTTGAATAAAAAATCATGAGTGCATTTAGTTTAATTTAAATTTTCGTGTTTTTAAAAAAATACTAAAAAAGGGCACGAAAAAATAGATTTTCACAAAAAGGAAAGAACTTGAAAGAAAAAGCTTAAGAAAAGTCGGTCGGTCGGTCTGGGCTCGAACCATGGTACCTATTACCATTTTGTAACCGCCCAATATACCAATTAAGCTATTTGAAATCATTAATAAACTGTCAAAATTTACCTTCTTATTCTAACGATATTGTAGCAGTTTTTCATTGCCTAAAAATACAGACAAAAAGACATTTTCTAAAAATAAATCCTAGCTAGCTCGATTTATTGCCCCCGAAACTCCCTGCACACAAAATTTTATGAAAATCGTTGAAGCCGTTTCCGAGATTCCGATTATATATATATATATATATATATATATATATATATATATATATATATATATATATATATATATATATATATATATATATATATATATATATATATATATATATATATATATACACACAAAAATTGCTCGTTTAAAGGTATAGGATATTATGATAATAATTAAAAAAATCACTCTGGTATGAAACTATAATCTCGTATTTACTCTACATGTGGGTGGTGTATTTATCGCTAAGCGCGACCGCGACCGTGTCAGCCACCCACTTTAAATTCTTTATTTTACATAGAAAGAGTATGGTAGTTCTCTCTACACACCTCCTAACCTCCCACTGCCGGGCACTTGGCTGGCCTTTTTTCATTTCCAAGATTGTTTTGAAGCAAGAAAGAGTTTGTCGAGATTCCCCTATATGTGGCCGTTCTTCTCATAATCTCATTTCCTTCAAATACTTATTTTTAATTTGTTTAACGCACAAATCAACACAAAAAATACAGTAAACTTTTAAAAAAATTGTGGTGCTAATTTACAAATACAGTTATTATTATATTTAACATAATATATAATAATGATTTCTTATATTTACGCGAACACTACACATGATTAAAACTACTTTTACGGATTTTTATCGCGTTTATTTTATTATTATTATTATTTTTGTTAGGTACTCCGGGTTTAACAATGACATCGGGACGTCACTCATCTCAGTCCCCCGTGACCATGGGTGCTGGAAAGCGCCCGAAATGTCGGGAATTAAAAATAAAAAGTAAAAATAAACGCGATAAAATCCGTAAAAGTAGTTTTAATCATAATATATAATGTTTTGAAATTTAATAATGTCCAACTTTCAACTTGCGATTTCAATCTTCTAAGCAGTTTTTGTAAACCAAACAGCACTCAGCACAGCAAAGTGAGCAGAGATTTTGTGTCGCGCAGACGTGCTCGTAGTCGTATCGTGGCGTTGTGTTGAAAAATAGGTCAAATTATAGTGTTTAATTATATACCACAACTAATTTAATCGCCAGTAAACTATAACACGTAAGTAATCAATTATTTAAAATTAAAAGGCAAAAAAGACGTTTTACTATATTTTACTATTAACACTTTACTATTAACATAAATAAACGTTTAACTAACGTTTAACGTTTTACTATTAACATAAATAAAAGATAAGGTGCAAACATAAATAGAAAGATTTTTTTTCAAATTTGTTTATGATACAATTTTTTGTAAATAAAATTGAAATGTCTGAATGCAGCATCGAAATAACTTCTTTCGATGCTTTTTGCTTCTATTATACGCAATTATTAAGACGAATATAATTTTAAAAACAATTCTGTCCGTCTGTCATCCGGGTTGAGTTTACGGCTGATCTGATTTGTAACGAAACTTCACAAACAGATCGAGAGCAATGAGCAATGAGCAATAGGTATTTCATCCGAAAAATCAGAAATGAGATGAGATGCAGAAATCAAAAAACTGATAAAATCTTGACAAATTAAATGTTTTTGATAGTTATGTTTTATACTGTAAGGGATATATAAAAAAATCAAACAACTTTTTGGTTTGCAATTTACATAAAAAGAACACACATTATCTTATCCCTAAGTTTTCTCTATTTTTAGTTTTTTTTTTTACGTACAACATCCATTTTACAAAAACATGTGTGTTAAAGGATAAAGTGATATAGTTATAAATGAAATTATATGTTTATATAGGCCTATTCTACATTTGTTGGATAATTAACGTTACCTATTACAAATAAAAAACAAGTTTAAAGTTCAATCTAAGTAACGATTACGTAGGACGAGCGAGACTCTCCCAACACAAGTATCTTATGATTACTTTCTGGGAGGCCTCGGCAAACTAACTGTAAAAGATTTACTAAAATAAAATATTTTTATTCTTTTTTTTCAATATTGACCATACCAAATAAGGCGATTCTTAAATGGAACCTTTTACGGAAAATCGTAATTAATTGTTCTATTCAAGTCTATACGAAAATTCGTCATTTATTTACAAAAACATGGCTCAGACAAAAAACCAAATGTTTGAATAAAGCTAATTTAAATATTTCCTGTGTGTACACTGTGCCCTCGTTTCCTATTTTCCGCAATGTTAGCACTGCACTATCTGACGAAAGCTTAAGTAGGTCAAAGTAGATCTGCCGCCCACTGTACTAGGTCATCGACTTGTAAAAACGCGATTATGCATACACAATACCCATATTACGCGATAACTTATCTAAATTCAATAACTGTACAAGGCTCAAGAGTTATGTCATTTACAATTTGCAATTCTTTTGAGCACAAGACCGAAAAATTATGTAACATTAAATTTATTACCATAATGTATACATAAATAAGATACACCTAGTTACGTAGTTTTTTTTTTAATTTTACCATTAGTTTGTCTCTTTTAATAAAATCTTTAAAATTTTAATGTTTTATAACAAACGAAGAACGAAAATAAATTTGCGTTCACTATACGAAACCTTTTCTAAAGACTTTTTTTTAGAAATATTGGTGGTAAATAGCATACAGTGGACTGTAGTGTGGTGGATCAGATGATAAATGGATGCTGTGTCCCATAGACTACCCTCGATTAAAAATCAAAATTCATATGTGTTGTCAGCCCCGAGGACTAAGATGGATTGCCTTACCAATCATATGTGAGCACGCATCAGTAGCCTGCTTTGTTTAAGCTTGGTTGCTGGTACATTGGACACAATAGTCTGGTTGGTGTACATGGGACGTAATAGCCAATACATGGGACTTAATAGCCAATATTTGGTTACTGGTACATTAGGCGCAATAGCCAAAACATGGGACCCATAAGCCAATACAAGGGACGCAATAGCCAATATTTGGTTGCTGGTACATTGGACGCAATTGTCAATATTAGGTTGCTGGTACTTTGGACGCAATAGCCAATATTTGGTCGCTGGTACATTGGACGCAATAGCAAATACATGGGACGCATTAGTAGTAGCAGCGTGAAGTGGGCGGGCACTATGTCAGACCAATACAGGCTGGAGTGTGGTGTGAGGCAGGGTGGGTTGAGCTCTCCTTCTTTATTCAACCTGTACGTTAATGAACTGATTGAGGCGCTCAGCAAGCAACATGTCGGTTGTCATATAGATGGCGTTTGTTTCAATAACATTAGCTACGCGGACGACATGGTTCTGCTGAGCGCCTCGGTCTGTGGACTCAGAAAGCTTCTGAGAACGTGTGAGGATTATGCAGCTGGTCAGGGGCTGATTTATAATTGTAAAAAGAGCCAGTGTATGGTCTTTCAGAGTGGTTCTAATAAGGTGACGGAGATGCCTTCTCTTCTACTTAATGGAATACCGTTAAAGAGAGTATATGAGTTTAAATACTTAGGCCATATTGTCACCCCCACACTGAGAGACGATGCTGACATTGAGCGGGAGCGGAGGGCGCTGTCGGTCAGAGCGAACATGGTGGTCCGGAGGTTTGCACGGTGTTCGGAGGGAGTGAAAGTAACTCTTTTCAAAGCTTATTGCACTTCCTTTTACAGCTGCAGCCTGTGGACTGACTATGCGCAAATATCGTACGGTGCCCTACGCGTCCAGTTTAATAACGCGTTCAGGATGTTGATGGGGCTCCCCCGGTACTGTAGTGCATCGACGATGTTCGCGTGTGCACGTGTGGACTGTTTTCACACTACAATGCGCAAGCGAGCAGCGTCACTGGTACGGCGAGTGCGGGGGAGCCACAACAGCATGCTGACCGCGATAGCAAGTAGACTGGATTGCCCCTACATCAACCATTGTTGTGGCCTACACATTGTGCACAGTAGGAATTAATATGACATGTGCAGGGAAGATTAGGTATTTATTGTGATTGTTTATTGTTTTTTAATTACTTTAACATTGATTTATGATATATTGATTGAGATTTTAATTTGATTATTTTAATTGTTATTTTGATTTCAATTTAATTTAATGAACCTAATGTAATGTAATTTTTGTAATGTGACTGGTGATATAATTATACCCATATGAGTCTGTGTTACTTGATGAATAAATGATTTATTATTATTATTATATTAGCCAATGCATGGGACGCAATAGCCAATATTTGGTTGCTGGTACATTGGACGCAATAGCCAATATTTGGTTGCTGGTACATGGGACGCAATAGCCAATTACCATCAGATGGACTGTAAGTTCTTTTTTGTCGCCATTTTTATATAACAAAAATTGAAATAATACTAGTTTTAACGGAATTTATCGCGTATATTTAACTTTTTAATACCCGACGTTTCGAACACTTTACAGCACTCATGGTTACGGGCGGGACTGAGATGTTCAACGTCCATATGTCATAGTTAACCGCGGTTACCATAGATTAAAATTTAACTTTTGTTCCGATCTTTGCAGTATGAACTTATGGTATCTTGAAGTCTTGCAGTTGTATGCTTGGGTTGGGATTTAATTTTATTTATTATAGGATCCCAAGCAGATGGTAGCACCCAGCCATCTTCTCTATTGTAATTAGGATGTTTTTTTTATTTCAATAGCCTCGAGAATCATCCTTGGAAGGAATCGGTGTTCTTTAGCGAGGATTTGCGGTCTATCAAATCTGATATAGTGACGGGGGCGATCCTGTACGTGTTCACAGACTGCAGACTTCCCGGAGCGTCGATTCTTCACATCAGCTATATGTTCTTTAACGCGGGTTTTTATTGATCTTTTAGTTTGTCCTATGTAGGAGAGACCACATTCACAATCAAGCTTGTACACTCCTGCATCTTGCAGAGGGACATTACACTTGACTGATGGTAAAAAACTGACCAATCTTCTTCAGCGGCTTGAAGTACGTTTTGATGGAAGCGCGCTTCAAGATGTAGCCAATCTTGTCAGTGACTCCTCTAACATATGGCAGTATAGCAGGTACACGCTCGACTGTGGCCGGCTTCACTCGTTCACTGTGACGTAGGCGCGGGACTCGAAGCTTGTTATCATGCAAAACTTGCTTGACATGGTGGAGCTCTGCAGCCAGGTGTTTACTGTCACAGATCCCTCGTGCTCTCTGGAACAAAGATTTACCCACGGTAGCTAACTGTGAAGGATGGTGGTGAGAATCACCGTTTAAATATCTATCTGTATGGGTCTTTTTTCTATACACAGTATGGCTCAAGGTGTTATCAGGATTCCGAATTACTAACACATCTAGAAAAGCTAAGAAATTGTTTGCCTCTAACTCCATTGTGAACTGAATTTTAGAATTTATAGAGTTAAGATGGTCTAAAAATGCAGTTACTTTATCTAAAGGTAGAATTGTGAAAGTGTCGTTTACGTACCGCTTGTAGAATCTTGGATTTATGGGAGATCTAAGCAGGGCTTTCTCCTCAAAGTCTTCCATGAATATGTCGGCGACAATGGGAGATACAGGTGAGCCCATCGCCACACCATCTACTTGCTTGTAGAACTCCTCCTTCCACAATAGGTAGCCAGATGTAAGGCAGTGTCTGAGTAATACTGCATATTCTACGGGCATGTTGTTTTCTTCCAGCCTTCTAGTCACAATTGAGATGCAGTCTTCAACAGGTAAGCATGTAAACAATGACTGCACATCAAAACTGACCATAGTTTCATTGTCTGCCAGATGTAGGTCTTTAATCTCGCTGACAAAATGGTAGGAATCCTTTATGTGTGCTCTTGTATGTCATAACAAAAATGTCAGAAGACCGTATTATTAAAAGTATGATAGTGACAATGATGATATATTGCTAGCAGATATTGTATTGTCACTTGTGTACAAACAAAGGCACTAAATCGTTTTCGATGTAGAGCGTATATGATAAGATAACAGATAAACTGGGATACATGTCAGAAACGTAAACAACCACAATTATCTAAACTTGAAAACCACTACACCAGTTTGTTTTTACTCAAATGTTGAATCCACGTGATGTGGATTCAGAATTCGCTTCAGATAATCTGATCACTAGATGCCACGAACGTATTCAGTAAAATTTTTGAAGAATAAACAATGGATCATGCTAAATACCGTTATTTTAACATGTTACCTGCTTCTGTGCTCTCAAAATCTCAAGTCTGTTTGCATATAATTCTCATTTTTAAATTAAATTTTACTAACATAATTTCTTCTGGAAAGTTCTAATACTTGTATTTGGAATAATAAGATAATAAAAAACTAGTTGATCGTAAAGACATTACGTTTGAGGTGATACATAGTAATGGGAGACACATGTTAAGCGTTGTATTCGCCGTAATCGATAATAATAATCTATGCTCAGTGCAAAGCAAACTGTCTTTTACGATACCAGATCACTGAATGTCTTGCGCCTTCCCAGTGGCCAATGTGATTATTCTACACCAATCAAGATGGTAAACAACTATCTATCAGAGGCCAAAAACTTTTTCTAGCCTTTACCATAGTCAACTCTTCAACATCCGCGCGAAATAATAAGGTAATGGATTTTCTAATGCAATCACTACGTTACGTTTGCTTACACTGTTGTGTTGATTAATAACTGTTACCTGCTTCTATGCAAAGTATAAACAACTAATTAAATAATGATCATCTAGACGTATTGAAACTGACATCATATGTACACAATTTTATTGTATGCTTGGCTGCTTGTATAAGCTGTATGACGAAATAAATGATGTCAACATCTACGTCTTTTGTCGCTTGTCAAACGTAGTAACTTAAAACATCACCGTCAAACACTAATTAATAAAAAGTACATATTGCTACCTTAATTATCAAATAACGTATTATCAAATCACTTAACAACTTAACATTGATCTTTTCAGATAAAACAAATTCATTTTATGTTCCTTATTTACCGTCGGTTTTCCTAGCAGTATAACTATATTTTGTACCAGGTTTAAAGCTGACTCAAAGTCATTCAAACCTATAAAACCACTGACTTACGTTTTAGTATATCGATAGCGTAATTAAATATTAGCGGAAAGGTGCGTATAAAAAATTACTTTACCTAACAGTTTTGGGTGTCAACCTGTCAACCTATGTTAATCACTTAAAACTCTACTAATATATAATTCAATGTTAAAATTAATAATTAGCACTCTCTGCTCGAAATGGCAACAAACTATTTAAATAATTAATGTTATAATCTGTTTATATTCATTATAGAATTAAAAATTATGCCATGAACGTCTAGTTTCAAAATGGCAGATTTATCAAATGATTGCTCAATCTGGGTCGCGGCCGGCATGTGAGTCTTTTATAATGTTGTCAATTGATCGTTCTATTGACTCTGATTTGACTGTGATTGTCTTTAAATGACCGAACGTCATCTCTAGTTCTTATTAATAACAACTGAATTATATTTTTTAATAGTAGGAATTAGTTACGAGTCTGCTCCAAAATTAAAAACAGTTAAAACATGATCAGCTATATATGTAGGTGGATTGCAAAGAAAACAAAAACCTGAGTTTAAAACAGTTTTTTCTGCTTATCAATCACTTCCTTACGACTCATGAGGCGCAATATCCTATGAATTTGGGTATGCTTCATCGAAATTTTCCGATTACTGATCACGAATTGAAGTATATTTTACAGCATGCATGAACATGATGGTGGTAAAATAGGGCAAAACACATCAATCCTGCCTAGGGACCATATAAAAAAAGGATTAAAAAGCAATTTGATCTTGGTATAATGAATTGGCCTAACTATGAACCAATGAAGGAAATGAAACGAAACCAATTTTATTTTTCAATATAATCACCATGAATACTAACACACTTCTGACATCTGTGAATCAACATCTCTAAACCTTTATAAAAATAATCACATTTTTTAACCTCAAAATGACTGAAGACGGTCGCCTGCAACTCTTCATCGCTTGAAAATTTTCTTCCTCTTAAGTCCCGCTTTAAATTTGGAAATAAATAATAGTCGGACGGGGCCATGTCTGGACTGTAAGGTGGATGTTGAACTTCTGTGAACCCGCATTGACGAACTGCATCCTTCGAAACACCAGCGGTATGAACACGGGCGTTGTCATGGAGCAACAGGACGTCCTTTATCTTGTCTCGTAATTTATATATTAAAGAAGCATAATATTCGCCGTTCACGACTGTATTACGTTCTTTAAAATCCACCATCAAAATGCCTTGAAAATCCCAAAATATTGTGCACATCAGTTTTTTAGTCGATTGTTGCACCTTTGCCTTTCTAGGGGGCTTTTCGCTCTTATAACGCCATTCCATTGACTCGCGCTTGCTTTGTGGATCATAATACAAGATCATAGTTTCATCACCAGTCACTAGCCGCTCGATCACAGTCTTTGGATTTTCGCCACAAAGATCCAAAAACTCCGAAGCGCAGCGCACTCTTTCCTGTCTCTGTACCGCTGAAAGAAGTTTCGGTACCCATCTTGCACTCACTTTTTTCATGTGAAGATGTTCATGGATAGCGCGATGAACGGTACTCTTAGAGAGCCCAAGCCTTGCTGCAATTTCTCTAATCTTCAAACGGCGGTCACTCAGAACCTCCTCTTCGATAAGAGCAATCGTTTCGGGAGTGAGCACTTCCACAGGTCGACCGTCGTGGCCAAAGTCTTCGACGGTTTCTCTCCCGAGGCGAAACTCTTTCACCCAATTTTTCACTGTGCTATAGGAGGGGGCAGACTCCTTATACACGCCATCCAATCGTTCTTTTATTTGGGCAGGGGATAAACCTTCTTTAAACAGAAACTTTATGACACTTCGATACTCAGTTTTCGACTTTTTGAAAAAATACGCGACTCTCGTTATTCAAATGCCTGTTAAACTAAGACTAAGCATTTCATGTCGATGCATGTTTCTTATATTAAGTGCACGATAAACGTACTATTTAATGCAACACAATATGTAGCGACATGTCGCGTTGAACTATATCAGGCCAGTTCATTATGGGACCGCCTGGTACATTCGTTTTCTGTGTTCTAAAATCAAATTTAAAAAAAAGATTGAGGGAGGCAATAAAATTGAATTAGGTACCTTTAATATGATATTTTTTCATCTGTGTCTTAAAGACTTAATTGATTTTCGAATATTTTATTAAGTAAGCAAGTAATTTAATATTTGTGGTGTTTCCTCTACCATGGAACGCTAAAGTATGGTACATGAGAGTAATATGGTCACCATAAACTTTTCCGCCCTATGAAACAAAAACTAAGAGGAGGATAGATACAAAAACACAAAGTCGTATACTATAAATAATATATTAATAAAAATAGCAAATAACTACAAACAACTACATAACGCCATACTAAAATCGACTAAAATATTTATTATAATAACAACTGTTAAAATGGCGCCGATAGAGCTGCGTCCTTTTGACTTTTTATTATTTGATTGACTGATGAAAAGCTATCGTATCATATAATCCTTCTATGTAAATAAGGCTGTAGTTTTCGAATTTTAAAAAACTGACCACATTAACCGGCTGACCATATTACGCTCACGTACTATATACTTTAGCGAAAATAATAATATTTTAAGAGCAAAAGAAGAATTGGTACGCTGAAAGCGGGTGCAATCCAGTGTAATGTCGCTCATGCCATTGGCACCAGTCACAGCGTCTTATCAAGATTGTAGTTCTGCTATCGGGACACAGTCGAGGTGACTGGCAATAGTCGGGTTACCACAAGAGACAAGACCGATTTTTACAAATTAGTGTCGATGTTAGAGAGCTAGTGAGGGATCAAACTGTGAGGAGGATACAGCACGAAACCAATCTTCATGCTCGCAGACCACTTGGGATTTCAACACTACGACAAAGCAATCGCGAAGAAATATGCTTGCCAACGTTACTGCGTAACTTTGACTTGCATATTTAAATACAAAAGTAGGAAGATATATTTAAATACAAAAGTAGGAAGATATATTTAAATACAAAAGTAGGAAGATATATTTAAATACAAAAGTAGGAAGATATATTTAAATACAAAAGTAGGAAGATATATTACTAAACTACTTATGCAGTATTGTTTCCGCGGTGCTCAGGTCGCCGTAACAAGTAATAGGAAACTCTTCTGATTCCTTTTTCGAAACCTGTTGTAACGACGTTTTGTGGACACGACGTATCTTGTAATACGTATTACATTACAGAAGCCCTTTATATGTAATATGAATAATATACTCTTTATAATCTAATTAGAATATTTCAGACATTATCCATGTTTTTATATATAAAAATACATAGGTATTTCTTAATTTCATGTTTGTTCCGTTTGCGGTAGGTAGCACTTTTTCGATAACGATATACAAGCATTGCAACTTAAACGGGGCACAGCTCTTTATTGATAAAAATACAAATACAGCTAACTCTATCTTTCAAAATCCTATGTCGCACAATCGGGCCATCAGCTAGCTCTGTTTAAGAGTGTTTAGAAGGCTGCTGTATAGAGCAATGTCATGTATCCAGAAGCTACTGGAATTGACATATACGGCGAATCAGTACTACTCGTACTTCAGTGCCCTTATAGATACATAACCAGTAACATCTACACAATTATATAAAACTGAAGTGTTTGTTCGTAACAATAAATGTTGTAAGGGTGGTGTCATTTTATACGCTACAGCTATGTTAAGGTTGTAGCACGAATGGGTCAGCTCGACCGGGGAATGATCACGCTTTCACAGAATACCAGCGTCAAATAGCAGCTTAACACTGCTATGTTACGTTAGTGAGTGTAGAGATCCGGAAAACCTTTTTACTAGAAACGAGTCATTACATCGTAGTCCTCAGGGTGACACCGAATCTGCATTTTGATTCTTAATCGAAGATAAATGTACATAATGTCTATGGGCCACGTCATATATATATATATATATATATATATATATATATATATATATATATATATATATATATATATATATATATATATATATATATATACAGGGTGTTAGTGTACTAGGCTGACACACATTGAGAAATACACAGACAAAAATTGAGGAATTAAGGAAAAATTGAGGTTTTACTAAAAAAAATGTTGTTATTTTTCATTGAATTTACGTTCTATAAGTGAAACCAAACCACTGGTTTCAAGGACAACGGTGTTTACACTAACAGCCTGTATATATATATATATATATATATATATATATATATATATATATATATATATATATATATTAAACAAAAAACTTGTAATACTTGTGTATTGGTAAAATATACAGTAAATTTAAATTTTCTACTTTCTTTATCCACAGAATGACTTCCCCCTCTATTACAAAGTCAGCAGACAATCAAAAGAGCAATAATAAGTCTCCAACGCATTCAACAACAGAACGGCCACCATCACCTGCACAGTCTCCTACAGCGTCCACATCTGCATCATCACCACAGCGCACGGAGGCATTCAGTTGGCTTCGAATCTTCAAACTTGCAGATCTCATGATGAAACAAGGCTGTTAGACAACAAAATATAAAAGAAATAAACAATAAAATTAATGTTCCATGAAATAGATTAAATGTAAACACAGAAAAAGGAATGTATGCGATCGTAAACATATCACAATACTGGTGACTCGTGAGAGTATAAAGTTCAGCTTGTGGAGGTAACCTGGTAGAGGATCGTGAAGTATGAATCAATTATCAAGCAATAATATAAATCAAATTACCTAGCAATTCAATACATCTTAAATGTTATTCAATTAGTAGTTTAGTAGCATAGGTAGTGTTCGAACGCAATCTGCAATACGTATGAAATATAACCTATGTAAGAAATAGAGTACAAATTTGTTATCTGGTGGTTTCAACATCCCCTCATGAGGGAATTTTGCCATAGTTGCCACTCATTTGGCAACCGCAGTCTTTTATTATTTTGAGTTGACAGGAAGATGCTGCATCTCCTGGCTTACTTTCCCTCTATCACCTCTTACGACCCCCACGGGACGATGTGGGCTATTGTTCTTACACCGCCACCTCACGGTTAGGTTTTAACATAGCTAACAATAATTATACATATTATAACGTTGTAAAAGTAAATCATTATAGTCTCTATTATTGCCAGTCAATATTATATTATCTAGTAAATTTTCAAATCAGATAGTACTGGTATTTGTAGTAGTATATTAGAAATTTTCCTCTTCTTAGGAAGGTGTTTAAAAAGCCTAGTTACCTGCATAATGATAATAGCAACCTTGTCATACATAGGTCGTTAGGTCGTAGCTGTAATAGTGAAACGAAGTATTTGTGTTATGTAATTATAAAATATATAAATGTTCCTTTAAATATGTAACTAATGATATTTTATTTTATTTAATCATAGTAACAGAAATCAATAAAGTTTTGTTTTTTAAGTTACGAAAAGATAATAAAATTGTTGTTCAAAAATGCCATATTAAGTAACTCGTTGTTTTATTTTAAAAACAATTTCATAAACCTTTAATAGTATGTTCTTTTAATTGCCTTTTTAATGGAAAAATGTCGTTCACGCTCACGGGACGGGTATAGTCGCCGGCGTCGAATTTGGCAAGATTGGTTAGTCTGGTTTCTGATCATATTAGTGCTGTTAGCATTTTGGCTTTTTTCTGACCGCGGGCTGTAAAAGGGTGAATTCAAATCATTCTGCATCGTTACTGGCGTAACGATGACTCCTACGACATGTACATTGCACATGGGCACAGAATAAATAATAGTACGCATGGGTGAATTCCCAAGCAGCGCTCAAGCGGTATACGAGCTGTATTGAAGTTCGTTTTACACTAGGGGCTGTATTTTTTGGCTGTACAAAGTCTGCACAGGCGCTTATACAGTTCTTATAAGTAAAAAATTGGCACAAATATACATTTTTATGCGCCAGTAGCGCTGCACAAGCATAAAAGGGCCTGTAGTATGGAGTGTAGAAGTAAGGAGTACGGACTGTGTATTAAAAATTGTCTATAGAAAACCGTTAAATAAGGGTGGCGCTACTATAACTACGGGGTAAATTTTAAAGAATGCGCCGTAAAATATTAGTAAGATAGACGACTTTTTCGAGGTTATATTTACTAAATAAAACTATTTTAGATTTTAGAGCTACTGAGCAGTTTAGCAACACACTTCACATCGTCGACAACTGCTAAAATCATTTCATGTAGCTGTTTCCTGTAGCTACTCCAGCGCTGTTGTGGAGAGATTTTGAACTGTTATTTATTGCTTACAGACGGACACTTTCTCAACTATTCTCCTATGAAAGATTGTTCTCCTTACCTCTACACTCCATAACCTGTATAAAAACTGTAGGTACCTAATATTGTTGTTATTACTACTCTACAGAGATTGTCTTATAAGTTATAAGTAACTTTTAAAGTAAAGCGTTCTTAATTGTTTATATACTTTATTGAATGATAGCGACATTTAATATCACAGTAAAAATATATAAATATTATACTTGAATTCAAGTTGAATTTTGACGGTGATATTTGATGGATAATGGATAGAGATGAATTGAAAGTGCAAAATTAGATTAACTGTCAAGTTGTATATGTTTTTTATCAAATTGCCCGCATACAAAATAACCAAACAATATAAGAACAAAATACTAAATACGGTAAATAAATATTGGTTGTATAGGTTAGAATAAAAAAATAATGGATATAAAGACACATAGGGCCACATAGGGGCATTAATGGTATAGTCTAAAACTAATGTCTAAAGGTGGATTTACGCTAGACGAGCCGAGTGAGGAGTGAGGAGAGACTTACAAGCCTCGAACGAGCGCGTTTCGAGCGTTTGGTTCGTGCTCGACTGTGCTCCGCGTAGATAGAGAATACTGTATCTACGGTGCTCCACCTATTGTCGGTTTTTTGACGAATACAAAGGGATTTGCATCGCATGCATCGATTTGCATGGCTCGTTGTACGCAGCTTTGCCAACTCTACGTCTTTTTAGGTAGATCTACGTATTTTTGGCCTTTCCTTCGCACTTACGAATTTCAGTCCCAGAATCTACGTATTTTTATTACAAAGTTGCCAAATAAAATGACTCATTAGGCTGAATGGGCATCATTTCCAGTATTCGAGAAAAAATAATCACAAAACATTCTGTTTCATACATAAGCACAGTGGCCTCAATAGCTCGCCACACAATACGACAAAGTGTTACACAACGTTCAATAGAGCCACAGTAAAAACAGGATAATTATATATATATTAACCTAAACGCCGTCCACTACCATCTCGAGACGGCGAGGCCGGCTCTGCTCTTTCTGACCGAGACGCAGGTGTCCTCTCCGGCTGATGTTTCGTATCTCTCCTACCCGGGGTACAAACTGGAACACTCCTTTGTGCCTCGGGCTGGAGTTTGCGTTTACGTCAGAGAGGACATCTGTTCTCGACGCCTCGGCAGACTTGAAGGTTCGGACCTGTCCATCCTTTGGCTACGCGTAGACAGCGACGACCATCCGCGCGTCTACGGGTGCCTCTATAGGTCCCACAGCGGTAATGCCGAAACAGACCGACTCTTCGACCACGTCCAAATGGCTGCAGATTCGTTGCTACAGCAGATCCCCTCTGCAGAGATCGTGATCCTCGGCGACTTTAACGCCCATCACGCCGAATGGCTCGGTTCACGTTTAACCGATCATGCGGGGAGATCTGTTCATGATTTTGCCTTGGCATATGGTCTGACACAACTGGTTACTTCGCCTACGCGGATTCCAGATGTGGAGGATCATGCACCTTCCCTGTTGGACCTTCTGCTGACCTCTCACCCGGACGGATATCAGATTTCCGTCGACGCCCCTTTAGGCTCCTCGGACCATTGTCTGGTCCGGAGTGTTGTGCCACTCACGCTGAAATCGCGGCTGCATTCTGCAGGCTGCCGCCGTGTTTGGCACTATAGGTCAGCCGATTGGGATGGGATGCGGTCTTTCTTTGCATCCTACCCTTGGGGGCGGGTTTGCTTCTCGCCGGATGATCCCAACGTTGTTGCGGATTCTGTTACTGATGTGGTACTTCAGGGTATGGAACTTTTTATTCCTTCCTCTGTGGTGCCCATTGGAGGCAAATCTCAGCCATGGTTTGGTCGCTCCTGTAAAATAGCATCATGCTATAAGCAGGAGTGCTACCAAGCCTGGGTTGATGCATCAGCGTCCCGGGATGTAAACACCAGCGCTCTAAAAAAGAAGTATAATTCCGCCTCTAGGTCCTTCAAAAGAGTCATTGCCAAGGCAAAGTCAGAGCACATAGGCAGAATTGGCGAGAGACTAGTTCGCCTTCCTTCTGGAACCCGTGCATTCTGGTCTCTCGCCAAGGCTGTCCAGGGGAATTTCTGTCAGCCATCTCTTCCATCTCTGCACAGGGAGGACGACTCACTGGCCCATACTGCAAAGGAGAAAGCCGATCTTCTAGGCTCCTTCTTTGCGTCTAACTCGACTCTCGATGACGGGGGGAGTACGCCGCCGACCATCCCGCGGTGTGAGTGCTCCATGCCGGAAGTGCAGTTCACACAGCGCTCGGTTCGCAAAGCACTCCTCTCCCTGGACATCCACAAGTCGAGTGGGCCTGACGGAATCCCCCCAATTGTGCTGAGGACGTGTGCTCCAGAGTTGGCACCGGTTTTAACGCGTCTTTTCCGGTACTCCTACTCCCTAGGCGTAGTCCCAAAATCATGGAAGACTGCTTTCGTCCACCCGATCCCTAAAAAAGGCGACCGCTCAGACCCGTCCAACTACCGGCCAATCGCCATCACCTCCTTGTTCTCCAAAACAATGGAGTCCATTGTAAACTGCCAGCTCATGAGGTACCTTGAGGATCACCAGCTGATTAGTGACCGCCAATACGGTTTTCGCCGTGGTCGGTCAGCTGGTGATCTTCTGGTCTACCTCACTCACAGATGGGCGGAGGCAGTAGAGTTCAAGGGGGAGGCATTGGCCGTTAGTTTGGACATTGCGAAGGCCTTCGATCGGGTTTGGCACAAAGCGCTTCTTTCGAAGCTCCCTTCCTATGGGCTTCCCGAGAAATTGTGCGATTGGATCACCAGCTTTCTTGCAGATCGGAGCATCAAGGTCGTTGTAGACGGTGCAAGCTCCGATTGCAAGCCTATTAATGCTGGTGTTCCACAGGGCTGCGTGCTATCGCCAACGCTGTTTCTTCTGCATATCAATGATATGTTGCATACCCGTAACATTCATTGCTATGCAGATGACAGCACTGGTGATGCTCTTTACACCGGCCGAGCCAATATTTCTCGGGAAAACGTCTCCGAGTGCCGGGACAAACTTGTGTCTGAAGTCGAGTCTTTGCTGAACAGAGTCTCGGATTGGGGACGACTAAATCTAGTCCAGTTTAACCCCCAGAAGACACAAGTTTGCGCGTTAACCGCTAAAAAGAACCCCTTTGTCGTATCCCCTCAGTTTCAAGGCACTCCCCTTGTTGCCTCAGCCAGTATCGGAATCCTCGGCGTCGACATATCGAGTGACGTGCAGTTTCGTGGTCACTTGGAAGGGAAGGCCAAATTGGCCTCTAAAAAGCTTGGCGTGCTCAGCAGAGCGGGGCAGTATTTCATGCCGGCACACCGCCTGCAACTTTACAAGGCGCAGGTTCGACCGCACATGGAATACTGTTCCCATCTCTGGGCTGGGGCTCCCCAGTACCAGCTCCTTCCACTTGACCGCATCCAGCGCAGAGCGGCTCGAATCGTCGACGACCGAGTGCTTTCCGATCGGCTCGATTCACTGGCGTTGCGAAGAGATGTTGCATCTCTTTGCGTATTTTATCGCATCTATCACGGGGAGTGCTCTGAGGAATTGTTCGGATTAATCCCAGCCGCCAAATTTCGTGAACGCACGACACGGCAAACGTCCCGATACCATCCACACCATCTGGATGCTTGGCGGTCCACCACTGTACGTTTCACAAGGAGCTTTCTTCCACGTACAACCTCTCTGTGGAATAGTTTATCACCGGCGATTTTTCCGGACCGATACGACCTGGGGACCTTCAAGAAAAGAGCTTACTCCTTTCTAAAGGGCCGGCAACGCACCCGCAATTCTCCTGGTGTTGCGGTTGATCATGGGCGGCGGTAGTCACTTAACATCAGGTGAGCCGCATGCTCGTTTGCCCCCTCTTCTATAAAAAAAAAAAAAAAAAAAAAAAAAATTAGATCACTCCAGCTTCGTGCGAGACTTAATTGCCTACTGTTTCAGGGTTGTCAAGTCTCATTTAGTTTTATAATTAGTTACAATATTTACAAACATACATATGGCCGTGTAGTGGCGGTCAAGAATATCCACTACCCCATATCTTCCCGTGGGTGTCGTAAGAGGCGACAGAGGGAGACAGGCAGGAGATGGGCAGCAGCATCTTCCTTATAACAGCAACTGTACGACAAAAAGAAACTGCGGTTGCCAACCCGCTCGCCAAGCGTGGCAACTATGGCAATATACCCCCCATGAACAATTACACAAATAGACGGCCCCCAGTCCCCGGCAGCCCCGCTATTCCAGGTACGTTGGTGACCATGGTAACGGCGGGGCAGGGGTTGCTAAGAATCTCCGGTGGAGGTTCGTTTGCCACCTACGACGACTCGACCTGGCAACATTTAACGCACGCACCCTGAGGACTGACGAGAAGATCCTGGAGCTGGAAGAAGAGATAGAAAAGTTGTATCGTCCACAAGTCTCTCGTCAACAACGTTGCAAGGATTGGGAGTGTGTCGACGAGGGTCGCGTACCTGATACTCAGAATCACCAAGCGGTATTCGCTGAAGGTCATACAGGGATTTACGCACCAACCTCGGCACATCCCGACGAGGAGGTGGAGGAAATGTATGAGGATATTTCCAAAGCCCTGCATTCCTCCAAAACCCACTACAAGGTATTCATGGGAGACTTCAACGCAAAACTAGGCACAAGAGAAAACGGTGAGCTGAAGTTAGGGAAATTTGGAGTAGGGCAACAGAACCGAAGGGGCCAGCAGCTGACTGACTTTATGGAGAAAGAGGGAATCTTTATGATGAACTCTTTCTTCCAGAAGCGGCCCCACAGGAAGTGGACCTGGTCGAGCCCCGACGGTTCGACAAAAAATGATATTGACTTCGTTATGACGACCAGACGCCAACTGTTCAGTGATGTCTCAGTGATCGCAAGGGTGAAAACTGGCAGCGATCACCGAATGGTTAGAGGCACACTGAACCTAAACGTTAAGTTGGAGAGGTCTCGTCTAATGAAGTCAACGCTCCGTCCCCCCTCGTGCTCTAATCCAGAATCCCGAAACCTTTAAGCTCGAGTTACGTTACCGTTTTCAGTGCCTACAAGATTGCAATGCAGTAGACGATATGAATGACAAGCTCGTGGAAACTGTCCATGCGGTCGGAGCTAAGTTCTGCAAGACCCGCCGCAGAAGAACACAAAAACTCTCCGATCACACTCTTAATCTCATGGCTGTTAGACGGGAGATGAGGCTGCAATTGTCAACAGATTTGCAAGCTACTGGACTCCAAATGCATGCGGCGAGACTTACGCAACTTTAATACTGCTCGTATTAAAGAAGCGATCGAGCGGAACCACGGCTCCAAAATCTTTGCCAGAGATCTGTCTGCCAGTAAGAGCCAGCTGTCAAAGCTGAAGACTGAGTCGGCAGCATCGTTTCCGAGACACCTGAGATTTTGAGTGAGATTGAGAGGTTCTATGGGCAGCTGTACACATCATCGTTGGAGCCACACGCAAGTGTGAGTAACGATCCAAGAGTAAGTCTTACCCGAGACTATTCCGATGATATCCCGGACGTCAATTTTTTTTTTTTTAGATTTTTTAGATTTGAGATTAGAATGGCTCTCCAGCACCGTAAAACGGCAGGGCCCCAGGCGAGGATGGAATTACAGCGGAGAATCTGAAAGCGGGTGGAACACCGGTACTTGAAGTCCTTCAGAAGCTCTTCAATTCCGTCCTCAATGGTGGCACTACTCCAGAGGCGTGGAGCAGAAGTGCGGTGGTCTTGTTCTTTAAGAAAGGCGACAACGCTCTCTTGAAGAACTACAGACCGATTTCCCTTCTGAGCCGCGTCTACGTGCTGTTTTCGAGAGTCATTACGAATCGTCTCGCACGCAGACTCGACGACTTCCAGCCTCCCTAACAAGCCGGTTTCCGAAAAGGCTTCAGTACCATAGGCCACATACATACCCTGCGGCAGATTGTACAGAAGACCGAAGAGTACAATCTGCCACTTTGCCTGGCGTATGTGGACTATGAGAAAGCCTTTGATTCCGTAGAAATTTGGGCGGTGCTACAGTCCCTTCAGCGGTGCCAAGTTGACTGTCGGTATATCGAGGTGCTGAAGTGTTTGTACAGTAGGGCTACGATGGCTATCCGAGTACAGAACCAGAGCTCGAAATCTATCCAACTGCAGAGAGGTGTAAGACAGGGTGACGTTATATCCCCGAAACTCTTCACCGCTGCATTGGAAGACGTTTTCAAGCTACTGGACTGGAAAGGATACGGTATTAACATCAATGGCGAGTACATCACTCACCTTCGATTTGCCGACGATATAGTCCTTATGGCAGAATCGCTGGAGGACTTAAGCACCATGCTCAATGACCTCAATAGTGTCTCCCAACGGATAGGTCTTAAGATGAACATGGACAAAACAAAGATCATGTTTAATATCCATGTCACACCTATGCCGGTAGTTGTTGGGAGCACTATGCTCGAAGTTGTTGACGAGTACGTTTACCTGGGACAAATAGTCCGATTAGGTAAGTCCAACTTCGACCGAGAGGTCAATCGACGAATTCAACTCGGCTGGGCAGCGTTCGGGAAATTAACACATATCTTCTCGTCAGGTATACCTCAATCTCTAAAAACTAGATTGTACAACCAGTGCGTGTTGCCAGTGATGACTTACGGATCTGAGACGTGATCCTTCACTGCTGGCCGTATGAGGACGCTCAAGGTCGCTCAGCGAGCTATGGAGAGGGCTATGCTCGGAGTTTTTCTGCGTGATAGACTCAGAAATGAGGATATCCGCAGTAAAACCAGAGTGGCCGACATAGCCCAACGGATTAGTAAGCTGAAGTGGCAATGGGCCGGCCATATAGTTCGAAGAACCGATAACCGATGGGGAAGAAAGGTTCTCGAGTGGCAGCCTCGTACCGGTAGGCGTAGCGTAGGACGACCCCCTACTAGATGGAGTGACGACCTGGTAAGATATGCAGGAAATCGATGGATGCAGGTGGCTCAGGACCGTGCTTTGTGGCATTGCTTGTGGGAGGCCTATGTTCAGCAGTGGACTTGTGAAGGGCTGTAATGAAGATGATGATGATGATACATATGGATACGTACCTACTGGCGTAGCTACCTTGGGGCTAGGCGGGGCAGTGCCCCGGGGCCCTCAAGCTCAAGAGGCCCCTCGGCCTCCGGCGGCCGACATTAAAAAATTGTGTAATATCCTAGTTGAACAAATAATAATTATTTTTAACTTTTGTCCCCTGACCTGAACTTTGAACTTTCAAACTGAAATCACAAAAATTTCTTCCTCCTACAGAACATAAACATCATTGTTAGAATAAAATCGTCCGCTTCGTTTTGTGTCTAAGTACATATTATATTACACAATGTAATCTACTTCCTCATTTTTACTTAGCCTGGTATGGATCAATATTGAAGTGAAAGCGTAACAAGGAAACAAACTTTCACATTTATATACAAATTCAAGACATTATTTTTTTCAAGTTTAATTATAATAGAGAGGATTTTTTACCGTCTGGAAAAAAAGGGTGTAACAGATGAACGGAATAGTAGCCTATGGTATATTTACAATTTTTTTTTTCATTAACATGTCATAAAATGTATCAAGCAATAAATTTTAATAATTTGAATTAAACATTTTTGAGGCAAATGTAGTAAAAATTATTTTTAGTTATAAGCAAATGCAGTAGGATGATTTGTTTTTATGTTTTTTTTTTTGGATTGGAAGTTTTCGAGAATAGCTTCCATTCCAGTTACACAAAACGCCATATTATTTTCCAGACGGTAAAAAAAGTCACGTCAAGTTGTTGGCATAATCCCGTTGCTGTAGAAATCTTTGGATTTTTTAATCAAAAAAATGCAACAAGTAGTTTTGACAGTCCTTTCTTGATGTTAACCTAGCACTACTCAAAGAATTCTCAAGAGACCGAAGTAGGTGAAAATCGGAAGTTGCAATGTCAGAACTATAATGGTGGATGCATTTACACTTCTCAAGCTCTCTAAATTTTTGCTGAATGGCCAAAGGTGTGTGTGGTCTGAAGTTATCGTAATGAAATACCACGCTTTTACTTTTGATCAATTCCGGCCAGTTTTTTTTCTCAATTTCTTACTTGAGTCTCATTAGTTGTTGGCAGTAGATATCCGAATCGGTGGTTTTGCCCGGCGTTAAATGCTCATAATAAACGATGCCCTTCCGATCCCATCATAAAAAATCTTTTATTTTTTATTTTTATATTTCTTAATGTTCTTTAAGTATTGATATTAAAAATATCCAGATACAAAAAGTACACCCAAAGAGATTTTTCTTCAATTTTATGTAAAAGAATACGAAGGAACTTTTTAATATAATATTTTAGACCAAAACTTGCACTCCCTTTTTAAGATCCTAAGAGTAGATTTTTGAAGAACAAGGATTCCGCCTGTGGCATCGCTCTCGAGCGGTCGTGTACCGGTAGTCCGCACTCTCGTCCCTGTACGGTAGTGCTTTCTCGCTCTCGCGCCTCGACGCATTGGTGAGTCTTTTACCGCTAACAGTTCTTGCCCCCCTGTCTTCGGGCGGGGAGGTTTGACTGACCTCCGCTTGTTACTGTTACTTTATTGTTATTCTTATTGTTAATGTTTTATTGTTGATTTTTGTTATTTCTCTGTTATTCTTATTGTTATACGTGTATATTGTATCATAGTACGGCTCGTGTTCAAGTCCCTGTTCTACTGAGAACAGGAACCCGTCCCAATCCTTACTGTTCGTAGAACTACTGCCCCAAAATGTCCACAATTAGCCAAATTAAGTCCCTCGTCGCCGTCCTAAACCAAACTCTTGGTCACTCCCTAAACCCCGATGAGACGGTTCTCGCCGCTATCGCCGCCCATGTTACTCTCCCTGCCTCTCAGGCACTCCAACCGCCGCCCGTAATCGCGACTTACCTAGAAACACAGAACTCTTTTGCCCCCTTAGAAATGGAGTACGAACGCTACGAGTCCACTGCGTTGGCCTCCCGTAGGAGGCCCGCCACCAATTCTGGCACTGGTTCATCGGAGTCCTGTGACTCCGACGGAACCGGGGACTCCTCATTCACCACGGTGAACTCCAGGCGCAGCGGTAAACGCGCCTCGAAAAAACGCACCCTCCCTGTCTCAGCGGCCTCTGCCGCTCCTACAACCTCCGCAGCTCCCGCTGCCACCTCTGCCCCCGTAGCCCCCGCCGCTGCCACGGTCCCACTTATGTCACTAGACATCCCCGCTCCGACCAAGCCAGCCTCTCGATGTGCTACAGTCCTTGCCAAGAAGCAAGTCCCGCCCCCTGTCTTCTTAAGAGACAAGGCTAGATTCACCAAACTATCTAAAACCTGCTACGACGCAGGCATTAAGTATGACCACGCCATCAACCTCGGGGAGACTATTAAAATCATCCCCAGTTCAATCGATGACTTCCTTCAACTGACCAGGCTATTCACAGCCGAACGAGTTTCGTACCATACTTACGCTCTTCCGAAAGAGCGTAAAGTCAGGGCCGTCATCCAAGGCGTCCCCTTCGAATTATCCAACGAGGAAATCCTTGGGGACCTTAAGTCTCAAGGTTTCCCCACAGGTTTGCACAGCAGAACGGGCAAAAGGTTCAATCTCGCCCTAGTCATTTTAACAAACGTGCCGGAGGCAAAAGCCCTCTTCCGGTAGGTGCGCACAGTGTGTGGCCTGTCGAGAGTGAGGGTTGAGCCCCCAAATAGGCGCGGGTTCGCGGCGCAGTGCCACCGCTGCCGGCTATATGGTCATGCGGCGGCCAACTGCTCCGCCCCACCCAGGCCCAAAGACGTCGAATCCCCACCCACATGTGTCCTGTGTAAACAAACAGGCCACCCAGCAAACTACAGAGGCTGCCCTTGCGCACCTCATCCTCGCCCCAGTAGGCAAGCTCCATCGCCGGTCAATGACCGCTCATTCACGGCTCTTTACCAACGGCCCCGTCAGGGCCATTCTCAGCCCATCCAGGGCTTCTCTCGGCCCTCTCAGGGTCCCCCTAGGCCCCCTCAGGGCATTATTCGGCCCCCTCCGGGCTTCTCTAAGCCTATGCAGCCTCCAGTCTTTCCCTGGGGCCCCAATAAGGCAGACCCACCGCGGACAACCTCCGTCCCACAACAAAAACAATCACAGCCCTCAATTGAAGACCTAAAAACGTTGTATTCCGCTATTAGGAACATCGACGTTGGGGAAATCGCTGTGTTAGCACGCAAATTGCGCGCTGCGAGGTCCCCTCAGGGCCGTCTCCTCGCTCTTACAGAGCATCATAATCTTTTGTGCTCGTTGTAAGTTAAGTTAACTTAATTAACTTGACTTCACAATGACAGAGCAGTTTGCTCTCCCAAAGTCTCACGGTCGTATCAAACCTAAGGGTTTATCGCTTGTATCCTTTAATATCGCGGTTTGCGAAATAACCTCCCAGAGCTTAAGCTCTTTCTTCGGAATCGTGAAGCCGATTTCCTCCTCCTACAGGAAACTAATCTCAAAACTAAGGACACTAAAGGCCTTTCTATTAAAAACTTCTCTCTTCTTCGTAATGACAGACCCGACCGCCGAGGCGGCGGAACGGCCATCTATTACAAGAAGACACTTCACTGCTCGCCCATTTCTACTCCGCAGCTTACCAACATGGAAGCCACGGTATGCAGGCTAGCTATGACTGGACATCAGTCCATCCTCGTAGCCTCCTGTTATATCCCTTCAGGAACCCATCCCCTCAAAAAAGATTATGAGGCTATTTTATCTTTAGGCAATTCAGTCATTATGGTTGGAGATTTTAACTCTAAGCATACTGAATGGACATGCCGTACTACCTCCCCTAGTGGCAAGATACTGCTCGATGTCACGCAGTCTCTTGATATTACCGTCCATAGTCCCCTCAGTGTTACTCACTTTCCCGATAACACCGATCACGCCCCCGATGTACTAGATTTTGCGTCACTCAAAGGAGTTTCTCTCAACCTCAGGGCAATCGAGACACTAGACGATCTAGGATCCGATCACCGACTGGTCTCCCTTATTCTTGGCCATCAGCCGCCTCCCCCAACACATACGAAAACCTTCACTAATTGGAAGGGATTCAAGGAGTCCCTAGCTAAAGCTCTGGACTCACAGGACTCTACCATCTCCCTACCGTCGGACTTAGACAGTCCCGAAAAAATCGACACCGCGGTCGATTCACTCTCCACCTTTATTAAATCCTCCCTTAAGGAGAACGAAAGGGTCGTCCCGATTGCTAACAATAGTGGCTTCCCCTACATATTAGCAACCTATTAAAAGCCAAGAAAGCTGCTTTCCGGAGAGTAGCAAAATATCCCACCCACGAATATAGGCGCACGGCCAATCGTCTTCAACGAGAACTCCGTTTCCGCCTCTTTGAATTTCGAGACCTCGAAAAGAGTAAACTTTTGGAGAATATCTCTCCATCTCATACAGCGTACTATCAGATAGCTAGAGCGCTCCGCATAGACGCTATCACCCACACTCCCCCTCTCTCCCGTCCCGTCGTTAGGAGAGCATTGCCGCACAATGCTCTCCTAGCTCTCAACCCGTCGACCCCTCACACGTCCAGGCAGTGGCGGATGAGGTCCGCCTCCGGAACTCACCCCCTACAGCCTCAGAACCTATCTCTGTGTCCAATGATGAGATTTCATCCCTCATCAAAGGACTTAAGCCCAAAAAGGCTCCGGGCGCGGATGGCATCTCCAACCAAGCCCTAAAACACTTTCCTGAGCAGGAGTTAACCTTTTTATCTATTATCTTCAACGCCTGCTTCAACCTTAGTTACTTCCCACTACGTGGAAAGAGGCAACTGTGATTGGTATTCCCAAGCCAGACAAGCCTCTCAACCTCCCCTCCAGTCATCGCCCCATTAGCCTTCTCAAGGCCATGGGCAAGCCTTTCGAAAGAGTCATCCAAACTCGCATGAGGCGCCATCTGTTTCCCACAGACGGTGACCCTCCTATCATTCCCCATCAATTCGGTTTCCGAGCGAAACACTAAACCGTATTAGAAACAAATAATGTCAATTTTATTATTTTTAATTGAATTTAATTAAATTTGAAAACATTGCATACACTCTGTATGGAATAATTATCAAGTTAAAAAAAAAAATTTCTGGTCCCGATCGGTACTGGGTCGTTTTCAAACAATACTAAATCCGAATTCATTTAATTCATATTATACAAAATACATTTAGTAAGTTTTAGTAAGTCAATCGCCCCGTGAAATAAGAAGTTTCAGACAAACTATAAGACACTACATACCCTTACCGGCTTACCCTTACCCTTAGAGGTTGAATTTTCCTGAATCCTAGTCAGCTACTGTCCAATTTTCAGATTTCTACGTATAGCGTTTGGGCTGTGCGTTGGTAGATGAGTCAGTTGCTCAGGGCATCCTCTTTATATATATATATATATATATATATATATATATATATATATATATATATATATATATATATATATATATATATATATATATATATATATTATACTCGTAGATAAGGAGGTACGAATAAATATTATCTGTTGCGTTACACATACTACTTAGTGGTAAGTAGTTTTGCTTTAATACGCCCTACAGTGGGCGGTAAAGAGCTAATGATGAAGTAGTTTCGCCTTACGTATTTGGTTTAGTTCAGATAGGGCCCTAATTTAATATTTGCCCCGGGGCCCTTTCTTACAAAGCTACGCCAATGGTACCTATACATCATATTTGTAAATAATTTCTTTAGTTTCCTCTCAAAGAATCAATGTTTGTCAAAAACACCCAGCTTTACATTACAACAAATACCAAATAACCAAAATTATATTTAAAACAAAATAAATTAAAAAAAAACGAGTAAATTAACACTGAACATATGTATGTTAGTACGTTTTGATGTGATATGATAATTAATGTACTTATGAGGTAGGTATCTATCTATGTATAGATATACTAATATAACCTATTAATAAAAAGCTAATTTACTTAAACCAACATATATTATGTTAATTAATTTTACAAAAACAGAAAATAGAACGAAAAAAAGACAACGTCAACAAAGTGTCAAACAAAGGTGATTGCGGACCGCGACGGTGGGTTTCACCGACTCGGCCCGATCTTCCCGACTTATCAAGTATTGTTGTGTGCGTGCTGTGGCTCGTGCGTACGAGTCCATACTGGTTACTGGCACGTACATAGATTACTGACTATAGGCACGTATCAGGTCAAGCATGCACGCATATTATGGCCCGGCCACACTAAGGAGAAATGCCGTTAATTATCGCGTTGATGGACGTTGAATGTAAGTGTGGCCACGAATTAACGCGATAATTTTCAATGGCATTAACAGTTTAAAGTATATGGTTGGATAACCTTTATTTAGATTTTATTTGATCTTCTAAATCTAAATCGTTTTCTTTTTTCAATATATTGATATCAAATTAACTTCGTTCACTATCGTAATATAAACACGCAACGCATGCAAAATGGCGATATTCTATCACATTTGATATTTATTTATTTTTTTAGTTTTACATCACACTCATAGATAGAAGACCTAATAAAACTACTGTATTTATAATAGTGTACAATTAAGCCATAAAAATAAGACCAATGGTGTATAAAAACTGCTTTCTAAAAGAAGGCAATTTGTTACTCCAGACATTCAGACATAAGACTTGTAAAGTAAAGTTACGGCCCTACGTCCCACTGCTGGGCACAGGTCAGCCCTCATTTCAGAGAGGGTTTTAGTGCAAGGAAGTGTCCGCGAATTTCATATGTCTTCGAAATTTTTATATTCTTATTCCTTAGACATGCAGGTTTCCTCACGATGTTTTCCTTCACCGCCGAGCACGTGGTAAATCAGCACTTAAAACTGCAATTCACAATTTCATTTTTTTTGAGATTGAACCCGGATTTCTCGCGTACTGTGATATTTACAGCGAGCGTACTATCTGAGCCACCACGGCTCACTTAAGACTTGACTTGCATAAGACTTGAGTGATACTCTAATGGTCCCCACACACGGTCAGTTAAAATGATCAGTTGAACTGACGTACATCCAAAAACTGACCATGAGTGTGAAATCTTAAGTTTAAATTTTCAACTGACGACAACCCACGGATTTTTTCGGGCGTACCGTCTGTTGAAAAATCTCGGCCGAACTGACGTACATCCAAAAACTAATCATGAGTGTGAAATCTTAAGTTGAAATTTTTAACTGATGGCACTCCAGCTCCACGGAGTTTTGCGGGCGCACCGTAAGCCTCTGGCTTCAGTTGGTTTTAATTACTGGTAAGTACCTTCTTTCTTAGTAGCTACTTACATTATTCCTATGCTGTTTAGATCTTTTATTATTTTATATATTTAGAGAATTTCGTTTGACGGAGGATGGCGACTAGGGTGACTGTGATAATGTCACCTTTCTTGTGATTGACGCAGAAGGTGGATAAAAGATCTCAGTGATGCTACGTAGAACCATCGTGTTGAAACTCATTTTTAGAAAGGTTCCTGAAAAATTAAATGACTATGATGATATAACTTAGTTGATGGTGAACTCCGAAGGGGGGCTTAGGATCTCAGTGACGTCACTCCATATAACCATTGTAATAATTTAAGATTAGTTTCGTTTAACTGTAAATCAATTAAGAGGTCTGTACAGCACGTTCGTGATTTGTGTGAGATATCAGATGTCATTGCTCTTCAAGAGACATGGCTGACGCCACATGACTTGGATTCCTTGAATCAAATTAAACAGGAATTTAGTTACTATGCTAAATCCTCTGTGGATACGTCAGTAAGTGTGCTGCGAGGGAGACCTTACGGTGGGACAGCACTGCTATGGCGTACGAGTCTATTTACCAAAACGGAAATCGTGCAGTGTGATAATGACCGGATAGTGGCAATGCGATTAGATCAAGGTGATCGTAGCCTTCTTGCCTACTGATTGTGAGGATAACCTATCAGAGTTTATTCAGTGTCTTGCTAATATAAGTACAGTGATTGAGAGTGCTGAGGTTGAATGCGTTTTGATCTTAGGTGATTTTAACGCGCATCCGGGTACTCTTTTTGGTAAGGAGCTGGTGGACTATTGTGGTGAGCAGTCATTAACATGCATAGATTTAGAGAGACTAGATTATAACACATACACATTTGTGAGTGAGGCACACGGCACATGTCGGTGGCTTGATCACTGTATTGCTACTGCTGCTGCAGCCAAGATGGTGACCGATCTATATGTGAAGTATGACTCATTTTGGTCGGACCATGTACCTCTAGTTATTAATTGTAACCTTAGTTTTATTACAGTTAAAGAAATTCACTATGAGTCGAACCTAAAAAATAATGCAAGGGTTTTATGGGGGCATACGGAGCTTGAACAAAGAAAAATGTATTCAAAAATCTGTGATGAAAAACTTTATGATATAATGAGTAATTATAAAAATGTAAACATGGAATGTATTTATGTAAAACCTTCGTGTGAAAAATCGTGTCATTGTAAATATATTGACGATTTATATTGTGACATTGTAAGTGTATTGCAAGTAGCAGCTGAGCGTAGCTTTTATATGAATGATATAAGAAAAGGGCAAAGGATTGTGGGGTGGAATTTTCACGTCAGGCATACCCATGTCAAGGCCAGAGAAAGTTTTTTAATGTGGAATGAATATGGTGGCCATCTTCGGGCTATTTTTTCGCGTAGAGAATTTAAGGTCGCGCTTAAGTACGTTCAAAATAATCAGGACAAAATAAAAATAGAAGTGTTGGCCCGACATCGAAATGCTGATAACTTTAATGAATTTTGGAGAGAAATAAAAAAGTTAGAACATAAAAAATATTTACCGTTAAGTGTAGATGGAGAAAAAAGTAAAAAAAATATAGCAAATTTATTTAGAAATCAGTTTAATCTTGTACAAAATAAATATAATTATAATTGTAAGGCTAGGACATGTCAGGGATCTGAAACTCACCATGTAACAATTACGCCGAAAGAGTCAGGTCATGACGGTCTTAGCATAGAACATCTGTTATATGCGGACCAGCATATCCGTGAGGTGTTAGCGCATTTTTTCAATCTCTGTGTCAGACATTGTTATTTACCTAAGGAACTTATTGGTACGGTGGTTGTTCCTATTACGAAAAATAAAACCGGGGATATCTCGAGCTCGGTAAACTATAGGCCTATTTCTTTGGCCACTATAGTGGCCAAGGTATTTGAACGAGTATTACAGTTATATTTAAATTCCATAAATTACGATGATGGGCAGTTTGGTTTTCGTTCGAATGTATCAACAGATACGGCTGTATTTTCTCTAAAGCAAGTTATAAGTTATTATAAACAGCGGAAAACTACTGTATACGCTTGTTTTCTTGATTTAAGACGTACCTTTGATACAATTAGTCATGAAATACTGTGTAAAAAGCTCCGTGACATTAGCAAAGGTGTCCCGGCTGAGGTTGTTGATCTCCTAGCGTTCTGGTACGGTAATCAGACCAACAACGTTAGGTGGGGTGGTGAAATATCGGATTGCTATAAGCTTTCTTGTGGCGTGGGACGGGGGGGGGGGTGTTACCTCACCTGATCTTTACAATACTTATATGAATGATTTAATCGTGGAGCTGAGCAGATCCCCCCCCCCCACCCCGGTAGGGCTCAGACTGGACGACAGATATGTTAACAGCCTGAGCTATGCTGACGATATGGATATGGTGCTGCTTACTCCCTCGATTAAAGGCTTGAAAAAATTAATTGAAATCTGTGAAAGATACGCGGAAGAACATAACTTGACTTACAACTCCAAAAAGACAGAAATAATAATTTTCAGATCAGGGAAGTTACCTCAGAGCGTGCCCGAGATTCGTCTTAATGGAAAATTTATTAAGATAGTAGACAAGTTCAAGTATCTTGGCCATATTGTTACTTCAGACTTAAAAGATGACACGGGTGTAGAACGTCAACGTAGATCTCTGTGTGTAGTAGGCAATATGATTGCGCGAAAATTCTGCAAGGCGTCGCCGGACGTGAAAATTACACTGTTTAGATCTTTCTTCCAATCACTTTATACGTGTCAACTATGGGTAGACTATACCAAGAAAACACATGATAGTATACGGGTGACTTATAATAATATTTTCAGACTTCTAATGTGATTTAATCGCTATTGTAGCGCCACTGAAGTGTGCATGAAAACCCAGTTTGACTCTTTTAATGCTATCCATGGAAAGAGGATAGCATCATTTATGTCCAGAGTTGACTTGTGCAACAACTCTATTGTGCGTAGTTTGGCAGATAGGCAGATACAGACTGCAATGTGCAGATGTTGGGTGAAAGTTGCTGGGTGACGATAGACTTTTGGAAATATTGTAACATGTCTATTCTTGCTATATATATATATATATATATATATATATATATATATATATATATATACATATATATATATATATATATATATATAAATATATATATATATATATATATATATATATATATATATATATATATATATATGCTATATTATATTTTCTTGTAAATATGGATCTTTGTGTCTGCAATAAAAGATTATTATTATTATTATTGTGTTTGGACTCATTTAAAAGATACTCATAAAGACCTAGATGACTGTGATGATTTCACCTTCCTTACGGTGGAATTCGAAGGTAAGTTTAGGATCTCAGTGACGGCACTACATAGAACCATTGTGTTTGGACTCATTTGAAAGGTCTCATAAAGACCTAGGTAACTGTGGTAATCTCACATTCCTAATAACGTACTCAATATCTGGGTAAAGGATCTCAATTATGCCACTACGTAGAACCATTTTTAGATTTATTTAAATATGAAGGTGCCAGTAATGATCTCACCTACCTGATGATGGTGGACTCCGAAGTTGAGTATAGGATCTCAGTGACGGCACTAGATAGGATGATCGTATTTAAACTCATTTGAAAGGGCTCATAAAGACCTAGGTGACAGTTATGATCTCACCTTTCTGATTGTGTAATCCGAAGGTTTATATTTTCATTATTTTTAATTAATATGTGACGTGACGTGACTCCACGCAAGTTTATCTGTGACACAGAAGTTCAGAAGAACTAAAAATTAAATTTTAGACCACACTCCCCCTCCAAAAGTGGAGAGAAAATACAAGGAAAATAAATAAAACTAAACTAAACATAGTGTACCTACATTTGTTAAGTTGTAAAACTCAATACAATACGAAAAATTTATTATTTTATAAAACTCGACATATTTGATTATCAAACAAATCAAATAATTATTTTATTAATTCTAGACTTCTTTATTTTATCATTTTTGTACACTCTTATGCTGGGGCCACACTAAAGAGAAATGCCGTTAATTATCGCGTTGATAGACGTTGAATGTAGGTGAGGCCACGACTTAACACGTTAATTTGACAATTGCATTGCAATGCCATTTTCCATTTGGCGATAACTCAAGAGGCGGAACATCAAAGAGATTACGCACGAAATAACACGATGAGGCGGCCACACTACGTTTGTCTCACTGTGCACTGTGCAGAGTGCACGATGAGCGCAACGGGCACAGGGCACTATGCAACGGGGCCGCACGTATGGCTATGATGGAGCGGAATAATAAAAAAGTTATTACGTTTCTTGAGATTTTACAAACAAAGCCATGTTATCCATGTCATACGTGGTAGAGCCATGCTGCAGTTATATTAGTCGTATAGTTGTAGCACGAATGGGCCGGCTCGACCGGGGAAGGACCACGCTCTCACAGAATACCAGCGTGAAATAGTAGCTTAATGTTGCTGTATTTCGTATGGTGAGTGTAGAGAACCGGAGACCCTTTTTACTGGAAACGAGGCATTCCATCTTAGTCCTCACGGGTGACAACGCATCTGCATTTTGATTCGTAATCGAGGATAGATTTAGATGTCCATGGGCCACAGCAACCACTTACCATCAGGTGGACTGTGTGCTCGTTTGTCACCCTATCCTATAAAAAAAATGTTTGTAGGATCCGAGACTCAAAAGTTTAAAGAATCGTACATCGCAAAATGATGCATTGCGACGAATTATCCAAGTATTATCTTTTAAAACAACTATCGAAGAATTAGAAATACGAAGGAAAGCCTAATAGGTTTTTATGGAATAATTTTAACAAATATTAAAAAAAAATTAAGAAACATTAACGCCAACTTTAACGCCGTTCAATCTACTACTACCCAATCTTCTGTAAAGTACCGTAGTACTTTATTTATATGCACTATATTACGATTTTAATTTTTCCCTAATTTATTTATTTGCTTATTACCTTAAAAAGCAATGAAATTTTGTATAGTATATCTCTGTGGTATTAAAATTACTATAATCAACGAAACTTAGCACTACTTTACTTACTCGTACTGTCTGTTTTGGCGGGAACTTGACCGTCGACGGATTGTTGCTCCTTTTTATCGTTTAAATAATGGTTTCAAGTGAGTTTTGATACGTAGAAGTGATGCATGTCTACGTGTTTGTGTAGTGATGAATATTCTGATTTGTAAAGCAAGTACGCTCTGAGTGAAAGTATTTGTTTTTTGTGTAAATTGTGTGTCTATCAATCCCCTTCCCCCTTCTTGGCGTGGTAGTGTGAGTCTCTGTAGGCATGATTTTGGATGATATTTTCTGTGTTTACTGAGGAGTGTATTGAGTGTGCGCTGTAGTTTTATGATGTCAGTTTTTGACCATCGTATAATTCTGAAAGAGTATGTGAGACTATTCTCAGTATTGCAAACGTGTTGATAGCTTTAATAGTGTTTATAGAGTTTAGGTTGGTTTTTAAGATAAGGTTGAGGCGATGTGAGAATTTTTGAGTAGTTCTTGTTTTGTGATATTTTGTTAAATTTGTCTGGAATGTTTAAAACCCAAGTATTTGTATGTACTGTGTACATTCGTTGGTTCAATAGATTCACCTTATACGAGTGTGTAACTATTACTTTGAATCTTTCCTTTTACAATAGACAATGTTTTGCATTTATCTACTCCGAGTGACATACAAATATCTTGAGAAAATTTTTGTGTTGTGTCTGCAAGTTGGAATATTACTTTTTTCTCTAATGCATGTAACTTATGGCATCCATGTACATAAGGTGTGTTAGGGTGTACTGGGTGTTATTGTTTATCAATGTAAATCCCATGTCACTATTATCTAGTAAGTGCGAAAGTAGATTGAGGGCCATGCAAAACCACGGAGGACTTAGAGCATCTCCTTGAAAAATACCACGTTTTACACAGATTGGTTCTGTAGTTACATTTAAAGAGGATTGGTTAATTTTAAGCACTGTTTGGCACGTTTTTCATGGAAGTTTCTAAGAATAGTTTCAGTTTAGGGTGAATTTTGTACAAATTTAAGACATGTAATAACCAGCTGTGAGGTACCGAATCGAAAGCCTTTTGGTAATCAATATAAATTATGTGAATATCTTTCTTGCTTTTAACAGCGCTGTTCAAAATAATTGTATCAATAGTAAGTTGTTCTTTACATCCTTGGCTATTCTTACGACATCCCTTTTGTTATTCTGCTAAAATATTATTTTTTGGTTAAATTTTGATATACTATTTCGCTTACGCAGGCTGTTAAGATTTTTACAAGGTTTGTAGACAAGTAATTGGTCGATATTTGGCTGGATTTATGGTGTCATTCTTGTCTCTGGGTATCATATATGTTACTCCGTGTGTTATGTATGTTGGAATTAAATGTGGTGATTGGATTAAAGTGTTTAAGTGGTTATGTACGAATGGATGTATGCTGGTAAATATCTCGTACCAATAGTTGTGAATATTGTCTGTGCCTGGTGATTTCCAGTTGTGTGTACGATTGGTGACATCTATAAATGTATCTATCGGATATTGGTATACATTCAAATTCCATTTATGTTATTTCTGGTGTTGTCTCGTTGATCCAGTCTGTGTGATTATTATGGGATACTGGATTTTCCCAAATGGTGCCCCAGAATTCCCGCAGTGTTTCGGACGAAGGTGTCTCTAGGTTTTGGCTTCTGGTGTCTCTGTTATTAGTTGTAAGGTTTCTATAAAATCATTTTTCGTTGTTGGTAAATTTTGTGTTTTGTACTTTGCGGTTGGTGCATATTATATATCTTATAAGTGTACTGGATGCTGCGTTTAATTTTAGTTTAAAATGTCTAGTGTTCTAGTTCTGTATTCGAGTTTTCCTGTTATGCGTGAATTTGGTACTTTCTCTTTATTTCTTCTAATGTTGGGTAGGTCAAATATTATATAATTATCTTCTAGGATTTTGTTGTGAATGAATTACTGACCCGGTATAGTCGAATAACTGGTACTAGGTACTACTAGCATGTGTCTGTTCCTAGTGTTTACAGAATAAATATCACTTATTTTTGTAAAACTACTTTTATTTAAGTGTGCGTGAATTTCATTTTCATAAATGTATTAAGGGGCCAAAGTTAATATATTAATTTCTAAAAAATTTTATCTGAGCGACTCTTTAGGTTAAATCATGTCGACTGTCGTTTTAATTTGAAATTTGAAAATGAATGAAGTGTCGTCGGCAAATACATAATACTATATCATGGTTATTCCCTACCATGTAAGTCATTAACATTTACATAAAACAGAAAAGGGCCGAGAATGGAGCCCTGAGGCACGTCTATTTGTACTATCGACCCGGAAGAATTCACACTATTAATGTCAACTTTTTGCGTTCTGTTATTTAAATACGAATTAATTAATTTAAGAGCATCACTTATTGCGGCTCGGTCACACTATGCTCCTCGCGCTGCTCCTCGCGCTGTCGCGATGTTGCCCTGTCTGCCACACTGCTCTACTCGCGCAATTAATCGCGACTAGGGAATGCAATCCCGCGGATCCGCCATCCCGCAAGTAATTAGCGGGATTACAAATGCGGGATAGCATGTGCGGGATCCGCAAGATTTGCTACATTTTATTTTTCCGGCCTAAATTCGCATAACATCATGTATGGCACGAATGAACTACAATAGTCGGATCCCCTAATTGAATTACGTATGTGTGTGAGTCGAGTGATGAGTGAATGGGAATTTCTCTCTGTAAGGGGATTCCCCAAAATATATGTCGATACTCTATTAATGCTTGCTACTTCAGTTTTGACTCGTGAGTTCGGATTTGCAAGATTATCTTTTTGGATGCTGGATTGCATTCCCTAATCGCGACGCTTCGCACTAGGTCGCTCGCGTTTGCAACACAATGGATGTTAAAACCGTTGCAGCGTGCGAGCTATGCATATTTATTATAGCTAATTGTATCAATGTGATAAAAAGAATTTTATATTCGGAATTTCTCGATAGTGAGAGTGGTACATAGCGTTGTATGGTAGCCAGCATTCATACAAAGCTTTTATCGCAAAACTTTCTGCGTGGTTTTGTATATATATGTCGTGGATTGATGGCGCCATAGTGCTACAAGCAGCGCCATCTAACAATTAGCTTTGCGAATCAATAATATCGTTACCGGAAACGCAAGCGCGCCCTACCGCTTGGATACGATCGTCGGTAGAGGGGATGCAGCGAGGGCTAGAGAAGGGACGGAGTGTTGCGGCAGTTGGGTTCGGACAGCCGGAGCGGACGCTCGCTACCGACGCACGTGTTTGTTTCTCGTGTACAACCACTAGTCTAAATAAAGTTATTTTTGATTTAAATCATCTTTTGTTCGTGTGCCCACATTTACATAAAACCATGTCGGAGAGTTGAAGAAAACCCGATACTTCGCATCTCGGCCACCCATGACGCGACATCAGAAGTGGGATACGGTTCTTATCGCCCACATATAATCTTAGAATAGTTAGTGACAGCTCACTGGCGCGAAAGCAGCGACACGGTGGCACGAACGCAGCGGCTCGCTGGCGCTGGTGTGACGCAGCATCTCGCTGACGCGAATGCAGCGGAACCGCTCTCTGAAGCGCGTTTAGCTAGGTAGCCTACGTCCTGTGTTATGATGTAGCAATGTGTTGACGTTTGCTATGTCAGAAATCCCAGCGGTGTGCTGATGAATACCGGTGAGTCGTACCCATTTTATTATGATTCTGGCGACGAATGCTCTCTCATCAAAGATTGTATTGCGTCAAGGCTTAGTGGCAAGCGAGTAAATAATTTTGTAAATTTAACCGGAATTAGTCATTTTAGTGTGCAAAGTACCCTACAAATTTTATCTAAAGTTATGTATTATGATTAACGATTTGAGATATTATTTCATGTTGTACCTGATAGTTGTCTTAAAAATGATATTTTAAGTGACCGCTGATAATGATAATTTGGATGAGATTAGAGAGCACGCGACACAGAATATCAAAAAAAAAATGCCAATTATGATAAAAATCGATTTGACCGAAATAAGGCTCGGGTTTGTAAATTAGCTATCAATGATTACGTTTTAATTGAAAATGAGGAGAGGAATCAAACGAAATTAGATCCCAAGTTTAAAGGTCCTTTTAAGATTATCGATGTGTTAGATGGGGATAGATACCTACTAAAGGCGCTTGACTCTAAGCGAACCTACAAATACCCCCATGATCGTGTGAGGAAGGTCCCCGACCACCAAGTTCCTCGAGAATTAGACGTCACAGTTGATGACAGCGATAGTGAAACCAAATCTAATTAAGAATGGCATGTATACTCATACTCGAAACTTTAGACCGCACCTCATGAGTAACATGTGGCGATGGGTCTGTAGGAAATCGTTGGTGCGATTTCTGTCTGTGTTGGTACACAGAGCCCCTCATGTGTTGTAGCATATTTGGCGGCAGATATGTAGGGAATCGTTGGTGCGATTCTGGCATATGTGGCGGCAGATATGTAAAGAATCGTTGGTGCGATTCTGGCCTGTGTTGGTGCACAGAGCCCCTCATGTGTTGTTGGCGTATGTGGCGGCAGATATGTAAAGAATCGTTGGTGCAATTCTGGTCTGTGCTGGTGCACAGATTTCAATGAAAGTTTCACGAGTTGAGTATTCATTGCTTATGAATTATGGTAAAGAGTAACGAAATTGTCAGAATTGCCGTGTTGGAACTTGTTGATCGGGCCTTTCACAATAAATCATGTAGTGCAGGAAGCACTGTGTAAGAAGCCCTAATAATAGGGCTTTGCCAATCATGGCAGTTGATTACTGTACTTAGATTTAGGAGAAATAAAGTACCATCTGGAATCAACCTCGTTTCCGTTGGCAGGATAGCCGAGCTAAGTTATTCTCTGAGCATATTTTGTCCACAGGCACTGCACCCGAGGACGGGTGCTAGTCAGGGATGGCCGTGTCGTGGATTGATGGCGCCATAGTGCTACAAGCAGCGCCATCTAACAATTAGCTTTGCGAATCAATAATATCGTTACCGGAAACGCAAGCGCGCCCTACCGCTTGGACACGATCGTCGGTAGAGGGGATGCAGCGAGGGCTAGAGAAGGGACGGAGTGTTGCGGCAGTTGGGTTCGGACAGCCGGAGCGGACGCTCGCTACCGACGCACGTGTTTGTTTCTCGTGTACAACCACTAGTCTAAATAAAGTTATTTTTGATTTAAATCATCTTTTGTTCGTGTGCCCACATTTACATAAAACCATGTCGGAGAGTTGAAGAAAACCCGATACTTCGCATCTCGGCCACCCATGACGCGACATATATATATATATATATATATATATATATATATATATATATATATATATATATATATATATATATATATATATATATAGAATTGTGTAGATACTGCATTAATTGTTATTTCAATTTACTTGATTAATAATTATATATTTACCTATTTTATTTTATGTTGTTTTCCTTAAAAGAAAAAAGGTTGACGGCACTTAAAACATGAATTTATTTATGAGTATTTGAGTTTTGATACAAGCTTGTGAATCCCTTCATGTATAGAGTTCGAAAATTGTAAAGAGGGAAATCAAAGTGCAGTCCAAACAGAAATAAATTATCTTAAGCTTATAATTTGACCCTCTCTAAAGCTTAGCACGCACTGCGATTAAATTCACGCGTTTAACTGCAGTGCGTGATGGTATGCGGTTTTGCATTTTCAGCTATTCCAAAACCGTTCGAGTTTAACCGCAGTGCGGGCTAAGCCTAAGATCTAAAGTGATGATTGAAGACGTTCTTAAACCAGGGACGCGCAACTCTGTTCAAAATGCATAAGAATAACGATGCAATCAATCACTGGTAGTCAGTTCAGAAAGAGAAAGGACATGTGTGTGTACGCGTGGTAGAGCCATGTTGTAGCTACATTATGGTTGTAGCAAGAATGAGTCGGCTTATTGGTACGGGCCTGTACTCGGGTAAGGGCCAGACTCTCACAGAATACCAGCATAAAGTGTTCCATGCTACTGTTTCATATACGGTAAGTGTAGAGAACCAGAGACGCTATTTACTAGATAAGAGGCATTCCATCTTAGTCCCCAGGGGGTATCAATGCATCTGAACTTTGATTCTTAATTGTCATGAACTTAGCGAAGCTTCTAGAACTTCAGAAATAAACCATATGTGCTCGTGAGGCCTGGGGCTTCAATTGAAATAGTCGTGTGGTGAATCCATCGCCCTTTTCGTTCTGTCGTTGTCGTAAAATATATGGCGGTATTACAGTCTTTTTTATGTTATACGCAGAGCCGCGACGGGCTGCAGCGTCAAAGGCGCGCGAGAGCTGGCACTGTGGGCGCCACTCCGCCTGCAAAACGTGACGACTAAATCCAATCCTCCCTACAACGGGTGAGCTATCCACTCCAATAGACCCCTGCACAGAAAAGAACACCTACCTGGATTTTAATTTGTTTCTTTACACTATCTATTTACGTTGTCCCAATTTGTCAGGGCTTTTGCTTTTTATCCAGCCTAGTATTTACTCAAAAAGAGCCACGAGCAAAATCTTATCTCTATATCATAGAAGCGTCAACGAAAATAAAGTTAAGGAAATCGGGAAAATAAATAAAAACACTTTGTGTAATATTTTTTTAATAGTATTGGTAGGTAGGAGGTACATAACACGCAGGAGTCTGGTTTTTTTTGGATAAGGGAAGTAAAGATACAATACTATTTTCAATATGTACAAAATATACAGTTAATTCTAGATCCTAGCATTTTAGACTTACAGTAGAAATATGATCACAATATTTTTATATACTTACGCTCTGCTACAACTAAAATAAAGGTAAGCGGCGACACGCGGACGCGGCTGATGCGATATTACAGTCAGCGCTCACTTCACTTTTGCTGCACACTTGAGATCAAATGTTAATTTTACAAATATTTAAACTCTATCAACTCGCACACCGGCATCAGCCGCCTCCGCTAACGTACCGCTGTATCATGTCATGCCGTCCACAAGTTGTCTATAACACGACTTGAGAAGAGAATGACATTGCCCTATCTTAACGTTCAACTTTACGGCGACTCTAAATGATTCAAGACACGCTAATATGGGTAATTTTAACTCCCAGTTTCGAGAATAGTTAAAAACAAAACCATATTATACTTCTCATCTACCTAATTAGATAAAACTACTAAGTCTGCATTCGCACACGGCATAACTCTTAATTCCATTAAAGAAATTAGACAAACCAGTATCAATTGTATTAATGATTATGGCCATAAGACATAAAATTTTTAAGAAAATATTTAAATGTGATCAATAATTGACATGTGATACAGCGTAATATAATATACGAATGTAGATATCTATGAGACAGTTCATGGTCTACAACCACAAGACAATTTCCGCCTGTCTGCGACTGTCTCTTTAAATAAGTACATTCCAATTCACAAAAAAAATTATAAAACGATATTGTAATGTGATTGCGATAAATATATTTTATAGAATTTGTTATTTACGCACTGTCTATCTCGTACTTTGTTTGCAAGTTAAAAGTCTAAATATTGAAACGCTATGATCTGTGAAGGTTTATTTACACCGTGTTCCTTTATAAGGAATCCAAACAAGAATAAATATAGTGTACATTTGGGAATCCATATCCATTTTAGTAGTAAAATTATGTTAAAATTAATGGACGAAGTGACGAGTTCGTTAGTGCTCCTTCTAACTAAGTCGAGAACTGTTTGCGACGGAAACATGACAAACAATATCATATTTATACACCTATACATATATATTAATTCCTAAAAAGAATAATGTACATAATGTTACCTGAGCTGTTATTTTCTATATCGTACATATAAAATTACAATACATAAAATATTTTGTACTTTGTTTCTCGCACGACCCCTTCGTCGTACATTTATCTAACTATACAATGCGAGATGCTGATGAATATTATCGCATGGAAGCCAGATGAGTCTATAGTCAGTCAACGCGTGTGAACAATTTTGATTGCGCTGTTTAGTAGTTATCGATGCAGACAGGAATCAGTATGAGAAGTACAATATTGTTAGTTAATGCATTCCTTTACACGTTAAAAAGACAGTACAATGATAGGTTACTAAATCAAACAATTAGTAGGTACGCTATTGTCACTGTGGAAAAGTCTGGCTAATAAAACAAGTTGCGTTAGTGATAAATGAATACGAGAGAATTATTGAAAGCGGCGCCGCAATTCCTCTGAAATAATTAGTGCAATTAGTAATATTAAGTGTAAATAAAAATAATCCTTGCAATTATTTAGGGGAAAGTTATGTAAAAACGTACTATTATATGTTCAAAAATCTTGCGATAAAGTTTTGTTAGAAATTTAGTTTCAAATTATTTTGTGTATCTTCAAGAGTTGTAAAAATTCAAAGCTGTACAATGATTTTCAATAAACTAACTGCTACAACGTGCCTTCAGAATGATACCAGCACTCGCATTACCAAATAAACGCTAGTTTAATTTTTAAAGTGGATAACAGTAATTCTATTTGCCAGAGGCCGACGCCGCCGCGTCTCATTTCACACACGTATTGCAATTCACACTCCATAAGACTACCTAAAAGTCTACTTTAAAAAGTCAGAATCACAGTTTATTTTCCACGTGTATTTTCCTTATTGAATAACATATCGTTTAACTATCGTAGTTTTTACAAATTAACAGTTATTCGACCCAGTTATCGTTTCCATTGCCTACCGTAATGACATAAGTAATATAAATCGACTTTTAGTTATGAATAGATTCAGTATTTACAAAATTTAAATTATTTTAGAGCTAAAGGCTTAAAACAAAATAACAATTTACACTAACAAGTAAAAATGCTCGATAGATTGCCACTCATCTAATCGGAACCCAAAATTAAATATATTTTCCATTTACTGACTTTGCTTTTACCCTACTCTTATAAATTTTAAACTCCGAATAGGGCCGAACCCAGCCGACCATAACAAAAGTATTTTACAAAGCTATAACCTTACGTCTAACACTTAAATAAGTGGCGCAGCTTATACATTACGTGAAACTATACAAACGGGCCTTCCATGGCCGCCACACTATGCGATAACAATAAATATTCTAAACAATACATCGCTACGCGAGCGTTTCGTCTCGCAGAGGTATTCCGACGCAATTCCTAACGAATCATTCGGCTTCAAATCAAACGTTTCCACAGCGGCTGCTTACCAGGTCGATAAACTAACGTAAGAAATAGAACGAACTTTCACAACCTGGCCGTATTTACAATGCGTTATTAAAGTAGTCGTATAAATGTCTTTATAGGCGAACATCAAGTCTCATCCGCGTATTGAGTGTCATAGTCCATGATTGTTTATTTTTGGGTATTTTCCAAGATAACACTTGAACAGTCGAAGTGGGTTTTGTTCATAAATGAGATAAGTTTGAGTCCGGGCGGCACCGGGCCGCTGGCCTCATACAGTGGCGATAACGATGAGTAAGTGGGCGATGTCAGCCACACGGTGCATTAAGTCTGGTGCGATGCGATTCAGATTCTCGTTGGCAAAGTCGCACGACGGGAAGATGTGTACGGTGTAAACGGCCTGTAACAACAAGCGTCGTGTGTTAACAACAAAAGTAAAAATGCAAGCTAATTGATGACCTCCCTTTATAACTCTCTCTCTCCCTCCCATATTAACTTCTGCGCAGTTTAGACCGCATCCGCAATAATAATCGCAAAGCTTTTGCAGATGCGGAACGCAGACACCAGCGAGTGGTACGTATCATTCGCGTGTATAGTACTTTTCCGCTGCCATGCACTATTTTTTTTTAATTTTCATACCGAAAATTTGATGAAAATAATGTAAGAAGTACCATATCTTTCGCCGTATAGTGACGGCGTTAGAGAATCCACTATCCCATAGTATCTTGGTATCGTGAGAGCTGACAAAAGAAAATAAATAGAAAGATTATTGGCCACCATCTTCCTAATTACAACTCAAAATAATAAAAAACTGCGGCTGCCAAACTGCCTGCCAATAAACAGAAACAGAAACTTTTTATTCAATATAGAGTATAAATAACACTAACTGAAAGTACTTTAATTATTGAAAGTCACTCTGGTGCGAAAAAAAAAATCATCTGTCCTGAGAAAAACCAGCAAGAAACCTAGCACAACTTTTTTACAGCTTATAATCATGTATGTTATACATCGCCCCAAGAATAAATTACTGACTCAGTGGAGTCGAGTAACTGGTACTACTAGTTAGTGCCCGTTCCTAGTATTTACAGAATGAATCACTTATTTTTGTAAAACTACTTTTATTTTTGTATACGTTGTTACCTTGAACTAGTGTGACTCCAAGAATAATGTGGTATCGACGAGACTTAGCTCCTCCCCATTTAGCATTACATTGGTATTTATTTGATATTTATTTTAATGTTTGACATTTGGAGTTATGAATTTCATACATTTAATTTTAGTGTTATTTAAATGCAAATTATTAACGCAAAACCAGTTTATTAATTTAGATATAGCATTATTTACTTCGTCATATTTTATTAACTGTCGTTTTAATTTGATAGTTAATGAAGTATCTTCAGCAAGCAATACTATATCATGGGTGGCCCCTACTATGTAAGGTAAGTCATTAATATATAAGAAACAGAAAGGGGCCGAAAATTGAGCCCCGAGGCACGCCCATTTGTACTATGTATCGACCCGCAAGAACTCATACTCATATTAATGACAACCTTTTGCGTTCTGTTAATTAAATATAAAATAATTAATTTAAGAGAAACACTTCTTACGCCATAGTATTGAAGTTTCCTGATTAATGTTTCATGGCGAACACAATCAAAGGCCATGGATAGGTCACAGAATATACCCAAAGCATCCTGTGAGTTATCCCATGCATTGAAGATATATTTAATCAGCCCAACACCAGCATCAGTTGTTGTGCGAATTAATATTTATGAAGTTAATTATTTACATAAAATTTTTAACATTCGATCAAAAATTTTACTAAGTGTTGGCAGTACACGAATAAGTCTTAAATTGGCGTGGGCATGTGTACAATCAAATTTAAATAAAGATTTTACTTTACTCTGCTTCATTAAATCAGGAAATACACTATATTCGACACTCGTATTAAAAATAATAGCTAGTTGAGGTGCGATTATATCTATTATAGACGCAATAACTTTAACGGAAATCCCGTACAGGTCTGTGGTTTTCTTTACCCACATGTGAACCCACATGTTCCAGGTGATCCATTCTTGGAGCGGTAGCATCGATGTATTTTTTTAAATATTAAAATTGCAAATCAGTATTTTTGCGTATGGGTAACACTGAATTACTTGTATGTCAAAAGCGAGTGCCACAAAGTGCATTGCGCACGGATTTTGAATGTCAATTATTGTTCTGATTTTAGTAATTTTCACATAATGGCGTCACACAGTCGGTTAGTAAAATGTATTTGTTTCTTGTAAAATTATGTATTTTCTTGCAAATAATAACTGATTTTCCTGTTATTTATAATATGTAATAGCAAAATGAATAAATTTGTTGAGTATTTAGTGTACATGACATATTTTCTGACACTGTTTCATTTTTTAAACAATGGGAACATATTACACTGTTAACATTGAGTAAATGTATGAATACATTAGGGTATTGCATGCTTTTTGTTTCAGGTTCACGGTAAATGACATAATTTCGGATTTAGAAGATAATGTACTGGAAGCTGACGTACATATAACTCTCCCCGTAAATTTTGATAACAGCGACAAAGACAGAGGTAATTAAGAATCTACAGATATCAACTGCTCGTCTCGGTATCAGTTATTAGCAGAAGCAGAACTTAAAGACAAGGTATCTGTAGAGGGACCGATAGAGGAAATAGATCACCAAGAATGCCAAGAGGAACAGCTTACTTCAAGCACCTCACAAATCGTACCCCCTCCAAAACCAAGTCAGCGTACGATTTTGAGGAAATGGCGAAATGTGGATATCGCAAAAAAGAATGGACATCTCCAAGTTTCTTTCGTTGGCGCAAATAAGATCTTTAGGATACGATGCCACTGGAATCATCCGAGGATATAGAGTAGAAAATATACCGCTAAAAGATTCTAAAAACATGAAAAAAAAGGAAGAGGTTTATAAAATCATACCACAGATATGTCATCAGTGATGATTCATCACTGATCTTAATAACGTAATACAGATACAATGATAACAATATCGTAACAATAGCTTCAAAACTGAGTGTGGAGTGGGACCAGTAGGGAAAGTAAAATGATGGTGCGACAAACAGAAGAAAGAAGTGGACCAGCCACAATGCTTCATAAACTATAACATATATGAGAGGTGTCGATCGATTAGATCGAAGTGTTGGCTGTTATAGAATAGGCGTAAGGTTGAAGAGACGGTATTGGCAAGTACTCATGTTTCCTCTCAACGTAAGTTTAAATAATGCCTACCAGCTGTAAAGGTTGTCACCGACTGCTAAGGAAAATAATGCCCATGACCTATTGTTCTTCACTAGGTATGTGTTGCAGTCGTACTTTATGAAAAATCCGTGACGAATGGCACCAAATCATCCAACGGCACGATAACATAAGCGAAGCATATACCCAAATCTTCATTAGCTGTCATAAAACGGGTCCCCCTTCAAGCAGTCGATTAGATCGAAAGGTCCACTACATAGTGGATAATGGCAAGCAGAGCCGATGTGGATAGTGTCATAAAAATACTACCAAATAATGTGGCAAATGTTCGGTTACTTTGTATGCTAAATACTCAGAAATATTTTATAAGACTCAGTAATATTACAAAATTAATATTTTTTAATAAACTTATCTAGACCACTTCTTTTCAAGCTTTTATTTCGTCTCCTTTACTTTCTCTCTACAAGGAAAATATATCAGCATATGTTTCCAATTTTCCATTATTGGATCAGTATTATAATTCAAAAGATCAATGACCGACATTTGACATTTTTAATTTTTTAAATGTGTTACTTTGCCCTATTAGCATCATTCTATGTAAAAACATTTAAAAATGGGATAAGAATTTATAGTGTTGGGAAGATATGGGTTAATATCAATAGTTTTAAAATATTTTACAGTATTTTTGAATGTTACATGTCAATTCTACATTTCGCTCAACAGGGAGGCTCACAATATCTTTACGTTCTTAACGTGATAATATTTTACTAGATAATGTTTAGGAGCCACCTCTTTAAAACCGTTCCTTTACTGAAAGAAATAACCACCTGGTGATTAAGTTAAAAATTATAAGTTGAAGTTAACTTAAAGCTTTTAACCAATGCTCGGAATGCATAAAATATGAATATTGTTGCTATTTAAGAAGAATTCAATTTCTAGCTCTGCCTATGATGTCTTGTATGTTTTGATGCACCAGGTGTAAACAATTTTTGTTATCATTTTGTGGAGTTATACAATTAAGGATTTGTAATCTACATACTAAATTATTAGAACTGCTAGTGATTACCTCTATCGTCTCATTTTCTAATTTAAATTACTTGCAACCAATTCCAAATTAAGTCCTAAGCAAGCATTCTAACTATAGCAAATATCTTTTTATGAGGCAAGTTATGGAAGATACCTATACGATGAACTTTTGAAGCTGTGATGAATGAATGAATGACCATCCCCTTCATTCAATAAGTTAATCTAACTAGGGATCCACGTCCGTATCCGTGGACGAATCCTCAAAAATTCACATCCGCGGATTTAAAAACGCAACACCCCTAGTATATGTATCTGTTTATTTTTGAATCCTGTGGCCTAACCGGCAAACTGATATTGAGGGGCAAAGAGTCAAGGTTATGGTGTTTATTATTTAGTGCATGAGAGCAGCATGCGCCGGTTACCTGGTGGTGTCCGGGCGGCGCGACGTTGACGATTCCGGCGGCCTGCTTGCGCTGCAGGTAGGTGATGAAGCCGCTGGTGAGGTTGTTGGACTGCTGCAGCACGTCCATGTGGTCGCGCCCGCACGGCAGCGCCAGCAGGATGCAGTGCTCGCTCTCCAGCTGCGCCCACAACATCAAGTAAGTATCCGCATCAACACATCGGACGCATCGACACGTCGGTTTCTTGTATTTAAATTGTCTGCTTGTATTTGGAAGTTAGAGTTGGCTTTGGCACCAAACCACAGATTCTTAAATAGACTTAACAGTCTGAAGCTAACTCGTAATGACAATTTGATAACTTATTACTTATAGCCTACTTGGGCTAATATTAACCATAATATAGATTAAAAAAAATTATTAAAATGATCCAATAAAAATTTTGGAGATCTAATGACTCCATGACCTGGCATCAAATTCACAGATCTTGGTTTCAACTTCCAGCACAAATTAATATTTATAATTAAATAGAAATCCCAGTTTATAGGTATGGGTGTCCCTGTTATTATATATTTAACACTGTATCTGAGTAAATATTAATTGTAAAAGTGTTGACGATGGCCTAATGATTAAAATACCTAACTAATACGCCGGTGATCTTGAACCTGAACCGTGCCAACTTAAAACAAGTATTTCTTCCGCAACTATATAATATAATGAACCGAGAAGCGAGCTTAGAGTCCAACTAATGGTAAGAGGCTACTGCGGGAAAGGCTGCGTCGTCACCAATGAAGTTGGAATGCCTCACAGCCCTGTAATTATACTGCGTCTATCACCTGCAAACCAGAACACAGCTATGCACTGCTGCTTGGTGGCACAAAAACAGGGTGGTATCAATCCAGACAGAATCTTAGCCAAAAAGGAGTTCTACCACTTAACTAGCTATGTTGGGATTGCTTCATATTTTGTCCTTGGTATCCCAATCTGCTTTCGAGATTTTTGCATAAGCGTTGCTTAAAACTACTATTACATAGTCGGTAGCTTCCACAGAAATCGTAATAATAAGAGAATAGACAATAGAAGTCGCATTAGACGCGTGACCTTGTCGCCGCTATGATGTGTTGACGAACATCATTCACCATTTTGTGATTTAGTTGCACGGGGAACGTCGTGTGTAAATGTATGTTATCATAATGGTGAACTGCAGCATAATCGGTTGTAAGAACTCATCAAGGACGTGTAATTCAACTAATAAAGGCATAACATTTCATCGGTAAAATGATTATTTACTAATTATCATTGTTTTAACTAATTTACACCTAGATGAATATTTTACTATGATATTTTTTACTTTGTAACTTGAGACCTTTGTAAACTTTCATTTATTACTTTTCGTATTTTACAATTACCATTGTTGCTTTTGTTCTACCGTAATATCGCGTATTACGGTAGAACAACGCTGGCGTGTTGACAAACTCACCAAGCAATGTAATGTGAAACACTAGATATAATTGTGTATTACGTATGTTTATAATACGGTAAGATGTGGCGACATCGGTTTTAGAAGTAATCGAGCGCTAATTCTTTTCTACTGTCGTATTTATATTTCTATTTGTTGTATATGTTATATTTATTTCTGTGATAGCTTCCGACAGCAATTCGTAAGACGTCACCGGCGGGATCAAAATAGTAGGCGGCACGTTTAGATTATCAAAAAAATCGTTACTCTAATCCATCACAAATGTAGGTATTTTTATTAATATTATTTAAAAAAAATATATTATTATACTGTGTGACTTTTTTCCGTCTGAAATAATACGGTGTTTTGTGTAAGTAGAAGCTAGCTAGCTATCCTCGAAAGTATTTTTAAAACATAATTGATAGGCAAAATTTCTGAATATTCAAAAAGATACATAAAAACAATTCATCCTGCGGCACTTGCGTAAAACTAAAAATAGGTGATATTATTTTAAACGGCGCGGCGCGGCGAAGGCTACAATCGCTGGTGAATGAAAGACGTAAGCGTGAGCGAGACGCAAGCACATTTTTTTCGTTAGGCATTCTACGTCAGGCGGCCGAGTGGGAGCGGCCGACACATCTTTACAATCAACATTTTTGGAATCAGGCGTGTTCAACAAGTACAACTACAATACTTGCCTTCGTAATGCTTGTAGCTTTGTGTTTTTAATACGGCGCCATTTACGAATGCAGATTACTAACGTTCAGCCGGAATGACGTAACGATACGTTGACTACTTAGGCTGCACTAAAAGTATCGGGAATGGAATATTTCCACTGTTCCTGTCATATTAAAATCTTTTTAATTGAAAACTCCTTGGTTTTAAAAATCGAATACCATTTATTTATTTAAAAAAAAATTCTCGGTCTTCTCAAAAGGTTTTGTCAAACTTGTTTAGTCGTTGAGAAAATGGAATTGACTCGAGAAAATTCAAGAGCGATGATTTATTATGACTTTCGAAGTGGTTTAACACAAAAACAGTGTGTTGACCGGAATGTTTTCTGGATTTGGTGATGAAGCCCTATCCAAAATCACAATTTATCGCTGGTTTGCTGAATTTCAACGTGGACGGTGTCAAGCTCAGTGATGATCTCCGTCAAGGTCGTCCAAAAACTGCAGTCACCCAAGAAAACGTTGATGCTATGCGTAAGCTGATTGAGGAAGATCGACATGTGACACACCGCGCAATTCAGGCAACTTTAGACATTGGCATGAGTCAAATACAAATACAATTAGGTGTAAAAAAGTTGTTTTCCCGATGGATACCGCATTCGCTCTGTGAAGAGCAAAAAGCGGCTCGCGTTACTTGGTGCGTCAGAACTCTCAAAAGATTCCACGCAGGATCCTCAAATGCTATATACAACATCGTATCAGGTGACGAATCCTAGATATACGCGTACGAACCCGAAACAAAAAACCAGTCACGAGTTTGGGTGTTCGAAAATGAGTTAAAGCCAACAAAAATTGTTCGTTCACGGAGTGTTGCAAAAAAAAATGGTGGCCGCGTTTGTCTCCAAAACCGGCCATGTTACGACTATTCCTCTGGAGGGACAAAGAACGGTTAATACAGAATGGTATGCTTGCATTTGTTTGCCACAGGTCGTTTCTGAACTCCGTAAAGAGAACTGCAACCGCCGCATCGTCCTCCATCACGACAATGCGAGTTCTCACACCGCACACAGAACAAAAGAGTTTTTAGAGCAAGAAAACATAGAATTATTAGACCATCCGCCGTACAGCCTCGACCTAAGCCCTAATGATTTCTATACTTTCCCTAAAATAAAGAATAAATTGCGTGGACAGAGATTTTCATCACCTGAAGAAGCTGTGGACGCGTACAAAACGGCCATTTTGGAGACCCCAACTTCCGAATGGAATGGTTGCTTCAATAATTGGTTCCATCGTACGGAAAAATGTGTCAAATTTCGCGGAGAATACTTCGACACGATACGAATGAATACACACGAACAGATATGATTGCATGTTCGTAGTAGTGCCTATTCGTGTCTCGCGTCGGCGAGCGTTGCATTACCTTCATCTTGCGGTGCACCTGGTCGAGCTGCGCGGGCTCGAGGCGCATGCGCTGCGCGATGCGCAGCAGCGACGTGCAGCCGTCGGTGAGCGTGTCGCCCGCCACACCCGGGTTGCCGCCCACGAAGTGCATCTGCACCGCCGCCGCGTCGTTCTTCAGTGCGAGCAGCCCCTGCCACAGCACCGGGTACCGCTGCCGAACACAATCTCACCTTATAACTCACGTTGTAAATCTTACGATTGCTCAAAATCAGTCGGTGATAGATAGACTGTATACTTTCGCCAATAGTGAATTACTTTTATACCTTGTTGGCGAAGCAGATTATGTTTGAAAAACAGTTGTTTACATATATATATAGAAAATTGGTTTATTTAGAAACAAGCTAACAGTCTACTTAATTTTAAGTGGCCTACAACCCAGGGCTTAGGGCCCAACAGAGGGAAATTGACAATGTTGTTTTAATCCTCCAGTGGAATACATTGTAATTAGAGACAGTATAAAGTGAAATTATTTAATACTATAATCATGTGTATTCATTTGCGTTGGCGGGCAGGCGCGCGCCTTGCCTGTGCGTGTACGTGTAGTGCATGTGTGCGTGTACTGACCCGGAGCAGCATCTGCAGCGAGTCGGCCTCGCGCGGCACTTGCGAGGCGTGCGGCGGGCCGGGCGCGGCGGGCGGCGGCAGCGCGGCGGGCAGGCGCGCGCCAACAGCGCCGTGCGCCCCGTGCGCCGGCGGCACCCGGTACCCGCTCTCGCACACTACGCAACACACAATATTACTATTAGTACAGTCAAAATCTGTTATAACGGCATAGAATGGACTACTCATATTTGCTCATGGAAACAAATAGTCGTAACAACCGGTGATATTTTTAAAATACAATGCAAAAAACAACACCATCATCGGCAATGGCAGCTTCAACACTCATTTTAAACGGTGTATTTTTCGCATCATTCATTTGTTTATAATTACGTTACGTTTTCATAGTCTCCCATATTTACGCGTACGATATATGGATTCCTTTCTTTCTTCTAACCTTGACAGACTAATTTAGTTAGAGAATCGTAATGGTTTCATGTCTCGTAAGCTGGGTGATCTGTAAAACTTCCTCACATTGAACACTAATTGTTTCTTATTATCAGCAAATTACTAGCACATTGCATACATTACATAACACCTCTGTGTATTCTACTACCAACTAATATCAAAGGATTCAATTTGTTTTCTCACAGCACCTTACCCTACAATAGGAGCGGCCTTAACAAAGGCGCGTAATAGGCTGAGCAATATAGACACTCGCACGTGGATGTAAGGTGAATTTTGATTTAATACGAGCGCCGCACAATGTTTTTTTTTCGACGATTTAATCTGTAGGCTAATTTCACGAAGATCACTTCCGAGGCGTGTCAAGTATTATGAACACTAGCGACGTTGTTGTTGATCCTTCTTCTTTATTCTTTATTCTTTATTGTACACACAATAAGTTGGTAACAATTATTAAATATTTAAATAAATGTACAAAGGCGAGCTTAACCCTAATAAGAGTTCTCTTCCAGCAAACCTATTGGGAGAGAGAAATAGTTTTATATACAAAGCAAGTAGGTAGCAGCGTGCGTACTTAATAATTAACATAACGCTACTTAATAGAAATTGGCTATAAGTTACAGTTAACAATTATCATATAAGTGTATAACATATAAGTATAATTTATTTTCTTATTTCTTTTATTCTTATTTCTATTGATTTACATACATATATACCAATAAAGACAATAAATATATACATATATAAACATATACACACATACATATATATATATATATATATATATATATATATATATACATACATACATACATACATAGACACATACATATATATACAATTATACATATAAATACATAAAATATGTAAATATTTATAATTCTAAGTTGACAGATAATATTTCTTTACTCTGCTCCGAAATATATCAAGAGAAGAGCTAGCACGTATGTCATGTGGGAGTGAGTTCCATAGCTTGACCGCCCTTACTGTAAAGGATCCACCACATCGGCTTGTGAAATGAGAAGGAGTTTTGAGAAGTAGTTGTTTAGTGGTCCGGCACTGAGTTTCACGGGGTACAAGATACTCAAAACGCTCGCGGAGATATGGAGGTGCAAGAGGATTAAAGAGTAGAAAGTATAGAAATGATAACACATGTAAGTCTCGACGTCTACGGATAGGAAGCCATTTTAATTGAGCCCTGTACTCTGAAACATGATCAAACTTACGAAGACCGAAAATAAAACGTATACACAAATTTTGAACACGTTCCAGTTTGTTCAACAGCTCCTCTGAAGCATCCAAAAAACTAACATCAGCGTAGTCAATGAGAGGAATAAGAAGTGCTTGAGCTAAGGTTATCTTAGTTTTTAACGGTAAAAACATCTGGAGACGCTTGAGAGATTGAAAAGAGTAGTTCACTTTTCTGCTAATCATATTAATGTGAGCGACCCAAGACAAATTATTATCAAAAATAACACCTAAGTTCTTAGCGGTCTCTGTATATGGAATTTGAGTATTATCATACGTAACTGCAGGGATCTTCGAACGATCTAATAAATTAAGCATATATGAGCTGCCGATAATCATTACTTGGGATTTAGCAGGGTTAACACGAAGACCAAACGATTTTGCCCAACTGCTTATGCTACTTAAGTCAGCATTCCTCTTATTAATAGCCTCATCTATATCTTGGACTTTGAAATGACGGTATAATTGCAAGTCATCAGCATAGAGATGATAATGAGAAGTGGGGAAAGAACACCACCCTGAGGAACACCCGCCGTAATATCACACCACTCGGAGAAATCCTCCTCATGGCGGACACACTGCGAGCGACCCCTAAGGTAAGAATTAAACCAAGAGATTACTGATGGTGAAATGTTTAAGGACGCAAGAATACCAAGAAGTATGTCATAATCAACGGAATTAAATGCACTGCTAAAATCCAATAATGTTAAAACAGTGAGAAGTCTTTTGTCCATGGCCCAGCGAATATCATCAGACACTTTAATCAGAGCGCTGACTGTGCTATGGCCTGGACGAAAACCAGATTGAAAAGGACTCAGCAGGCTGTGAACAGTTAGGAATTGAGATAGTTGCCTCTGAACTATATTTTCTAGTACTTTAGATAAGATCGGAAGAATGGAAATGGGGCGGAATTGGGATAAAGATTTAGGATTAGAAGTTTTTTCCAGCAAGTCGGAAAGGAGCTCGTCTCAAGCGAAGAAGAGATAATGTGAGTGATAATAGGGACAAGTTCATTAGTGATAGGTTTAATCATTTGCATACAAAGATTGTCATAGCCAATAGCTTTAGTGGAAATGGCTAAAAGGCATTTTATGTCACCATCAGTAACTTTACTGAAATTAAAAGGAGAACACAGCGGTTTAGGAATATTGGAGAGAAGATTAAGTGTAGTAGACTTAATAGAGTCATCAATAGAAATCGGAGGCTCAGAAAAGTGCCGGTTGAGTGCAGTCAAATCAAACGAGATATTAGAATCAATATATGATTTGCCAATACCCAGGGTTCTCAAAAATTTCCACATCTGAGCGGAATGAGAATTTTCAACCTCATTATAAATATGTCTCCTCTTAGCATCACGACACATCTTACTACAGCGATTACGCAGTTTTTTATATGTGAATAAATTTTCATTAGTAGGGTGCTTCTTATAACGCCTCTTAGCTTTATCTCTTTTGGCCATTACTGCTTTTATAGACTCTGAAAGCCAGGGGGCTGGAAAGTGTTTAACTCTGACTCGCTTAAGAGGTGCATGTGTATCGAATAGTTTTAAAATGAGGTGATTCAAAGCATAAACCTTATGATTAACATCTTCGGAATTTAGAACAGGGGACCAGTCAATATTATTTACATCATCTCTCAAACACTCCAGGTTAATTGATTTAAAGCTTCTTAGGAGTAAGAATTTCGATTTACGCCTAGGACGTTGAATTTTATAGGAGAGGAAGATAAGATCGTGGTAAGAGAAAGACGCAGATAGTTGTCCATGGGAAGCAACCCGGTCAGCATCAGAAACAAGAATAAGGTCTAAAAGAGAAGGGGTATTATTAGGCGAATGGTGAGTAGCAGAAAGAGGAAGAATATGTAAATTAAAAGATGACACCAGGGAGAGCAGTTTTTTGCTACGAGAATTGTTCTTTAACAGGCATGTGTTAAAGTCACCTAAAATAATGGTATTATCATAAAGCGGAGTTAGATTTACAAGTTTTTCTTCCAAAGAAGAAAAATAATTTATATTGCGAGAGGGGGGATAGTAGACCCCAAGCAAAGTCCTAGAATGATTAATAGTAATTTCAATAAATAAATGTTCAGCAAAATTTGTGTATATATTGGGTGAATGATCAACTATTTTATAAGGAATGTCAGCTCTCAAATAGATTACCACTCCACCATAACCTTTGCCGACCCTGTCATTACGTATAAGTTGAAAACCAGGGAGACAATACTGTACCGACGGAAGTTCAGGCTTTAGAAAAGTTTCAGAAACAAGTATGGCATCAACATATTTAGAATCGAAGGTTGATAAAAGATCAGCGTAATGAGCATGAATGCTTTGAGCGTTAATATGGACTATATTAAGATTTTTACTATAATTACAGAATACGGCTACTAGTTGATCATGTAAATGAGTGGAATCATCGCTTAAGGCGCTTTTATAGGTCTTATCGGATGAGCTAGAAGAAGAGCAAGAAAAATAACTATCATCAAATTCTAAAATATCACACATGCTAATCAAAACTATAACATAAACTAAGCTATAACAAAATCAATAAAAATTAAATATATACCTGTATAATGTATAACAAATAAATATTATATAAGTCTGGATATAATACCTACAAAATAAATAATAATATGTTATGAACTATTATTAAAATAAAATTGCCAACAATTATGCACTTAACAAAACATTTCTTTCATACCTGCCGGCAGTGGCATCGGTAGAATTATATATTTAGATAACTTACTTAAGACTAATTAATATAATAAAAAAAATATAGAAAAAGCACAGTCTTACCATAAATAATAAGACAGATAAATATTATCTACGGATCTGGTCTGGCAAAAAGACTAGTAGTATAAGCAAATCGAATGACAGCATGACAGATATTAATAGCTGTCACTATGATTTATTTAATCACTAATGTCATTGTGTCAGTGTCACATAATAAACAAAATTATGAAGGTAAATTATTATAATATTAGAGATAACTATGAACTACGATGTTTCAGTTAACACACAAAAATTGAAGAGATGCAACACTATGCAAATGGAGACTACACAAAAATACAAATAAATTGTGGTAAATAAACACTAAGCGAAGACACTATCTCTTGCCTGCGGTGCCAGTACGTCGACTTTTGGAAGCTCCAGTTGGTTCCCTGACCGCGGTCGTTGTCTTCGACTTCGACACAGGAGGCTCAACAATTTTATCGAGTTCGATCACAGAGCTAATGCGATGTCGAACGCCACCGCTACCCAGTACAAAAACAAAGCCTTCACGTGTCCAGCAATTCGATATTCCATATCTCCGTCGAGCTGCCATAAAGGCTTCATGTCGAGTTTTAGTTAAGAACTCCGACAGAGTGATACCAGTGCCCTTCAAACACGTCTTAGCTTGCCAGATTTTGTTCTTCACCTCTAACTCACACAACTTAAACAAGATGGGTCTTGGTTTGTCAGAAGAGGAAGTATGGCCCATGCGATGGCAGCGAGATATATCTTTTTCCGAGAAACCAGACAACTTGAAATGGTCAACAAAAGTCTTCACTAATACCTGTACAGTGTCCTCGTTCTTTTCCTCCGGAAGTCCATGAAGTAATAGAATCTTCCGCCGGCTCCGCATCTCCATATTATCCACCTGGTGCATCAACAGGCCTACCTGGTCTTGAAGATTGCGTAGGGCTGTCATGATAAATAATCTGAATGAGGAGAACTCGGATGTCAAATTGGCAATGGAGGCTGAAGGTGCTGCAGCTTGAAGCTCACTTTGATAGATATCCATGCGCTGAGTAAACATCTTCTGAAGTTGTGTTATTTAGTCTTGAATGGCGTCCATTTTGAAAATATCTTGTGCAGTGATAATGTAAGAAAATTGTGAGACAGATTTTATAAACTAAGTTTGTAAAAAGCAAGGATTTTACTGCCTGGCAGGTATAATGGTTAGTACATTAGTTTCCCATATAGTAACAACACTATTGTAATGTTTTATATATTAAAATTTATATTAAATTGGGAGACTTCACTAAAGCAATGTACTTATTGCACCTACCCACACAGAAAAGCATGAAGCAAGCATCCTTCTGTTTTTATACTATTAATTATTCTGTGCTAAAACCCCGAACTAAAATCGCTTGCTATTTGTTGAAGAATTGGTCAATTTATTGACACATTATTTATTCTGTCCTTTGATATTTAAACCGCTTTAACAAAGCTTCTTTAATCTTCATATGCTTCGTTGTTCTTGCTAGTTTCACTTTCAAATAATTGCAGTCAAAGTGTTTGAATTGACTCTCTTTCCCAGTGGTTAAAATTGTCGAGATTCACCATATTCCTTTGTCAAGTCTTTATTTGGAATTCCACTCTCTAGCTTTGATATAATATGCAATTTATCTTCGATATTAATTTTTTTACTTTGTCTTTGCGACATGTGAAAAGTTTTAACTCAACTATATGCTTTGGTGCATCTTGTGAATAGATTAGACAGAAGTAACAAACTGACTGAATAGATATGAAAAAGCAAGTTTTGATTATACTGCTTGCACGTTAACGTGTGAATGGTTTTAAACGTTTGTAGCCGAGCCATCAGATGTCGGTTTTTTGTCACAAATCAAAGTGCATTTGTCGCAAGCGCTTGCGACGCGTCCACACGTTTGTGGCCACTCAGTCTCATTTGTGTGTATTAGTGCACTGTGTAATGAGTAGTGTGTAATTAGGGAGTAGTGAGCAGTGTGTTGCGCGTGGTGAGTAGTGTGTAGTGTAATGTAGTGTGGAGGAGGGAGGGGCACGTACGCAGCAAGCGGTCGGCGGGCGCAGGCGAGTGCGTGGGGCGCGGCACACGCGCCGACGGCGGCCGTCGCAACTCCAACGGCGGTGTCGGCGCCTCCGAGCCCTCAGCCTCTAGGGACCTGTGGGGTAAACCTATACGTTACCTACAATAATTATGCATAATATACACTAGCTGCACCCACGATTTTATATACGCAAACTGATATCTATAAATTACATGGATGTTATATTAAAAGAAGTCTGTTGTGGATAACGTCACGGCAATTAGTACACCAAGAATAATACTTAACTTGACTTACCAAGCTGTACGTTAAAAGTAACAAAACTATAATTGTTCTATTTTCTCAGAGACTATTGAACAAATCCAACGCGCTGCTCCTGTACGAATTGGCAGACTTCGCATGTGCTCGAAATAGTTTTAATTTTTCACACATCCGCATGATGTTTTCTAACAATGGCCTAATACATCACACAATGAGCACAACAAATTGCCATGATAGAATATAAGAAATAAATCGACATACATTTCAACAGGTTTCGCTGCTATTTGTAGAGGGCTCTTTCTTTATACAAAAAGAAAGTGGTTCCTTTAAGTGAATCTTTTGAAGTACCACTGTTGTACATTTCATCAACTTCATTATCATCATCACAGCCCTTTACAAGTCCACTGCTTAACTGCCTTTGGAATGTTTTGTGGTGTTGTGGCACACAGTCCTGAACCAACTGCATCCTTCGACTTGCTGCATGTCTTACCCGATCGTCACTCCATCTAGTGGGGGAGGGGACTACATTACGCTTACCGGTACGACGCCACAACTCGAGGATCCTTCTATCCTATCGGTTTTTAGTCCATCAATCCGTATGGTTTGAACTTACTGATTCGTTCGGCTGTGTCGATTATTCTCATTCTACTGCAGATATTCTCTAAATTTAACACTCACAAAGGTATATAAATTCAGTAAGTGAATACCATAAAATATAATTTACCTTGTATATGGTGAAGGTGTAGCTCGACTTTCATGTTGTGTAGCACGGAAATGTTGCTGGTACATTTGATAATGTTGATGGGAAAAGTGAGGATACATTCCGTCTCCCTGTGAAAAAAAAATGTTTTATATCTCATATATAATACTAGTAAAACTTTTACTATGTACATGTATAATTTAATTACTTTGTGGTATACCGAGGTAACGGGAGAAGTCTGTTGATGCGCGGGCGGAGGACTTCTCACTAAGTCTGCAGACTATTCCGGATAGCGTGAACAGAATTACAATTTATGAAAATCCTCGCTTACGAAATTATCACTTGCAATAAAAATTACTGGCACATCTCAAAATAAATATATTTCTAAGAATAAAACTCACCAAAGACATTTGGCCTTGGGGACTTATTGACGGCACACTGGTAATGGTGACACGAGAAGCAGCTCCTGAATTAATTAATATGATATAAAGGTTTTAAATTCAATTAGACTTATTGGAAACATATATAATTAATTGTATATTTTAAATAAAAAAACAAGACTTGAATATACTTTTTATTTATAGTCACATGACACAATAGTAACTGACAAGTCGGGTTAGTTTCACGCTAAAACGCGGTTGACAAGAATAAATGAAAGTATGAGAGAAGTAGAGATGAGGAAGATGGCTCACCTGGGTGATGGTGGTGGGGTCCCACGACGGCGACCTGCTTGGCATGGTGCGGCGGCGGCAGGTGCGCGCCGCGCGGCAGGCTGGCGGCACCCGCGTACGCGCGCAGCCGCGGCGCGCCCGCGCCCGCCACGCCCGCCACGCCCGCACCGCCCGCCACCCCTGCGCCCGTCGCCCCCGCGCCCAGCCCCACACCCGCTACAACGTTGCTCACAGCGCCTACGCTGCCCATGCAGCGCACTTCTGCTTCCATTTCTCCACCCCTGCTCACATATGACAAAAAGAATCTTATAGCGACACTATTTCAAGCTAATTGTGAACATCAGATGTAAACTTTTAAAATGTTATCAAACGGATGTAGTCATGTTATTCGTTTTTAACAAGCGTCCTTTTAAAATTTCTAGGTTTGGAGACAACTTTTATTTGACTCCACAATTCCGTTGTCACCACCACCGAAATCGAGATATTTACGTTTTATTTTAATATAAAATATGAGTGACAAACGAGCAGACAGTCCACCTGATGATAAGTGGATGCTGTGGTCCATGTCCATGGCACATTTATCCTCAATTAAAAATCAAAATGCAGATGCGTTCACACCCCTGAAAACTGATATCGAATGCCTCATTCCAGTAAAAAGTACCTCCGGTTCTTTACAATCACCATACGAAACACAACCCCATTAAGCTGCTATTTTACGCTGTTATTCTGTGACACCGTGGTCTTACCCCGTCGCGCCAAACTATGCTAACACCAAACCATGTGCTACAATCATCATAAATAGCTGCACCGTGGCTCTACCACGGTCAAAATGTTATATAAATATTACAAATTAATGGCGGGAAATATTCTAATCTATACTTGAATACCATATTATTATTATAATAAAACAAGCAAGAATCTTGCAAGCTCTTGCAAGCTTTATTATCAATAATATCAATTACGAATTTATAGATCTATAGTCAATTTTTTTTTCAAACGGAGTCTACATTGGGTTTCCAAGAAGGATGAAATTCCTGTTTGTGGAAGTTTTATGACAATTTATACAATATAAATAGTCTTAAGATTCGAAACAAAATACACTAAGCGAGGCTATATATTTTTATAAAAGTCCACGGCTAACTATTAGCCTTCCCATAGTAAGAAAGATTTTCATTAGTCGTCACGCTCGGCAGACAGATTGATGATAGCACTTTTGACTGAGCTTCACATCGTCGCTTTGAGTGTTTTACGTCTGGCGTAAGCGAGTTGATTATGTCGTCACCTTTCAGGAGCTATAAGATCTTTTTCTTATAGCTTATAGTCGCCTCTTACAACACTGAAGGAGAGAAATAAGGCGCTGGTTTCTTTTCTGCCTCCACCACTCGACAAAAAGCTAAATAAAATCATTACAACCAACATACAGTGAATACTACTAAACTAACCTCACGAGGACGGGTGTTGCTCGGTCGGTGGGCCGGTGCGTGGAGGGTGGTCTGTGCGGCAGCGCCGGCGACTGCACTCGCGCATCCGTGGCTTCCGTTGCACCGACAGGCATCATGTTGCCGGGCACATTGTCTACCAGGTGACGTGCAAAGCCCGCGTCACTCGGCTCGCCGGTGGCCGACACGAAGTCTGAGTTACGAGACTCGCGTAGAGGTATACTCTGCTTGTCGGCCTCCATCGGCGCCCGGTCCGCCTGGTGCTGGGCAGCTCGCTCGGGCACGCCGGACACGCCCGGAACACCGGCTAATCCCGGCACGCCAGCCACACCCGGAATTCCTGCTACTCCAGCCACGTTGGGCGATGCTGCACCCATAATTGTCGTAGCCGATGCCGCCGCATCGAATGCGCTCGCCAATTTCGCACTAATTTCTGATATCATCTTCTTAGGTGGTTTCATAATAGGCGTCGGAGCTGGATTTGGTGGTTGAGAGATCACAGGTGGTGTACTAGTTTTTATTACTGGCGCAGGTTCCGACTCGGGTTTGCATGCAAAGGTCTCAGCCATTTTGGGTATCTTAATTTCTTTGACTGCTTCTTCTTTTTTGATTTTCTCGTCACAGCTGTCGACTGACGCGTCCGACAGACTTCTATCCCTCGTTCTTTTAACGCCTCTTGGAGATTTTCTCGTATCCGCATTTTGAACTCTATCAACTTTAGGTCCGACTTGCCTAGTTTGTCGTCTCTTATTACCCTCTTTAGTTTTAGTTTGCACACTAGATCCTTTAATAACATCATCTATCACATCATCTACAGTTGTGCGTTGAACATCTTTTTCCTGCAATCTTCGTGATTTTCTGGTGTTAGACGAAGGTGATGCAAAACTTTCAATTTTATCATCCTTTACTACTTTTTCATTTTTTAATTGATCTTTAGTAGTGATACTAAGCGTCGATGACGCAACCACGTTAGAATGACCGGATAGTGGACTTTTAATCGTAAGAATCAGGCGCGGTCTTGTTTCGGTTTTATTAGGTGAAGTAGTTGTTTCATCACCAGAATCTTCGTGAAAGTCATATACATCTCCCGGCATATTATTAACTGTATTATTAACTAGACTTTTTATTTTTTTATCTATTTTGGATCGACCTCTACCACGTTTGCCACCACCAGTTCCTCTAGCAGGTTTAGAAATTTGTCGTGTTTGTACTCTCTCCTGCTTTCTGTCAGTTCTTTTACCTCTAGAATTCCGACCACCTCTTCTGTTGGTTGGCGTTGCTTTTTCAGTAATTAATTCTTCGAGAGGGTTGTTAAAAATATATTCGCTTTGTCTATCTGGAGATTTGGTTGATTCCGCTTCTAAAGTATTAGAAATAACAGGATATGTTAAAACTGAGGATGGTATTTCATTTATTTTTTGCACATCACTCTTTTTCTCAATTAGTTCATTGTTATCATTACACAATGAATCAACTTTTTTAATGACCGATTCTATATTTACATCCTTTGCCGACCAGTAATCATTATCATCTAAGCTTTTCGTTTGACTATCATTTTCATTATCAGATGATAAAACAGTAGGAAAAGTATAAACCTCATCCTTGTTTGTGTGATTAGTGGCAGTTTTACAAACTTTATCGGGCTCTACGATAATGCTATTTGTTGGAGTTGGTATGGTAGTTTCTGCTTTTTCAACTTTGGCCAACTCTTCCCCATCTTTTATAGTCGTATCTTTTGACGGACAAGCAACCTCAGCAACATCTTTTTCAGACTCAGCATTTTTATCTTCTTTTTCTTTGTCATTATCCAATGTGTTACTTTGCACATCAGATGTTTCTATGACAGAAACTTCTTTTTCGCTCTCTATTCTGTCAGAAATATTTACACTATTTTGTCTTTCTCTACAGTGTGTAATCAAAGTTACTGTTTTCCCAACATTAACTTCAAGTTTCTTTTCCGGAACATTAGTTACTTTAATTTCATTTGTGTTGTCTTTTAGCAACTCCTCAAAGTCTGTAGTATCACATTTATTTACAATTTCTGGTGATACTGTTGGTTTATTTTGATGTTCTTTTTCGTACTCAGTTGCAACTGAGGAATCAGTTTTATTTATAACTACGTTTTCTTTGTCATGCAGAACTTTATTTTGAATTGGTACTGCAAAAGCGTTTTCTAAATTATCAACATCATTTTTCAGATTTATTCTGATGGGTGTTTTCGATCCAGTAGTAGTCAATAACAATGGAGTCATAACCACATTTGTAAGATTTGATGATGTAACAGCTACTGAGTTTGTACTGTCTATTTTAGTTAAAACCGTAGGTGGCCTAATCGCAGCAACTGAAAAAAGGGAAGTTGGAACTTTGCTCGAATCTAACTGTATAACATTACTTAACGTAGTTGTAGTCAATATTCTTTGTGAATTTAAAGTGTGAATCACATTAGATCCTTGACCTCTACTGGGTATGTGTGCTTCTTGAATTGTGCACATCACTGGTTTTGCTCCACTTTGTATTATGGGTGCAGATGAGTGGCTTACATTAGCAACATGTATTATAGGCTTGGCGGTTAAAGAAATATGACTTTGCTCTGATTTCTGCGTTTGATTTTCTTGTTTATCAGAAATTTGACTCTTATTAATTAGAATTTTATTTGGCATATGCAATGTTGTATTTACATTTCCTACGTGCAGAGCGTTTTGCATTGGTTTGAAACGATTCTGTGCCATAACTGTAGTATTCGTGTTTGGTTGTAAACGTGTAGGTGATAGAAGTATTTTAGTATTTTCGTTAATATTTTCAGTTATACTTCGAACTTCATTTTTTCTACAATCTCCTGTAATGATCTTTGGTTGGTGCGTAACTGAAGAACTGCTTACACCAATACTTTTATTTTGTTGGAGTAGATTATTTGCATTCAATTGCTTTGAAATTGGAGTTAATATTGGCGCGACCGGTAAACGATTTAAATGTAACGGAGTCCCCTGTGTTTGAACCAACACAGAATTTGGTCTGTTGGGAGACACCATAGCTCTTGCACCAACGGGAATATGCATTGTTTGAATCGGACTTAACGGTGGTTGCTGCATGCGTACTACTGTCATTTGTCCAGGAGATCTTTGATGTAAAGCATTTGGAGATCTTATCCCAACAGTTTGTGGAGACGTACTCAAAATAGCCATGTTCGTTAGTCGCGGTGAAGTAATGCTTTCTCCTTGAGGGCTGGCTTTCGGACTAGACATACGAGGGTCACAGCTTGTCCTGGGTGAAATTACAATACCTGGTTGTTTTTGATATAGAACATGAGATTCTGGTATTTTGATGGTAGGGGGCTGTATATTTGTTACCTGAGGTCGTATCACCTGATTAATAACTTGATATGGAGCACTGACTCTGACGGGATTGACGATTGGTCTCATTGAGTTGTTAATTTGATTTGTAGGTGGTTTAAGTTGAACAATATTTGTTGTAATATGCGTTGTTTTATTTTCATTTGTATCTCTACAAGGCAAAGGAGTTGAAGATATGTTTAATAATTGCGGCTCTATTAGCTTATTATTTGATAACGTCCATGATGTAATCACTGGTGTTGCAGTAGAGGTAGCCTGTTGAACCGGATCTTTCTTAGGTAGGGTAAATGTCAAATCTGTTTCATTACTTTTTGTAACATTTGAATCCGGACTTGTGTTGTGAACAACAGTTGTCTTTGGTTTTGCAATAATAATATTTGAAATTTCTTCCGATTTACTTGTATTGATTTTAGTGTTGTTATTTAGGGATTGGTTTGTTGCGATTATATTAACGGGTAACCTTTCAATAGCGTCTTGCGGTATTTCGTCAGCGTCTTCTGTATCAGTATCAATAAGTAAGAGATCATTATCAGAAACTGGCGTATCCGGTTTAATTTCCATTTCACTTGCATTTAAATTTTGCACCGCTTGTCGCATTTCTTCAGCATCCTCCTCAGGAATATTGTCATTTTCAGTAACAGTACTTTCAATTTCAATCTCCCGGACACTGTCATTTTCAACCTCTTCATAGCAATTAGCAAATGTATTTTCTTTGCCACCAAAACTTTCTCCTAAAAGAGCAGCTACAGCATCTTCTGTTTCTTCTTGTGAAATAATTGCTCTTGGCTTCTCTTCTACTTTTTTGTCAAGTTTAGAGGAATGCGAATCAATTTTCTCTACGGGCTTTTCGGGTTCTATACCTAAGTTTGAGATGCTACGAACAGCATTTTCATTATCATCGATATCAAAACTTGGCAGAAAGCTTTCTTGTTTGTTTTGTTCACTGTTAGGCGGGATGGGGTCTTTCGGCAATGGTACTTCGCTGATATCTTGGATAGTATTATCGTATGTTGGTGGCATAGGAATCTCATTTATTTCTATAGTTTTAATATGTTGAACATCATTTTCTGTTTCAATAATTATTATTTTAGAAGAGTCACTCTCATTTTTCGTTTTATAATCTGACGATGATAGTGGCGGAGTGTCAGTTAACCTGGGTAGGCTAGGTGACTCAGAGTGTGACTTGCAATCATCAGATTTAGTTGTTATTTCCACTTTTTGTATCTCTGATGGTAAAGGTATATCTTTAAGAAGAGTTTTAGGAAGAACCTCTTCAGTTTTTTCTAGTGATATTATTTCTTCTAATTTACTTACTTTATCGTAATGGTGAAAATGATGATGATCCCTACGGTTTTGTCGATCTTCTTTATTTTTCTTTTTCTTTTTTCTCTTTTCTCTATCTTTAAACTCTTTTTTAAATTTATCAAAGTGTCTATCGATTGATTTAGAATAATCGTTTCTTGAAGAGATATCATCCAATTTGTGTTCGGATATTGTTTGGTTATCAAAAAATTCATTTTTGGCTCGGTTATCATCATGACTTGATGCATCAGCAAACAGCCTAGCTTCTATAGCCTTACTTACAGCATCAACGTCTAAGCTATTATCATCCTCCTTAACAAGATATTTTTTGTCTTTTCGTTTCTTATCTCTCTTTCGTTTGTTTTCATCCTTTTCAGTACTTTTTGTATCTTCTGTACTCAAATGTTGTTCTACTTTATCGATTTGGTTAGAAATAGTAGATTCAAAATCATGTGACGTATAATCTATTTTAGTATTGGAACACTTATGACTGTTTCTTTCTTTATCCGAATCATCTGATAGTGGTCCAAAAATATCTTCCATTTTTCCATCTTTTTTAGCATTTGGACACAAGTCTTGGAGTAATTCAAATGAGTGATTCGGTGATTTTTTATCTTTTTTATGTTTTATTTTGTCCTCTCGTACCTGACATTCTTCTACATCTACACTATCACGAATTCTATCTTTACGTTTTTCCTTTTTAATACTATGACGACGCAGTTTTTCTGAATTCTTATGTTTTGCATCATTTTCAAATTCATTATTGCTTTCTAATTTAACTTCTTCGTCCGATAATGGCAACTTATGTCTCTTTTGCTTCTTTTTATGTTTCTTACGAATTTCTCCAATATTACGGTTTGAGGTCACAGATTCAGTTTCAGAAGAAAGATCATTAGTAATAGATTTTACATATTGCATTTTAAAATCATTATCGATTTCTCGAGACTTTACCTTATGGTCATCTGAGTCCGATTTGCCAAACAAATTCAGAAGTGAAGTCTTCTTAACTTTATCCTCGCCTAACTCCTTTAGAAGACTCTCAGTTTCTCTGCTGCCTTGCTGCGACTCAGAATCCGATAGAAATTCTTTCTTTATTTTCGTACCAAAATCAGGACTTCGATAAACATTTCTTCTTGAACTCTCATCATCAGTGGTGTCGGATAAAATGCGAGTTCTTGAATTTTTTCGGGACAATTTATTACGGGAATCTTCTTCAATTATGTGGGCATTGAAGTAATCAATAGTCTTCATACGATCATAGTCTACACTGGACGCTTGTGATTTTTCGCGCTTCTTACCATGAAGAACAATTTGCTCATCTTCAGAAGAACTATCCATTGAAGTTTTGTGAGATTTTCTTCTTTCGTGTTCCGAATCACTGTCTTCATCCCAGCTTGACCTTTTCTTTTCTTCACGTTTTGCTCTACTTTGTTTAAGCTGGCTGAATTTTGCTTTTATTTTCTCTTGACGTTTCTCCTCTTCTTGTTTTTGCATATTTTTGCAAGACCGCGCTTTAACTTTGTCGTACATTGATATATAAGTTGGTTCGTCATCGATAATGTCAAATATAGAATGTTTCTTAGGTTCATCAGAATCAGAACTATCACTACTATGAATTGGTTTACGATTTTTTCGTTTATTATTATCATTTTTATCGTCTTTACTCTTGCGATCTGTTGACATGCGTTTATCCCGAGCTAACTCTTTTTTCTTGTCCTCACTTTTATGTTTTTTGTCTTCTTTAAGTTTATTAAATAATTCTGCTTGCTGCAAGGCATCTTGTTGCATTTGCAGTTCTTGGATTTGCTGCAACTGCTGAATGCGTTTCTTTTCCTTCATTTCTTTTTTCAGAGCTTTTTGTTTTTCATCCTCTTCACTTGACCGTAACTCTAAAGTGGCTAGAAAATCTAAATCATTTTGTAAAGCATCAGAATGAGCATCAGAGTTTTCAAGTATCTTTTCATCAATGCCTTCCTTGGGACTTTTTCTAACATGCTTGGTTTTGTCAGATACTGGTGATATCTCTTTATTTTCACTATCTTTCATTTCAGCAAAGCATTCGTCAGGTGGTTTGACTTGATTTTTCTTATCATCTTTAGTTTTACTTTCTATTATTTTCGCAAAATGCCCTTTATTAAATTTAGTTGTTTTATGCCTGTCATTACTTCGACAATCTTTAGAATCTCTTCTTTCAATGCACTTTATATCACTCTTACACTTTTTTATATCTTCATTTTGACAGTCAAGACTATCTTGCGATAATCTTCTTTTATGACCTATATTAGGTGGTAAGCTTGAGCATGAATTAAGGCGTTCTTTACGCTTACAGTCGATGCCAAAAGAATCAAGTGAATAATGCCTTTGTTTTTCACTAATTTCAGTTTTAGATTTTGTGCAGTGTTCAGAGTGATTATCAGATTTATTTTTTAAATGATTATCTGAAAAACGCTTTTCCTCTTTTATTTCACTTTTAATTTTTGCTATATTATCACATTTTGTATCCACTACTTTTTGTGATGATTCTTTTTCTACATCATGTTTTAGAATCAAGTCGGTGCCTAATTTTATTTTTGGTTTTATTTCTTCCTTGCCTTCATGATTTTCTAAATCTTTTATTTTTGATGAATCATAAGAAGCCCTAGAAGTGGACGAATCAGTGGAGTCTTTACGGCATAAATCTCTAGAATTTTCATCCTTAGCAGGTTTGTTATGTTTTGTATCATGTTCTTTTCTAACATGATCCCGTTTAGAATCAAGGGCATCTTTCTTTAATCGTTCTGACTTGTGTTTATCTTCTCTTTTTAATTTGGTAGATGAAGGTTCATTTTCTGATGCTTCTTTCCTTTTTTCTTTTTCGGTCTTATCTTTCTTATGATTATCATGACGTACTTTATCATCTGCATGCTTCGTCTTCTCAATATCCCGTTCATTTTTATCAGGTAAATCTTTTTCAATTTTTATTTTTTCTGATCTCTCGGAATTAAGTTTATGACTATTTGTTTCTTCTTTTAATTTTTTGTCCTTATCTTGCTTTTTCTTTGTCTTTTCTCTTTCACATTCATGTTTATCCTTATCCAAACGTTCTTTAGTGTATTTAACTAACTTATCGTGATCGCCTCGCACATTATCTTCAAGATTTCTAGTGTCTGAATGCTTTTTATCAATGGAACTCAATATAACACAACCTGCCATTGGTTCATCAGAATTTTCTAATACAATATTCTCTTTTTCACATTTATCCATGTGGAATGAGTCAAACAAATTTGAATTTGATTTTTCGTTTTCGTCATTATTTATTAATTCCTGCTTAACTTCAACTTTTTTATTTATATCTGAATAATTTACTGCGTTTAAATGGTTAGATGGCTGTGTTGTACTTGAAATAACATTTTTACTATCAAAGTTATTAAATAATTGAGAACAATGATCTAAGTTTTTGTCACAGTTTAATTTGACTTTGAGATCTTCATCGTTGGATGTTTCAGATTTTATATGATGTAGACGTTTAAATAAAAATTCTTCAGGTGATTGTCGTTTATTTGAAGGCGGTTCAAATGTCATAAATTCTTCTTTCTTTATGTTGTGTTTTATTATGTCTGATTCAATATTATTACAATTGACTGTATTGTTATTTACAAGTAATGTTTCATTTTGGTTGAAATTTCTTTCCATTTTTATGGAGCTCAGTAATGTTGGAAATTTATCATCTGATTTCTTTAAGCTTTCTTCAATTTGGTTTCCATCTTGTGACATAAGACTTCTTTCTATATTTTTAATATCAGAATCAATTTTATCAAAGCAGTCTTTTACAACGTCTGTAACATACGAATTTGTTTCGTCTTCACGTTCAATGGAACAAGGTTCTCTTTTTTTATTTTCAATTTCTCTTTTAGTTTCTTTGTCTACATCCACTCCTTTGTCCCTATCTGCACTAGGTGATGACTTACGTTCTATCATTTCAGTCTGTAATTTGTCAACGGAAGGAGTTCTTAAGCGGACTCGTGAATCAAGTCTATAATCACTTTCATTAAACTTTCCTAGTTTCTCGAGTCGATAAGGTCTCTCTGGTCTATTGAGACGCGGGTCGGCTGGTCGGTCTATCGATTCGGATTCAGTTTCCGACGGAGGGGGCTGCGGAGGCAGAGGCGGAGGCGGCGCACCGACGGGCAACGCCACAAGCGGGACGGAAGGCGTCGAGCCCGGGGCTGTCGTCGTCGGCACCACCAGTAAGTGGGGTGGGTGCGACGGGAATGGATAGCGTAGCGCCCGCGACACACACGAAGATGGATGCGTCTGGGAGCTGCCGCCCGGACTCGGGGCTCTAGTGGCTCCCTCCAACCGTTCAGAGTCCTCGTCAAACACGGAACGCTTAGCTAGTAGCGAACGCACAACCTCTGACGGTTTAACCTCGTTAATGTCGACCTCGAGAAGCCTGTGTCGAAGACGGGCGCGGTCGGGCGCGTCGGCAAGAGCACGCGAGCCACTCCATTTTTCGTATTTTTCATCGAGGCTGCGGATCCGTTCTTCCAGGGAGGGTGAGTGCGGCGCCGAGCCCGTGCTCGAGGAGGAGGCAGAAGGGGGCCGCGGTGGGGAGTCGGGGGCGGGCGCGGGCGCGGGGCGTGGCGTGGGCGGCGCGGTGCGCAGCAACTGCGCCGCGAACTTGGGCAACGGCAGGCTCATGGGCAGCGGCGGGCGCTCACGGGGTGGCCGGCGCGGCTCGGCGGGCGGCGCGTCGGGCTCGTCGCGCAGCGGCGTGCCCGCGCGCGAGCCGCGCGACTCAGAGCCGTCGCGCCGCCGCCGGTGCCGGCGCCGCGAGGTGTGCGCCGGATGCGCGTGCGCCGACCCGCCGCGCGACCCGGACCGAGACCGCCGCGACCCGCCGCCGACGCTTCTGTGCCGCTCCTGAATTATTTACACAATTGTATATTACACCACAAACAATCAATTACAAATCTATAACAAGCGGATCGATTTAAGAAGCTGATGAGCAACACAAACTTGTAGGCCACCCACCATACAATCTAAATTAATACATTTAAACATATGATCATGTAGTTGACAACATTTCAACAATGACGTATATATTTTTATGTCAGCTATTTTGCATATTATGCATTTTTTATAGGATAGGGTGACAAACGAGCACACAATCCACCTGATGGTAAGTGGTTGCTGTGGCTCATAGACATCTATATTAATTCTCGATTATGATTCAAAATGCAGATACGTTGTCACCCGTGAGGACTAAGATCGAATGCCTCGTTTCCAGTAAAAAGGTCTCCGGTTCTCTACACTCACCATACGAAACATAGCAGCATTAAGCCACTATTTTACGCTGGTATTTGTGAAAGCGTGTCGTTGCGTGTCGGGTCCTTCCCCGGTCGAGCCGACCCATTCGTGCTACAACTATACTACTAATATAACAGCAGCATGGCTCTACCACGTAAAAAATGCATGTAAGGTTATTGTATATTATTTCTTTTTTAGTAATTAAAGGAACAATTTAAAATATATTACTTCATTATACCGATTCTATATTTAACACCACTTGTCCACCCAAATACTTATTTAACAATTAAGTACATTTACGTACCTTTGAACGTTTTCGATCCTCGGGGCTTGAGTCTCGCCTATGCCTATGAGTATGATGTGGTGACACTACGACTGACTGTAACCGATCTTCATATGGAGTGTCATCCGTCTGTGGACTCGAACCTAACTCCTCATATACCCTGTATAGATATAAAAATTAAAAAAAATATTTATTTCTATCCAATTTCTTCTTATTTCCCTTCTATTTATTCGACCAAAATTGAAACAGGTAAAATTTAAATCTTATTAATTATCTAATTATTTGACGTCGATTAGATTATGCAGTATTCACAAACTGGAAGACATTTTCTGTTTTGTATACCTTACCTGTATCGTCGATCCGCCGCATATTCCGCCGGATCGTAATGTTCATGTGTAGTATAACGCGGCGTTCGTGAAGACCCACGACTAAAGCTTGGTGCTCGCGTTCTTGTTCCATCGTATCTATTAATGAAATAAAATGTTTTAACTGATGCTGAACTTAAAAAGCTCTCAAGTTAATATTTTTATAGTTATACCCCAGTATATAAATCCATACAGTAGTCCGACAAGGACGTCTAGACCGGGAAATCATGCGGGACGTGCGGGGCGTGACGCGGGAAGGACGAGCCCGAGTTGCTTATGCCAAACTTATATAGAAGCTCGGGACACGACTTTCAGGGTAAACACGTGTTTGCTTTTATTATTGTTAAATTTAGTGTAGGTAGTTATAATTAAAATGGTGCATAAGACATATGTCATCATCGCGCTTAAATGAGGATCTGCGATTACACCAAATTCCGCACACGTAAGAAAGGTAAATAAATATTATTATTATTAGTTACATTGTATATATTTTGTTGTCATGCCAAATTGCCAAAAAATGGCGAATATAAAAAATAGGTACTAGCCGCTGTGCATGTGGTTTCGAAGTTTTTCGTGTGGTTGGACAGGGTAAGGTCTTAGACCATACTATATTGCCTCGTCTTCGGTTTTTCGAAGTTTTTATAAATCCAAGATGGCGGTCATTTAAAATTAATTAGGTAAAATGCAATACATTAAATAATTTCAGATACAACTTATGAATGGAAGTTATTGGAAGACCTAATTTAGTTGGAAGAACTTTCGAAAGTCTACAGAATACATACATTTGCAGTTTGCATTTCGAAAAGAGTATACACGGGAAGAAATGACTGAAGAAAACAGCTATACCAACGTTACTTTTTACTTTACCAACCAACGACTGTTGATAAAGATGTAGATCTAAAATAAATAATTAAATTAGTAAAAGTTTGTTCATTTGTGACAACCCTAGCCTTCCATGCGTTGTCCAGAAGTTGTCGGCATTTACCACGAGATCAAAGGCGTCGTCCTATTGTATGTCTTTACTACACTGCGGTTATACTAACCGGAGTTGTTCATGCCTCACAGACGGTACGTAGCGAGTAGAAGTATCACCAGTTGATCTCTCAGATCCTGCTAAAGGGGCTGATCCTCCGTGTTTCTCTAGTTGTTCGTAGAAAGCCTCCTAAAATTGACACAAAAGAATCTATTATAAAAAAGTGTAATTATATTTAATTGCCTAATTAAAACACTTAAAAGGTATCGTTTCATTTTCTAATGCCAGATTTACACTCACAAGTCAATTTTTATTTAATATAGTCTTTGTAACATAAAAAGCGGGTGCAATGATGTATTGTTTAAAATTTCGTAACTTCATTCAATTTCGCCATATTCTTTTGCTCCCCGAGGTCTTTTACGATATTTAGAAGTTAGTCATCTTGTACTTCACTATTAGCTTTATCATCAGCCCGTAAACATCCTCTGCTGGACATCGCCCGCTCCGTTGCAACGAGGACTTGCCCTTCATCACCACTCTTAGCAGACGGATTAGCGAACACAGTACCGGACGTCTCGCACCGTTCACGCTGATTCCCGTCGTCAGTTTGTGTATTTTACACCCGGCGTAAACTAGATGGTTTTACCACACTATCTATTTTTATTACACAATTTTATCTTATAATTATATGATGACACAAAATAAATACAAATTTACTGAACGAAATTAAAACAACATGTGAAAAACGTTGTTCAACGCTTTCCCTATCCCATTAATCATATATGAACATTTTGATTGTTTAACTATTGTGTGTATATCGCGCACAGGGAAACTGTTAAACTTTTAATTAGTTTTACGGGTAAAACTCACGGAAGTTTCGTCTATGTATGAGCCTAAATCTTTCTTACTTGCTTATTTTATGACGATGCGTATGTTTTTCCCTACTCGTATTTTCGTAGCATTTATCGGTACATAATTATGTATATACATTATCTTTGTTGAACAGCTATCGGCTGTGTGATAAAACGAAAAATAAGTTACATACATAAAATATAATAGCTGTTTGTGGAATAGTGTTATATTTACAACATGTAAGCTTAACAGTAAGATAATCAATTGTAGACAACATAATTTTTGTAACGCCTGTTTTGGCACGGTTTGATGTTTTGGCATTGAATATTTACATCAGTGTCCACGTTTTGTCCATAACGAACAAGTGTATGATAGCGGCGTAAGACATTAGTAATTAGTAGTTTATCCACAGCGAAAGAAGGTCGGTCTCGATTTATAGCAATGCAAAAATTGTTTAGATAACTTTTGAAAGCAAGCTGTGGCTTATTTAACTTGCACTGTATAACAATAAAGACAGAGACAGCGTGTTCAAGACACTTTCACTAATTGGTTCTGGTCACTGTCGCTCTTTGTTAGTATGGTACTTGATATCATATAGATTGAGAGCCCGTATGTAGTTTATACAAATATCGTTCAGATGTGATCTCACTCTTCTCTCCACTCATCGTTTAGACATCGTAGTTTATTTGTCCTGATGATGCCTCGTTCAGAGACGAAACACGTGTCGTATTATCGGTGTTTTTCTTAAACTCCACCAATTCTAAGTAATAATAATAATTCTAAGTAATACCTCTTAACATTTCACACTAATCATACCGCAATAACTTTATGCAAGCATACTCACACGATTTAAAATAACCATTTACATAAATCCAAAGAGTAATAAAGTTGTCTATCGAATCTTTAAAACAAAAAACAATATAAAAAATAACCAGAATCAACTTTTTTGCTTGACTTTAATGCAATGACATGTTCTTCCTTCACAAGTCCAACCTCACATTATAGTGTTTTGATGATTCAAATTCATGTTAATGGGAATAATCGGTAAAAATATTCAAATAATGGAAGCTTTACATTTTTTAATTAGTATCGGTTTATTTAAATACTTATTTTAGTGTTGCATAAAGTTAAACAAGTCTAATTGTTTTATAATTTCTGTGAATTCGTACTGCAGTGAAGTTACGAGTAAGTTTAGAAAATGCCGGCTTGTACAATGGTAGTAAAGAGTCATCGAGAACCATTTGAAAAGGAATTGGCTACCCATACAAAAAAGACAAATGCTAAATAATTATTTAGAGACATCAATGCAAAGAATAATATGGCTAAACTGTGCCGCAGACACGGACAGATGACACGTGTCCGTGGGAAAAGATGGGCGCCTCATAATTTGCCTGCTACTAACTACCCAAGGAATGACTGGGCGAAAGTTACGTACAAAACAAAGAAAATTATTATCCTATACCTTTAAATGAGCAATTCTTGTATATATATATATATATATATATATATATATATATATATATATATATATATATATATATATATATATATATATATATATATATATATATAGGTAACTTTTAATATATGAATGATGATTTCCGATGAATCGGCTCCAACGATTTTCATAAAATTTAGTGTCCAGGGAGTTTCGAGGGCAATAAATCGATCTAGCTAGGATTTATTTTATTATTTATTTTATTTATATGAAGGTAAAATTTGACACTGTGTTAATGATCGTAATAGCTCAAGCGGATATCGAGCGGTCGCGAAATAGTAATGCCTTGGTTCGCGTCCTGTCTTCGCTCCAATTTTTTTCAAGTGCCCTTCTTTTTGAGAAAACCTATTATTTGGACCCCATTTTTTTAGTATTTTTTAAAAATACGAAAATTTTAATTAAACTAATTGCACTCATGATTTTTTATTCAAATAACCAGTTTAGTTTTTTCTATTATGTCAATAGGATCAAAAAATATTATCCATCAGTATGTAATTTGTATTTAAATGTAATTCCAAAAAAATCCGGTCATCCGGGTACTGGACGACTATGAAAGACACATTCGTTTTAAATGCATTATAGAAAATCAAGTAATAATTAATGTAAACAACGATAGCTCAACCAGTTGTAGTGAAAGTAATTAAATCAGTTTTTAATTAAGTGCAGCATTAGCAGTAAGCAATAAATGTAAAGATATTGGTAAATTTTATGTGCTTCAGTTATCTGTTTCTTATTTATTCGGGTATTAATCTAGATCGAACTGTAATTGATAACCAACTCTTAAAAATCGATCAAAGTATCGAAGAAAATATCAATTTCTCTTAAGAATTGAATATTGTAGGTACCGATTTTTCAGATAGAATGCTTAGTCCGATAAATGTGACAGCTGTCAAAAGGTATTTCTTAAATTATTGTGACCTTTGACTAGAGAAAAAAGAAAGGACATGACATACCTACGAAAAATACGTGTATACTTAAACTGAATCTGCCACAAAGATGGCGGCTTGACGTAGTGCTGCGCACTATACTTAATATCGACAATGTGGCGCTTATTTAAAAAAAGATTCTTTCGTGTGATTCGTCTCAAACACCCGTGTATTCTTAGATAGGTTTTTTTTAAATCAATATGACGGATTTTCGCGCCAAATTGTAATTCCCTAATTTTTATTTCTCAACCTATCGATAAGGTTATCAAAATAAATTAAATTAAAAGGAGATTACTGAAATATATTATAAGTTATACCTATGTTTTCAGTTCATCACTTTTAAGCAGTCGTTTTTGTTTTTATTATAATGTAACTATCTATTATTAATGTTACAATTATTTCCCGGGAATTACTTAACAAGAAATACTAATTAAAGAATTTTTGTTTGTTTGTTAGACAATAAATTAGGCTCAGTCATCATACTCACACTAATCAAACTGTAATAATTGCAAAAGTTTGAATGTTTGTTCCTCAAACACGCCAAAAGTATCAGACCAGTTTGAATGTAATAATTTGGCACACAAATAGTTTATTACCTGAATTAACATATAGGATACTTTTTATCCCGATTTAGAGGTCTCGAGGAATAGAATAAGAAACTCCGTAATAATCGAAATTCACGAGAGAAACATATGAAAATAACACACTCACCTCACTAAAGTCGCAATGACAACTGATACAGTTGTCATTGACTGTGACAAAACATGCGCCCGGCCGCAGCGAAAAAATTGGTGCCATATTCGGTAATGATAAAACTACTGTTGTCCTTTTTTACATACGAATATACTCATAAGCTAAAAAGAGACGCGGATATTTCGTTACATTCCCACAACTAACGATCTTTATGTTATGTCCTTTCTTTCTTCTCTAGTCAAAGATTGTGACGTATAGTTAAGTTGGAGATACTGGTGTTGGGCATTAGAGGTGACGGCGGTAGTACACGCAAGAGGGAGAGCGGGATCTGTTTTACTAACTTGGTATGCCACAACATTTTTCTTTTTTCACTCGTATTTTCTAAAGCGAAAGAGGTATGTAAGGATCGTGACACTTGGCGATCTGTTCACTCTGACTACCCCGTTAGGGATTGTGCGTGACGATAAGTAAGTAAGTAAGTAAGTAAGTAAGTATTTTCTAAGGATTCCTAACGGTCAACGTCATTTGCTACGATTGGCAGGCGAGTAGGTTAACTGCAGTTTTTTAATTTTTTCGTGTTATTAGGAAAAAGTTGTTGCCCATCTATTGTTTCAATAGATTTCTAATTAATTTAGTATAAACAATACAATGTATTTTCGCTAAGTTACGGCTGATTGTATAAAAGTGTATTATTACAGTTTGATGTTAGTTTATGACAGTTTTCAGTTAGGTGGGTTTATATTTAGGCATGAAGAGCAAAGACTTCTATGTGAACTATTATACCGGAAATACATTACAAAAGTACGTCATAGTTGCGGACAGTGGGAGCGCGGGCGTGGACGTGGGTAAGTAGCGAGGTACACAAATGAAGGTGGCATTGTGTTTTCATTTACAACAGTTACTACTAATACGAAATAAAGTTACATACTAATGCTCGATACACACGGTCAGTTAAACTCATCAGTTGAGTTGGCGTACATTCAAATATTGACAGCGAGTGTGAAATGTAAAGTTGAAATTTGAAGTTAGTGAGCGGGAAGATCGTTTTGTCAGTTAGAGTGGTGTGGTGTGCAATGTTGTAGTGAAGGCGGCACCTGGCACTCGCGCGAGGCGTAGTCGACGGCGAGGCGCGGCTGGTCGGGGTCCGCGGCGGAGGCGAGCGCGGCGACGCGGCGCAGCTCGCGCACACACGCGCCCGCCGCCGCCGCCTGCTCGAAGTGCACGAGCGCCGCGGCCGCCGCGCGGTCCACGCACACCGACGTGGCCGCACCGCACCGCGCCACCGCCTGCAGCACCTGCACACCGCCGCCGCCTCGCTCACTACCGCGCCCAGCGCCCACGCACATGCCTCTCCCTCTCCCTCTCCCTCTCCACACACACAGTGCGCCTCGTGTCAAGTGGATGTTGTACATTAACAATCAAAATGCACATATCTTATCACCCCTCAGGACTAACATACAACGTCTCAATCTACTACAAAAGGGTCAACAACGATCTCCGTTTCTCTACACTCGCCATACGACACACAGCAACACTTTGCTACTATTTTACTCTGGTATTCTGTGACAGTGTGGTCCCTTCTCAATCGACCCGACCCATTTGTGCTAAACCATATTAAAGCTACAGCGAGGCTCTACCATGTCATCGTTATTTACGTGATAATATACCAGCATCTATCGCAACCCTCGACTCGTCTCTCTTAATATGTTTCCCTATGATGCCCCCAGCCCATTCAAAGAATAAAATAATTTGCTAGCACCTGTATTTCCATCGGATTACAATTGACTGTCGCTAAGGCAAGAACCACCATCGACTTTACCACCACTACTATCAAATAGGAGGCTAATCAAACACAGGCTTACAATAAGTTAAAAAAAATTACTAATGTAAATGTTTTTTTTTGGCATAATGGCCAATTATATGGATTTTTGTACAAGCATCAACGAATTATTTATTCTCGTTTATTAGCACCTCCTCAATTTAAATATTTATTATTTCTATACCAATCTTTCATCATTTTAGTTAAAAACGAGAAGACAATTTTAAACATTGCTTTAATTGACTTCGATTTTTATGACTAAGATCACAATTTTTTAAAAATGTTTGCATGTTTTATATCGTTAGCTATTTCCTTTTTAAATTATTTTTTATTTATTAATATATGGTATGCACACCTTTATATTCACAAAAAGAAAGTAATGATTTCTTATATTTACGCGAACACTGTACATTGATTAAAACTACTTTTACGGATTTTTTCGCGTTTTATTTATTTTATTTTTAACACCCGACGTTTCGGGTGCTTTCCAGCACCCATGGTCACGGGGGACTGAGGTGACTGACGTCCCGATGTCAAAGTTAACCCGGAGTACCTTCAGCTTTTTTAATTATTGTCTTTGGTCCGATCTACGAAGAATGAACTAACTGTGGTTTGAAGTCTTGCAGTGGTATGCTTGGGTTTAGTTTTAATTTTATTAATTATAGGATCCCAAGCAGGTGGTAATACCAAGCCTCCTTCTCTATTGAAATTAGGATGTTTTTTAATTTCAATAGCCTCACGTATCATCCTTGGTAGGAATCGGTGTTCTTTCGCGAGGATTTGTGGTCTATCAAATCTGATGTAATGGTTGGGGCCATCTAGGATATGATCGCAAACTGCAGAGTTCCCGGAACGTTGATGCTTCACGTCAGCTATGTGTTCTTTTACGCGGGTTCTAATTGATCTCTTTGTTTGCCCTATGTATGAGAGACCACAATCACAATCAAGCTTGTACACTCCTGCATCTTGTAGAGGAATATGACACTTGATGGATGGTAAGAACTGACTAATCTTCTTCGGCGGCTTGTAGAATGTTCTAATAGAAGCTCGCTTCAAGATGTAGCCAATCTTGTCTGTGACACCTCTGACATAAGGTAGTACAGCAGGCACACGCTCGACTGTGGCCGGCTTCACTCGGTCACTGTGACGGAGGCGCGGGACCCGAAGCTTGTTGTCGTGCAGAACCTGCTTGACGTGCTGAAGCTCGGCGGCCAGGTGTTTGCTGTCACAGATTCCTCGTGCTCTCTGTAACAAAGATTTGCCCACGGTAGCTAACTGTGAAGGATGGTGGTGAGATTCACCATTTAAGTATCGGTTTGTATGGGTCTTTTTTCTATACACAGTATGACCTATGGTGTTGTTAGGATTTCGGATGACTAACACATCTAGGAAAGCTAAGGAATTATTTGCCTCTAACTCCATAGTAAATTGAATTTTAGAGTTTATGGAATTAAGATGTTCTAAAAATGCAGTTACTTTGTCTGATGGTAAAATTGTGAAAGTATCGTCTACGTACCGCTTGTAGAACCTTGGGGTGACAGGTGCAGTAAGGAGGGCTTTCTCCTCGAAGTCTTCCATGAATATATCGGCGACAATGGGAGATACAGGTGAGCCCATCGCAACACCATCTACTTGCTTGTAGAACTCTTCCTTCCACAATAGATAGCCAGATGCAAGGCAATGTCTTAGTAGTTCTGCATATTCTGGTGGCATGTTATTTTCATCTAGTTTCCTAGTTATAATTGAGATGCAGTCTTCAACAGGTAGGCATGTAAATAGAGACTGAACATCAAAACTGACCATGGTTTCATTGTCAGCAAGACATAGGTCTTTTATCTTACTGACAAAATGGTATGAATCCTTAGTATGTGCTCTTGTGTGTCCTCTGAGTGGTGATAATATTTTGGCTAAGTGTTGCGCCAATCTGTAAGTTGGCGAATCGATTTGACTTACTATTGGACGTAATGGAGCGTTAGGTTTGTGTATTTTTGGTAACCCATACAACTTGGGAGGTTTTGCACACGAAGGTATCATCGAATTGACGTCTAGATTCAATTTCTCGGAGTATTTCTTAATTAGATCGCTAGTTGTTTTAAGCGTATTAGTTGTAGGGTCTGTTTTGACCTTACGGTATGTACTTTCATCCGACAAAAGTTGTTGTATTTTAAACGTCGGATTACAATTTTAAAATACAACAACTTTTGTCGGATGAAAGTACTTACCGTAAGGTCAAAACAGACCCTACAACTAATACGCTTAAAACAACTAGCGATCTAATTAAGAAATACTCCGAGAAATTGAATCTAGACGTCAATTCGATAATAACCTTCGTGTGCAAAACCTCCCAAGTTGTATGGGTTACCAAAAATACACAAACCTAACGCTCCATTACGTCCAATAGTAAGTCAAATCGATTCGCCAACTTACAGATTGGCGCAACACTTAGCCAAAATATTATCACCACTCAGAGGACACACAAGAGCACATACTAAGGATTCATACCATTTTGTCAGTAAGATAAAAGACCTATGTCTTGCTGACAATGAAACCATGGTCAGTTTTGATGTTCAGTCTCTATTTACATGCCTACCTGTTGAAGACTGCATCTCAATTATAACTAGGAAACTAGATGAAAATAACATGCCACCAGAATATGCAGAACTACTAAGACATTGCCTTACATCTGGCTATCTATTGTGGAAGGAAGAATTCTACAAGCAAGTAGATGGTGTTGCGATGGGCTCACCTGTATCTCCCATTGTCGCCGATATATTCATGGAAGACTTCGAGGAGAAAGCCCTCCTTACTGCACCTGTCACCCCAAGGTTCTACAAGCGGTACGTAGACGATACTTTCACAATTTTACCATCAGACAAAGTAACTGCATTTTTAGAACATCTTAATTCCATAAACTCTAAAATTCAATTTACTATGGAGTTAGAGGCAAATAATTCCTTAGCTTTCCTAGATGTGTTAGTCATCCGAAATCCTAACAACACCATAGGTCATACTGTGTATAGAAAAAAGACCCATACAAACCGATACTTAAATGGTGAATCTCACCACCATCCTTCACAGTTAGCTACCGTGGGCAAATCTTTGTTACAGAGAGCACGAGGAATCTGTGACAGCAAACACCTGGCCGCCGAGCTTCAGCACGTCAAGCAGGTTCTGCACGACAACAAGCTTCGGGTCCCGCGCCTCCGTCACAGTGACCGAGTGAAGCCGGCCACAGTCGAGCGTGTGCCTGCTGTACTACCTTATGTCAGAGGTGTCACAGACAAGATTGGCTACATCTTGAAGCGAGCTTCTATTAGAACATTCTACAAGCCGCCGAAGAAGATTAGTCAGTTCTTACCATCCATCAAGTGTCATATTCCTCTACAAGATGCAGGAGTGTACAAGCTTGATTGTGATTGTGGTCTCTCATACATAGGGCAAACAAAGAGATCAATTAGAACCCGCGTAAAAGAACACATAGCTGACGTGAAGCATCAACGTTCCGGGAACTCTGCAGTTTGCGATCATATCCTAGATGGCCCCAACCATTACATCAGATTTGATAGACCACAAATCCTCGCGAAAGAACACCGATTCCTACCAAGGATGATACGTGAGGCTATTGAAATTAAAAAACATCCTAATTTCAATAGAGAAGGAGGCTTGGTATTACCACCTGCTTGGGATCCTATAATTAATAAAATTAAAACTAAACCCAAGCATACCACTGCAAGACATCAAACCACAGTTAGTTCATTCTGCGTAGATCGGACCAAAGACAATAATTAAAAAAGCTGAAGGTACTCCGGGTTAACTTTGACATCGGGACGTCAGTCACCTCAGTCCCCCGTGACCATGGGTGCTGGAAAGCACCCGAAACGTCGGGTATTAAAAATAAAATAAATAAAACGCGAAAAAATCCGTAAAAGTAGTTTTAATCAAAAAAGAAAGTATTTCAATTAAGCATAATTCCATTAACGTCAAGTTTCCGACGCTAACAATAGTCTCCCAAGCATCGCTAACTTTTCTATAGGTATTATATTATAAAAATAACCCTAACCGTGTATCTGAATTAAAGTGAAATATCCCTATCGATTTCTCTACCTATAAATCGCCTAAAACTAGATTACTAAATTCACGGCTGATATAAATTTTTACATGGAATCATAATGTCGACTGTGAGCCACAACATTTGAACATAACATTAACTTTTATGGTAAGTAACCAATAGCATTTACATAACCAAATTTAAAGGCTAGCGGTCCTAATGGCCTGGAGTCCTCCTGAGTATAATATTTTGGTAAATTTAGATTCGTACACTATCTTAAGATAACGAACTCCGTTTGGTAGCCGAGTAGTGACATTTGAGAATCCATTGCCCAATATCATTCCATTTGTTTTGGAAGAGACGTCAGAGGAAAACTGAAACAGATGGGCAGTGGCGTGCTCCTAGTAACAATAAAAAATAATAAAAAAACTGCGGTTGCCAATTCGCCTGCCAAGCATGCCAAGTATGGCAAATATTCCCCCTGTGAGGCAATTTGTTCGAGAAGCCTCTGGTCAGCAATAGACTTTGATAGGCTGTAATGATGATGAAGATGAAGAAGAAATAAAACTACGATAAAACAAAACAATTTGCCTTATTTGTCAATATAAACTATTACCACTGGGAGCTTTTTACTAAAATCATTTATAATTTTTCATTAAACTCCCAATCATATTTCTTTGATTTATTCTGGACATTTTTCATAAAAAAAATTATTTGTAGCTACCACATTTCCATTGTTTTAGTGTCTAAAACTTAAAATAAGTGAACACGATTTAAGCGGAAAATAAAAATAACGTTACAAAACAGATCCATAACCTTATAGCAAATTACGCATGTCTCCACATGCGTAATATGCGTTAGGTATTTAACAAGTACCTAAGGAAGCGGAGATGGTTACGGCATCCCGTGAGTAAAAGATGACATGAAGCTGTTCTAACCGATTGCATCTGTCTGAAGTACTTACGTTGTTTTATGTTTAGTTATTTTACTTCTATTCAGCTTAATAAAAAGTAAAATATTATTTATGCTTTGCAACTTATTAGTGGCTTGTTCACATAAAACAATATATGGAAAATTACAAGAATATATCAAAATGAACAAGAAAATGTTCCCTAAGAGATTTAAACACTGCCGATACTTGAAACTTTCTACAGTCAATACTAAGCAACTAACAGAATCGTAACCCAGGGGACAGAAGAACATTTTATTTTTACACACCTGCTTTTCCGTATGCTCAGTGAGGCCATCGACCCAAACGCAGGTGGTAGCGACGGGCTTACCGAAGCCCAGTTTGACCCTCGAACCGCCAACATACTCCCCGTCCATAGCACGGATAGCTTCCACGACGCTAGATATGGACTGGTACTGGCAAAAGGCGTAACCAGCGCCTCCACCGCTGCCCTTCTTTATATCTATCTCAATAATCCGTCCATAATGCTTGAACTTATCCCTCAGCTGTTGCTGTGTCACATCCTTCTCTAGATTACCAATAAATAAGGTTCTAGTCGCCTGTGGACAAAACACGCATCGTTAAAAAAATAACTTTTTCTTTATTGTACACCCAAATACATAATGTGAGTGGAATACAATTTCATATAGGTAATATATGTACAGCAGGCGATCTTGACACTCTGAAAGTAATCTCGTAAAGACAAGCAACCAACTAAACAATATACATTGAATATTATGGTCTTCTATATGAGATGGCTATAGCAATATCTGTCGAAAGCCATGAGATATTTTTGGAATTTCTCATAAACACCATGTATATAAACGACGGGAAGAAATGGTAGTGGACTCTCTTACACTCCTATCACACGGCCACTTCAACATGTATCATATTGTTACGCGCCTAAGTCGACGTCATGTACCCGGCACTAGCGCCATCCAGTGTCAGGGACGAGAGCGAGGGGAGCTTTCCAGAAAATGACATCACTAATCTTTCAACCGATAGCGCCATCTAGTCTCGAAACGAAAAACTAAGCTTCTAGAAGTCGACACTCGAACTCTCGACGCCTTGCTTGTGTTTACTTGAATATTCTGGATGTTTCAGTGGTAATTTGTATTTATAGGCGCTGCAAGATGCGATCGGTGAAATATTAAATTTGGCGAGACAAGCGAAGCTTCGGAGCGAAATAAAGTGAATTAGTGTGCTTAATTATTAGTGTTTTAAGTTTTAATTTGTGTAAAGAAAATTAAAGTCTTAATTTAGGTAATTCTATCGGCAATTTTTACTGTCACGAACCTCAAGCTCGTAACAATATCTATAATAGTGACATCCTTATCACATAAACGTCTGTCGGAAAATATTGTTTGATGTTGATATTTAATGCATTTGAAACAAATGATTCGTGCTTTGACTTCCGTAATGCGTACAGCAAAGAAATGGTAATCATAGTAAGAGTAAACAAGCTTTGTTACGGAATGGCAAAAAGTTGCATCATATACATAGCCATCTACATCTATCTTCGATTAATAATCAAAATGCAGATGCGTTCTCACCGCTGACGACTAAGATGGAGTGATGATAATAAAAAGATATTAATAACAAATTACATATTAAATATTTTTAATTACTTATAAACAGTCAAGTTTGCCGTGCAGTGGCAGTAAAGAATATCCACTACCCCTTATCTTGCCGTGGATGCCGTAGGAGCCGACAGAGGGAAACAGGCAGGAGATGGGCAGCAGTTATCTTCCTGATAACAAAAATAATACAACAAAAGCTGTGGTTGCCAACCTGCCGGCCAAGCGTGGTAAGTATGGCAATATACCCCCATGATGAGAGTTACGAAGAAACGGCTCCTAATCCCGGTCTCTCCAAATCTCCGGTCCAGGTTCGGTTGCTACCTAAGACGACTCGACCTAACAAAATATAACGTACGCACCCTGACGGCTGATGAGAAGATTCTGGCACTAGAAGAAGAAATAGACAAGTTGCGCTGGGATATTATAGGATTATCTAAGGTCCGAAGAGAGGGGAGAACACGGTAATCCTCGAATCCGGCAAAATGTTGTATCTATTCTTAAGTCCCAAGCTGTCGGAATTATCGTTCACAAGTCTCTCGTTAACAACGTTTTAAATATTGGGAGTGTATCGACGAGGGTTGCGTACCTTATACTCAGAATCACCAAACGGTATTCGCTGAAGGTCATACAGGTTTACGTACCAACGTCGGCACATCCCGATGAGGAAGTGGAGGAAATATATCAGGATATTTTTAGAGCCATGCATTCCTCCAAAACCCACTATACGGTGTTTATGGGAGACTTCAACGCAAAACTAGGCACAAGGGAGAACGACGAGCTGAAAGTGGGGAAATTCGGAATGGGGGAACGTAACCCAAGGGGCCAGCAGCTGGCCGACTTCAAGGAGAAAGAGGGACTCTATGATAAACTCTTTCTTTCAGGAGCAGCCTCACAGAAAGTGGACCTGGTCGAGCCGACGGTTATACAAAAAATGAGATTGACTTCATTATGATGACTAGAAGGCAACTCTATAATGATATCTGAATAATCGCGAGGGTGAAAAGTGGCAGCGATCACCGAATTGTTAGAGGCACACTGTACCTAAACGTTAAGTTGGCGAGGTCTCGACTAATGAAGTCAATGGCTCCGTCCCCCTCAAGCTCTAATCGAAAGTACCGAAAATCTTCAGCTCGAGTTACAAAATCGTTTTCAGTGCCTAGAAGACTGACATACAGTGTACGATATGAATGACAAGCTCATGGAAACTGTCAATGCGGTCGGAACTTAGTTCTGTAAAACCCACTGCAGATGAACACAAAAACTCTCCGATAACACTCATAATCTCATGGCTGTTAGACGGGAAATGAAGCTGCAGTCGTCAACAGATTTGACAGCATACCGGCAAAAAAACCAGATAGATCTCCAAATGCATGCAGCGGGACTTGCGCAACTTCAATACAACTCGTATTGAAGAAACGATCGAACGGGAAATGGGCTCCAGTCTTTGCCAGAAAGATCTAACTGTCGCAGCTGAAGATCAAATGTGGCAGCATCATTCCGCGACACCTGAGATTTTGAGTAAGATTGAGAGGTTCTATGAGCAGCTGTACACGTCATCGTTAAAGCCACACACAAGTGTGAGTAACGATCCAAGAGCAAGTCTTATGCGACACTATTCCGATGATATCCCGGACGTCAGTCTGAGCGAGATTAGAATGGATCTCCAGCACCTTAAAAACGGCAAGGCCCCAGGCGAGGATGGAATTACAGCAGAGCTTCTGAAAGCGGGTGGAAAACCGGTACTTGAAGTCCTTCAGAAGCTCTTTAATTCCGTCCTCTATGGTGGGACTACTCCGTAGGCGTGGAGCAGAAGTGCGGTGGTCTTGTTCTTCAAGAAAGGTGACAACGCTCTCTTGAAGAACTACAGACCGATTTCCCTTCTGAGCCGCATCTACATGCTGTTTTCGAGATTCATTACGAATCGTTGGCATGCAGACTCAACGACTTCGTCTCCCGAACAAGCCGGTTTCCCAAAAGGTTTTAATACCATAGACCACATACATACCCTTCGGCAAATTTCACGGAAGACCGAAGAATATAACCTGAATCACTTTGTTTTGCGTATGTGGACTATAAGATATAAGAAAGCCTTTGATGTCGTAGAAATGCGGGCGGTGCTACAATCCCTTCAGCGGTGCCAAGTTGTCTGTCGGTATATCGAAGTGCTGAAGTGTTTGTACAGTAGGGCTACGATGGCTATCTGAGTACAAAACCAGAGTATGAAACCTATCCAACTGCAGAAAGGTGTAAGACATGGTGACGTGTTATCCCCGAAACTCTTCACCGCTGCATTGGAAGACGTTTTCAAGCTACTGGACTGAGAAGGATATGGTGTTAACATCAATATCACTCACCTTCGATTTGCCGATAGTGTCTCCCAACGGATAGGTCTTAAGATGAACATGGACAAAAGAAAGAACATGAACGCTACGTCCATGTTACACCTATGCCAGTAGTTGTTGGGAGCACTAAGCTCGGAAGTTGTTGATGAGTATGGTTACCTGGGACTCTGGGACAAATAGTCTGACTAGGTAAGTCCAACTTCGACCGAGAGGTCAATCGATGGATTCAACTCGGGTGGGCAGCACTCGGGAAATTACACACATCTTCTCGTCAGGTATACCTCAAAACCTGAAAATGAAATTATACAACCAGTGTGTGTTGCCAATGATGACTTATGGATCTGAGACATGGTCCTTCACTACTGGCCGTATGAGGAAGCATTGTTTGCCGTATGAGGAAGCTCAAGGTCGCTCAGTAAGCTATGGAGAGGGCTATGCTCTGGGTTTCTCTTCATGATATACTTAAAAATGAGGATATCCGCAGTAGAACCAGAGTAACCGACATAGCCCAATGGATTAGTAGGCTGAAATGGCAATGGGCTGGCCATATAGCTCAAAGAACTGACAACCGATGGGGAAAAAAGGTTCTAGAATGGCAGCCTCGTATCGGTAGACGAAGTGTAGGGCGACTAGAGGAGTGTCGACCTGGTAAGACATGCAGGAAGTCGATGGATACAGGTGGCTCAAGACCGTGCTTTGTGGCATTCCATGGGGGAGGCCTACATTCAGCAGTGAATTTGTGAAGGGCTGTAATGATGATGATGATGAGTCGAGTTTTAAATGCTGTATGTATGGCCCATAAGCGATCATTGATGTATCTAAAACTGAGAACCTTTCAAGTTATTGTACATGGTAGAGCCATGCTGCATGTTATCATGGCTGCAGCTTGAATAGTTCGGCTCGAAGGGCTATGTTCTCACACAGACCAGCGTAAAATAGCAGCATTATACTGTTATGTTTAGTGTTATGAGTGTAAAGAACAGTACACCCATTTTACAGGTGACGAAGTATTTCATCTTAGTCCTCCCAAAAAAAAAGTCATTTTGAAATACACGTTACACCAGATGAAACACGGGCTAACCTTGGGATGATACTCGTCGATGTCAGTCTCGTAAGGTTTGGCGGACTCGGCGTCTTCATCACAGTTCTGGTGCGGTGCCACTGAGATCTTGCAGCCGAAAAACAACTTGTCCTGCGAGACTTCGAGCGCCTTATCCACATCGGACGGTTTCTTAAAACGCACCACTGCGTACCGGTCGGCGTTTTGTCCGACAACCTGCATAAATAAAATTATTTTACATACATACTTGTCTTTAACGGTTAATTCTTTCATTATTGTCATTTTCTATTACATTTATGCAGCGCATGTGTATACTAAAAAAAGCACTCGTCAATCGCGGTCAAGACACAGTTGTTATCTATAACCAAATAAATGTTATTGTAAAGTATAAACACATCTCCTCATTTTATAAGATATTGATTTATCCGTGTAGGATGCCATTGCCGTGAGATTCATCTTCGGCGTCAGAACAAAACAAAAAAAAAAACAATCTACCTTGCATACTCAGTATTTGCCCTTATCGCTAAGCCTTGCAGGGGATTGCCGATCGCGGTAATAAGGACTAATAATCGCACGCCCAACAGATGTCGCTAGTTGGGACTAAAGTGAACTTGTTTATTACGCAGAGATGGTCGCACAGTGCCATCATCATTGAAATATTGCGATTTAATTAAAGTTTTTCGATTTGTAATGTATGTATATATACAAAACAATGTCACAATGCAGTATTATTTAATTTATAACACATTTTTAATTTTATTTTTATCATCTACTCTTAGGAATCTCCATAGTTTGATTTATCCATATCTAATCTAATTCGTATGATATATGTATAACAAATATAACAGAAAGAAACATTAGTCTCTACACTTGCCTAACAAATTAACTTCTCTTGAATGCTTTAGTTGACGTGTCACGCACTCGCATTTCTGCTGCCTTTCATTGTAGATCAGTTTTTAGACTAACACTTTATAAGAGATGAATAAAATGCCATCTGATGAAAGCTAGATCTTTCAAGAATTACTTTGCACTATCGAGATTATATATTTACTAACGTTCAAAGGCTACTGCAATTTAGAATAACGCAATATGCAAATCATAAATGGACTCATAAACGCAACATTAAACAATAAATCATAATAACCTTCACCCAAACCACCTTGCCGTGCTTCTTGTACTCGTGATAGAGGCCGTCCTTCAATGAGCTGTCGGTGGAACGGGTCGGCAGGTTGCGTACGCAGATCGCGAGCGGTCGCCCGTTCACCGTCGATGCCCACTGTCATACAAAACTTCGTTAAAAACAGAAAATAAATAACATATTTGTGTTGAGTGTATAATTACAAATTTTATTATAATCATTCATATGAAAAAAAATTGTTCTTCATAAGTTTTCCTCTTTTATTTCTGTTTTTTTTTTTTCTATAGTTTTACTAATCATGACCGAAACCAGGCCACAAAAAGAAAAGAAAAACTTAGCAGTAGATAACAATATATTTTTATTTTTTATATATCAGCGGTAATATTCTTAAATCAAGTCTTTGGAGTCGAAGATTAAGGAGTTTTAAGACCAAAAAAAAAACTCAACGCCTTGGTAAGAGACCTTATTGGTTCAGTTATTAATGATTTTTAGAAAGCAAAACGTAGTAGTCGTCATTTAGAAATGGATTTACAGACTAAGCATTTATAGGAGAATCGACATTTATTCAAATATGATCAAAATGTGTATAGTAATATAGATATGGATTTAGCTGGACAAATTCAGTAAATTGTACGTTACTTTCGATAGCGTTTTTAAATAAAATTTTGGACATCAGCGACTGCTTCGAATTGACCAAGCTTTGTGCAGAAGTCGCTTCAAACGTAAGCAAGTACACTGTATATGTATATTTTAGGTCTGACCGTTTGCTTGATTCTGTTCTCGATGAAGACGCAAGCTACGTAAGGTGAAAAGCTCTATTAAAAATAGCATTAAGCGCGACTCAACTTTACAAGCAGTACACCTAAGAATGAAAAAGACGAGGGCCTTATGCTAAAAATCAATAATAAACTGTAACAAATAATAATTACATACTTTATAAGTTATAAGAGCGCTCATAGACGGGCTAGTTTTGTAGCAATTTCTAGGTGCAATTATATAGCCGTCGGTTTGCTATCTATATCCCGCATTCGATGTCTAGCCGGCTAGATTGCAAGTGGATTTAAGTCAATGTTGCTCACGTGTACGAACTCAAATGCTGTGCGATACAGTTGCACACATTACCGGAATATACCCTGTAAGGTGTAGGCACTATGACATTGCAGCAAGAGTATCACTTGCAATATGACAGAGCTATATAGTTCCTCAGCAAGATGTAATTTTTTACCCAGTTTACAAGGCCTATAGAAAATATTGTTTAATTGCGGCTGTTGTCAGTATGTATCATAGTCCGTTCATATTAATCAGCACGTGTCGCGCTCAACATTTAAGGCAGACTATGATACACGGTGTCAAGTGTGCGTTGGTGTAGGTGTACCTGGTGGTGATACGCGGGCGGCGTGCGGCGCGCGGTGTGGCGGTCGGGCGGCGGCGCGGCCGGCGTGGAGGCGCGCGACGTGTCGCTGGGCTCCGGCGAGCTGGTGTCGGTGCGCGACGAGCCCGAGCCGGAGCGCCGCCGCCGCCGCCCGCCCTCCGTGCCACCGCCGGGCGTGCTCGGCGTGCTCTCACCCGCAGCCCGCTCCCCGCTCGCGAACCATCGCTGATGAGGCGTCGTTCTGCTCGTAACAATTATTATACACAATCAAATTCCCCGTATTAGAGCCTACGTGACGTTTCATCATAGTATTCAGCAAAATTGTTACCTTTTTTGTTTGAATGTGGTTGAAGGTGTTCCATGGAATGCAGTAATAGTGTCTATACTATTTACTATGAGGTGGGCTGTCAGTTCTTTTTACATTTCAATGGAACGTGAAAATTTTGCTAAACTGATATAACTTATGGGCGTAACATTACACGCTCATGCAAGCTCTCAGTTTTACAACAATCACGATTGTGATTGACGAATAACCTACCGACAGTGATTGACGCCTGCATGAGCGCGTAATGTACGCTTATCAGTCACCATCCATTTTTTATTAATCATAATTGATGGAATTGATAGACGCCTGCATGAGCGTGTAATGTAGGTCATAAGGTTAAGGTTTTTATTATTAAATCTTTTCAACGAACTCTCCGACAACATCTATTCGGTCCGTTTTCAGGCGATATTTGAAATCCTAAAAAATACTTGTCAAATGAAGGAGAAAGTTTTAATAAATTCATTAAATGAACTTTTTTACGACCACGTTTCAATGCCTTTTTTTAACAATAATAACGTGTAGGACTAAAAACAATAGCTAGAGACCCAAAAAGTCACGCATACAGAGTAATAACAAAATTTGAGCCTTGAACGAAGAACGAGACTGAATAAAACTAAATTTACGGATTTTATCGCGTATAAACGCGATAAAATCCGTAAATTTAGTTTTATTCAATGTGTAGTGTTCGCGTAAATTTAAGAAATCATTATGAGAACGAGACTTCTTAATTTTTAATTTTTTACGGAATATCTGAATTAAAATACAAATTTCAGAAACTCGTAACGTGTTAACTCGCACCCGAAAGTTATCATAACTAAAGTTCAGTTAAAAAGACGAAAAATGAATTTCGCTATAAGAACTTGCAAGACTAACAAAGAAAGTAGAGATGGGCCGAATATTCGTTTTATATTCGGTATTCGGCATATTCGGTAGCTTTACCGATTATTCGTATTCGGCCGAATATTCAGCTAAATCTCCGAACATTTGTTTTCATAGTATTATATATAGTATATTTCATAGTATGCAATGTATTGAAATGAACGAATTGAGTAATGCGATGTTTTTAATGTTGAAAGTATATTTTATTTATGGGTTAAATTTGCTTACTCTAGAGTGCCTCAAATGCATAAATCTATACATTTATGGTTTTGAGGCACTGTGGATTTATTTCCGATTATAGCAAATATAAACTTGATAAAATGTTTTTGGAATCAAAAAGAAACATTACATTACATTAGTACATTTCACTTTACTTTGGTCGTCAGTTTCTCTAAAATAAGTCCAAATAGTAAGTTTCCTGCCGCTAATTTTTATCATATAATTATCAATTTTCACTGAGAATAAAACAACGAAATACTTTTTTTATCACAAGAATAGTCAAAACATAAGCATGTGCGCGCAATTTCTTCAGTACTAAATGATTGCAATTACTATCAGGTGTGGCGGGGAGCGAGAAGGCCGAATATTCGGTTCGGTGAAAGTTTTGCCAAATATTCGTATTCGGTGAAATTCATATTCGGCCCATCCCTAAAAAAAGCTCCACAGTTGGACTCAGGGTTGGAAAAAAACGTTTTTTTTTTAACTAATTAATCACGGTTTTTTATTTTTTCATTTTATTATTTAATTTAACTACATATTTGCGCAAAATGGAACGCACCCTCAAGGGATTGAGTGGACACAGCGCGGCGATTTCCTGTTTGCAAAAGGTTGTTTTAATTTCGTTCTAACAAGCATTCATTCTTCAGTTTTGTTTCCTATTGTTATTGCTGTGATGCGTGCATGACCAATTTATTTTAAATAAAATGCTTCGCCAAAGAGATGGGATTTGGGAACATTTCTCAATCTTCATATGGCAGTCTCCCACCTATCAGCAAGTGTATTCAGGATGGTGTTGGTAGAGGTACGTAGTCGACTCAGTAATGAAGACGACCTTTAACGTATAATGGCATGAAAGCCATCCGCGTGTGCCTCAGCGAACATGGCAGAGGCATTACAATAACGCGGCAAACCTAACAGCACCCCGAACGCATTGTTGTATTGGACCCGCAGGACATTGTATGTCCGCTGCGTGTATCTAGCCCACAAGTTTCACATGTAAAAGCACTGACAATACGCTTTAAAAAGCGTTACTTTAACTTCTTTAATATATCGTGCAAACCAGCATATGACAGCGAACAGCCAACGCCCTGCATTCTCTTTCTATATCGGAATAGCAATAGTAAAGAACTAGTGGAAGAAATAAAGAAAGAACAAACGAGAGGATGTGTCGATGAAATAGATGTCGGCGAGGATATTTATTTATTTTTCAGAATTGTCTACACTTTCTGAACCTCGCTCATCTGCAAGTTCTTCGGCACAAAGCAACGATTGCGCGGAACCGTCTCTTAAAAAAAAAAAGAAACTATCTGGAAACTTAAGCTCGTTTATAGTAACAACGACAAAATCTACAAAAGAAAGAATAGACCGATAAATAGCAAAGGCCATGTTTGCTACTAACTGTAGCTTCAGAAGTAGGGAATATCGAGAACTAAAAAAAGCCATTTCATTATTACGCCCAGGGTATCCCGCAGGCAGGGTATCACGGAAGGATATACCACGCAAATGATTGGATCAACTATACCTCGAAGAAAAAAAAACAGTGTTTCTCTAATGTATCTGGTAGTGAATATGTCTATAGATGGGTAGTCTAACGTTCACAATGAGCCGATTATTTGCGCTACTATTACGACGGAGCAATCTGAAGTAATTATTTTTGACTCTATAGATACCACAGGAAAACCGCACACTGGTAAGTATTCTTTCTCATGTTTTTGGCAAAGGGACTTATTACGTGTTTCCTTAACTTTCGCATAAAATCGCATACACCGTGATAATATACTAGCTGGTAGGACTCCATCTTTGACTAGGCATCCGCCTGGAGGGTTTTTTTTTAAAAAAAACGGTACCCTCAAACTAGGATTTACTCCCGTATCGTGGGGGCAGTTTACGAACATAAATTTCACAAGGACAAACCCCGGACACGGACCCGGCACAATTACTTGTAGGCCATACAAATACTTGTTCCGTGCAGGATTCGAACCCGCGGCTCTTAGAGCTGTAACTCATTGCAGGAACTCAGCTCTATCACGCGTAACAATTTGTAGGTGGTTTACTGAATTCAAAAGGGGTAAAATTAACCTTAAAGATGACAAAACAGTGCAGTAACGGCAGAAAATGTATGGACTACTGAAATGTTGGTGCGAGAAGACCCACGAATCACATACACGGACATCGAAAAGATTGTAGGCATTAGTTTGGGGAGCATTCATACCATCCTACATCAACATCCTGGAGTGAATAAGCTTTGTTGTCGATGGATCCCTCGTTTACTCTCCGAAAGCGAAAAATAGTGGATTGGTGCCATGAAATGCGTCTACGTTTTGATACCGGGACATCTCTAGGAGTTTTTTGGAAATCGTTACTGGTGACGAGACATGGACATCTATCAATATGATCCGCAAAATCAAAAGCAATCGTCGATATGGGTCTACTCAGAAGGACAGTTACCGACAAAACTACAAAGACCTCGCAGAGTCGGCAAAAAAATGTTGGCTGGTTTTTTTTTTCGCGGAGCGGACATTTGTCGACGTCAATGCTGGAAAATTGTAGGTCAGCCAACTCTGAACGGTATACTACAGTTGCATTACCCAAAGCTTTTCAAGCTGTGCGTGAAAGAAGACCAAAGACCATGCTCCGGGGGATCATGCTGCATCACGATAACGCCTCTTCACATACCTCCCTTAGAACAAAAGCATTTATTGAGGAATTTGGTATTGAAACTCTAAGTCACCTATCCTACAGCCCTGGCGTAGCTCCTTATGATTTATTTTTGTTCCCAAGAGGCAAAGAAAAAATAAAAGACAAGTTTTTTTCAAGCGCCAAAGAAGCCGTGGCTGCCTACGAAGAAGCGATTTCCGACCTGTCAGATCAAGACTGGCAAAAGTGTTTTCAGAGTTGGTTTGTGCGAATAATTCATGATGGAGAATATTTACAAAAAATGTAAAATAAATATAAATAGTATCCAGAATAACTTTTGTATATTATCTCAAAACTTATCGAGTGTCCTCGCCAAATCCGTTTTCCCAAGCAGTGATTCTCAGCTTCAGGTCGTCTATGCGCTCCGTCAATTTTTGCGTAATATCCGGCTGGAACAAACTGACATTTGTCCCAGCAAACGCCATTGTGACGGTGTGCAATGTTTTTGGCCTATTATTGCTTGTCCTGAAGCATATCAGTCTGCCGATGAGGATGCCCTAGCCTTTGCGATACGTTCTTCAATTCTTATTCTCCAGGCTGGGATAGCGCTACTTTGTCCAGTAGCGAGTCCAGCCGTGGGAAACTTGGCGCCAATAATGCGGCATACTGCAAGTGCGGCGTCAAAAAGAATTGAGTTCGTCTAGCAAAGATCTCAGCTGGCTTCCAAATAGGTAACCAGCATTGGCATTATAACACTCACCACAGCCCGATTCCGTTTGCTTAGTGAGTATACGGGGAAGTCGTGGTCGATCCTCGACAAACGTACGGCGCGTTTCCATAATCTTCTCTTCCAATATGCTCCTCATTTGCTCTTGTTCCAGGGCGACTATTCCATCGTCGTCTGAGTCAACCACAAGAAGATCTACGGTGGCATCTACATGAGCGGCTTGCTCTGCAACTCGTAGAGCCGCATCTCCTGTCGTGGTATTTTCATTCGACGAGTAGCCGTTCGATTTCGGCGTCATCAAATATTTTTGAGCGCATGATGTACCGAACTCAGTCTGCCAGGTTTTGCTCGTTGTACGGAAATAGATGGCTCCAGCTCAGCAAAAAAGCGATGCATCCTAGCCCGATACGCAAAATCTTCAGCTTCTCCCCCTTTCGCCCCAAAATACGCCAGCAATGCGTTTATTTTCTTTGTACAACGCATGTGGCGTACTCCGCCAAAGGTAGGTGCCATTTACTGAGTCCGGGAGGACCCTGCCGACACTAAGCCATCTGGTGGTAATGATGGATGCGAGGGGCTACGAGGTGGTCGTGCGACCCCTCGCGTTTGGCTGGCGGCCCGCGTGCTGTCACGTCCAGCGTCAGCTCCAGACTCGTCCTGGCGACCTCCAGGCAGCGGCCCCATGCGCGTTCCTCTTTGTGCTATTATTTTATGGACGCCAATTAACGGAAGACGCCTAGGCCCGGTACCGTTTCATGGTTCGGCCATATGCACAAACGGACGGTATCCTCAATTTTGCCTAGGCGCGGCGCTCACACCTCTTGGCAGGGCGCTGATTGACGGCATCGATGTAGCAGTTTTCTCATATATCTGTTACGTCAGCGGGCGATAGGGTCTTCACTTCCATACGCCTTTTAATTATTGAATATTGTCCTAACTTCTCTTCAATAGCTCAACTACCTACCTAGCTGCACATGAATACGGTAGAAAGGAGTATTAGACCCTACAGACCGTAACTAAATTTCCTACATTTAGCAGTCCCTATTACCCTAGCCCTGCCATATTAAAATACATACATAAATAAGTGCGGGATGTCAGCACCATGAGACTTAAGGTAGCCGACGGACAGAGGCAGGATATCACGGTTAGGCGATGGGGTTCTCTCAGTGCCAGTCAAGCAGACTCACAATACTCAAAGTGTCTTGGCCGCATTGAGAGGGAGAGCTTACCAGAAATCTCGGCGGCAGTGATTTTATTTACAAATCGTTACAATTTATACAATTGATTACAACTACAATTTTACATTATACGCTAAGACTACGTGGCAACAACTGTTAGTGTGCGTGTGTTTTGGTAACGCGGTCACTGGACTGCTGCGTTGCAATGTTCAGAGCTGAATAAGAACCTTAACTGACTAGTATGTCCGTTTGCACAGAAAATATTAAAACGCAAGCTTGTATATGCCATGTAAGTGCTTTTTTTAAATTATTTTAGATAGAAAGTTTATATTACATTTAAAATTTAAATAAAAAATATGTAAATAAAATATTTTGAGTAAGAAGTTTGTAAAAAACTTATACTTTATCATAGTTACCTAATAAAAAGCTAAAAGCTTAGAAACTTTTTGATTATTTAATATCACAGGTTAGTAATCTGTGTTTAATATTATCTTTCTGTATCAACACTAGCAAAGTAAGTAACCATTTTGAAATGCCCAGTAAGGAGTGTAGTCCCTTCGAGTAAGTCCATGTTAGCCTCTGTAATGTTTCTTTACTCATGTGGTAGATTGGTCATGTGGTCTCACTAGGTGTTATTTTCCTTGATGAGATCTGCACCAACATCGCTTTGCACGCGCCTGTGCACTCTATCCCGTTCTTAAATAAAGTTTTATTATGGTCGCACATAACACGTTCTATCTCAACAAAAATGCTTCAATTTTACAAATTTGGCACTGACTGAAATGTTATGTCTATTTATGCCACTTTCATTCAACTTGTTTACTGGACCATAACATCTTCATTCGTTTGTTTTATTTTTTAGGATTAATTTACATAGTTTGAAATGATGTTTGGTGGATGATGAGAAGATTTCACTTTGTAGATGGACGTAACAACTAACAGCATTTATGGAATAGGATTTATGGATAAAATGCAAAAACAATGTCGGAGCTAAGTTCAATAATAGAATTTAGATAGGCTGTAAGTTAAAGAATTAATGATGTATCAGCAGAAAGAAAACAGACAATACGTTCTTAATCAATTTATTGGTAGTTGCGGTGGAGCGAGAAAATAGGAGACAGTATGATCTGCAAAGCAATAAGCCTAAAAACCCGGTGTCAATTAAACAAACCTAAATATATAAAATATTTCTACTCATGGCACTTGCTTATATTGTTACAATTAATTTTGCTAATGAAGTAGGATGGAGGTGGAGATAATTTGGCTACTTTCTAACTTCTGCCGGTAAAGTATATTTCTTACTATATTCCTATACCGACTGCCAAAATTTAAATTTAGCAAATTAATTTTAGTTACCGTTTCAATGATACGAGTACTCATACCACGATAGTGAAAAATTAAGCATTATTCCACTACGTTTTTGGTTTAAGATGTCCCTAGCTGTAATTTACGTTTATTGATAATATTCGACTATTATTCAGTATTCACCCTATTCGGCTTCTTTTATTCTATTCAGTCGAATACCCAAATATCTATCTACGTAGGTACAATGGTACTACTTAAGTATTCAGTATTCGGGTGAATGCACCCGAATACTGAACGCGTGATAGGCAAATAATACGTGATAGGCATATAATTGTGACACTCTGTTGTCGATAAAAATATTTGGCATAACAAATAAAAAATATGAGTAAAATAAAACCTACAAACTTGGAGCGGGGAAGGCCCCCACGCTATGTGTCAAATGCGTGCTTACGGGATTTTTTTACCTTTTACCGCCGTTCACAAGATAAATAAGGCTTCGAATCCACTAAAATTATTAGCAACACTAGATTTCCCTGTGCCACAGAAACTATATACATATGTAAATACATTTTACATAAAGCTCAAGGTGTTTATGTGATAATAATGAACAGAAACCATCTATCTAGAACAAAAATTTGAAAGTAGTACAAAGAACAAATATTTGAGGGAATCGAACCCTATTAATATCTGTGGTTTTTTTTTTATTGAATAAGGGTGACTAAAGACCTCACAGGTCCACCTCATGATAAGTGGATGATGTGGCCCATACATATTTACATCTAAAATGCAGATGCGTTGTCACCCCTGCAGACTAAGATGAAATACCCTACTTTTTTCCAATAAAAATGGTCTCCAGAACTATCATCGTACGAAACACAGCAGCATGTCGCTGCTATTATGTGAGGTCGCGGTTCTTCCTCGGTCGAGTCGACACATTCGTCCTACAACCATAATATAGCTGCAGAATGTCTCTACCACCAATAAAAAGTTTTAGTTTATCAGTTTTAGTGAAGGTGCGGTGAATAGAATAGACTATTCTATTTTACGGTGAAAGCCAAAGCTACAATGTTTTAACATAATGATTACTTATGTTTACGCGAACACTACACATTTAAATGAAACAAAGTTTTAGGTTTAAGTTTTAGGGGGCTGAGCTTAAAGCTCATTCTACGTAAATTGGACCAAAAATAATTTTAAAATGAAGGCAGCCGTGGTTGACTAAGACATTAGGACGTCAAACACCTCAGTCCCCCTCCCCCTCTGACCATGAGTGCTGTAAAGTGCTCGGTAACGTCTAGTCGGGAGTTTAAAATAAGTTAATACGCGATAAAATCAGTAAGACTTAGTTTCATAATAATGTGTTTTCAATATAACAAGAACATATAATATTTTTAACTATTTTATAATGTGAGGTGATGAATGTTATATAAACAAATATGCTACATAATATATTTTATGCAAATATTGCTTTAAATTTGGAAACAGGTTTGCGATCAATGCGTCTGCAAGGTGTAGCGATTAGATACTGTTAACAACAAATTCTTTACGCTAGGCAAAGCTAACATTGGTGCTTTTGCTGTATATTTAATGAACTATTCAGAGATGAACGAGAGCTAAATAATCTATTACTTAATCACAAACATTACACTGCAGTTTATTTTATATTCAAAATATAATCGAAACAATGAATTAAGATGGAAACTACATTATAATAAAACAAAAAATAGTGAATATCTCATCTCTTCATATCACTAACATAGTGTATAACAAAAATTATACATATAAAGTAGAGATGGGCCGAATATTCGTTCTATATCGGTAAACCTGCCGAATATGACGAATACCGAAGTATTCGTCATATTCGGCAGGTTTACCGACTATTCGTATTCGGCCGAATATTCGGCTAAATCACCGAATGAATATTCGTTAAAGTGGTAGGCTGTATTCAAAGTATCCACCGTATGGAAATGTACGAATTGAGTAATGCCATTCATTTTACTGTTGAAAGTATATTTATTTATGGGTTAAATCTACTTGTATAACAATATGTTTTTGAGGCACTGTAGATTTATTTCCAATTATAGCAAAAAAGTTTGATAAACTTTTGTTTGGAATCAAACAAAGAAACATTAGATTACAATCGTCAATTTCTCTAAAATTGGTCCAAATAGTAGATCTCCTGCCACTCATTTTCATCGCATACTTATCAATTTTCACTAAGAATACTTTTTTTCTCATAAAAATAGTCAAAACATAAGCATGTGCCGGCAATTTGCTCAGTACTAGATGATGCAATAACATGTGAAGTGTGGCGGGGGAGCAAGGGGAAGGCTCTGACGGTAATCCCGCACGTTTTACGGTAACAAGTTTCAACATAAATTGGTTAGGTACCTCGGTAATCCTGCCGAATAATGTTCGGTAAAAATTTTTCCGAACATCGGCCGAATATTCGTATTCGGTGAAATACATATTCGGCCAATCCCTAATATAAAGGACTTTAATAAAATAAATTTACTAACAGATCAGCATGGGGTATTATTTGTGTAATGTGCGTGAATCGTACCTGTCAACATTGGACGGCGGCGTGGCGTAGGGTGCGGCCGTGGAGTTGTTACGCTGGTACCGTCCGTAGGTGGCGGGCGTGCTGCCGCGGCGACAGTACTCCGAGGCGCTGTCGTTGGTGCCGCGCCACGTCACCGGCGCCGCCGCCGACGCAGCCATCGCACAAGCATTGCCCGCGCTTTCCTCTCCCCTACAAATAAAGTACACTAAAATTACATAACTAGTACGCTATATTATATATGGCAATGAGTACCTGATACCTAATAAGACATTTTTAATCATTCACAAATAATGTTCTTGATACAAAACGTATTCTATCACAAAATGTATGTGAGGAAAATTATAAACCATGCTTATTTTGAAACAAGCTTTTCATTTATATACCATACTTTGCTATTCAGACATCTTTAAAATAAGGGATGGCAACAAAGATTCAAAAAATAATTGACATCTATTTCACCTCCAAATGATGTGCTATAGTTTGCTAAATGAAACGAGGCCAATATTTAGTGATATTGGCGTCGCTTCATTATAAAATAAAAATATATTGTCTTCTTTCTTTTCACGTCCACGTCCCGGTTTTAATTATATTTTTTTTTTATTTCTTACTTTGCTCCATTTGTAATTTCATTAATTCATAATAACCCAGAAACATCTACATCTATCCTCGATTAAGAACCAAAATGCATGTGCCACCCTTGAGGACTAAGGTGGAATGCCTCGTTTCCAGTAAAAATGGTTTACGGTTCTTCTGGATCACTATACGAAATAGCAGCACTAGGCTGCTATTTTAAGCTGGTATTCTGTGAGAGCGTGGTACTTCCCCGGTCGAGGCGACCTCTTCGTGTTACAACCAAAGTTAATATTAATCTATATTCTATCATAATTATTCAAATAAAATTTGTATGAAATAAAGGTTAATTTAAAATACTATTTTTAAGTTAACCAATTTTCTTTTAGTCGTAAGCTTTGTGATCGAATTCATCATAAAATCGTAACAAACAATGTTTTATTTTGCTAATGTAGGTAATCAAAAACAATAAATGAATACCAGCGTAAAATAGTAGCTTAATACTGCTGTATTTCGTATGGCGAGTGTAGAGAACCGGAGACCCTTTTTACTGGAAATGAGGCATTTCATCTTAGTCCTCACGGGTGAGACAACGCATCTGCATTTTGATTTGTAATCGAGGATAGATGTAGACGTCTATGGGCCACAGCAACTAATTAACATCAGGTTGACTCTGCGTGCTCGTTTGTCACTCTATCCGATAATTATATAAAAAAAACAGGTAATTTTTTTTAGAATAAGCTTGACAAACACCCATTCCACCTTATGATAAGTATGTAGATACTGTGGTTCATAAACATCTACATTTATACCCTATGAATCAAAATATAGATGCGTTGTTACCCCTGAGGACTAGAATGGAATGCCTCGTTTTCAGTAAAAGGGGTCTCTGGGTCTCTACACTCATCATACGAAACACAGCAGCTGGGTATTACCCCGGTCGAGTCGACCCATTCATGCTACAACCATAATATTATAGCTGCAGCATGGCTCTACCACGTCCGCGTCTTTGTAAAATGTTAAATCTCAATTTATGAGTTTATAATTTTCATTTTTGACAATGGTAGCCGAGCTCTTTAAGCACACTCGACGACGTCATCTTTGCTAAAAGTTTGAAAACATATTAACTACTCCCCAAATGCAAGCGACAAAAGCAAGTTCACGTTGCCACCTGTAAGAAAATTTCTGCAAGTAGTGTCCGACAGTCCGTTAGACAGTAGCTTGCAGATAACTAGGTGGCGAGAGATCGCGATGGTTTGTCAAGCGCTTCCTGTGAGTAGGCCAGTGCAATTGATTGTAAGTCTAAACATGTTCACATCGACTCGCGACAGATCTTGCTGCTTATAAAAGCTACTGCGCGTAAACTCGATTTAAAATGGGAATACAGAGTTATTAATTACTAATGAGGATATGTTTCTATACATGCATTAGATTCTATATTTATATCCCATATTAAAGGCCGATTATTTTGCAATCCATAGGCATCGATGTTCATGTTCGCAATGAAAGGAAAGTAGGTGTTTTTTTTTTTAAAGATTACTATTTAAAAGTTTTATTTATTATTTTAAGTAATTAAAACTATATTCAATACTTCAATTATGGGATAATATTTTTTTATATAGAATAAGGGTGACAAACGAGCAGACAGTCCTGACCTACCTGATGGTAGGAGGATGATGTGACCCATAAACATCAACATATATCCTCAATTAAAAATCAAAATGCAGATGCGTTGTCACCCCTGAAGACAGAAATGGAATACCTTGTTTCCAGTAAAAAGCGTATCCGGTCTATGCGATATGCAATCTATGAGAAAACGCACAGAAACAAATCGTCGCCACATTTTCTTAAAGGATATATATTGCTGTGGCGGTGCTAGAGGATCGAAGTATGGTTAATGACGTATATGCCAGTTTAGGCCGCAAAATTATTATCAACTTGGTGTCACAAGCAATCGCAGTTATAAATCCGGTACCACGATAACACAACACCGCAAACTTTTCACTGCCAGAACACGCGCCTTATTATTTAAAAAAATATATCTATCCTCTACCTACTCGTCGTATGACTGAACAATTTAAAGCAAAATCAAAAAGCAAGAGGTAAAGAAAGTAAAAGCTGGAGAGAAAGAGAATTTTACTAGGAGTTAGGATTTTTTTTCTCCTAATAGTCCATCGGGATAGGTGCCACCATCTTCTCTCTATTTTTTTCCGCCAAATATGAGTGCTTTCAGCAGCGTTCAAAACCGTACGATATTATGTATTGTATTATAGTATTCTATGGTACGATATTATCGTACACATACGATAATTTCGTGCCTATGTACGATAGCACTTTATTATCGTACGCAGATTGTACGATAATTTCTATTATGATGCACAATTTGAGAATTTATTTTATTTTACATATACGCTGATAGCGTAAAATAGGGGGCGGATTCGACCAAGAACCGTGTTACTCCTGAGTAACCAGCCCTCAAATATCTTACTCTTGGATAACCTCGTTTGCGTTTTTCCAACACAAACGTAGAGTAGCTAATACTGTGTTCTCTTTTGAAGAGTATTATGAAGAGTCAAAATGTTACTTCTAGAGTTGGTGAATGTATGATGAATAAACATGTTAGCCAACTAAAATAAAGATACAATTATTTATATAACACAATTTAATATTTTTCCACTTATAGTTTGCCGATTTGAATTACCCAGTCTATGTCAAAATAGCACTATCCTTTTTTCGCATAATAAAAACATAATTAGACGCCTTTGTTAGGTTAGAAATAAAGTAAATAGGGCCCTGCACTCTATTATGAAGAGTCAAAATGTGACAAAAAAGGCACGTATGGCAATTCACACTGCTGTGTTGGTCCCTACTTTAACGTATGGTAGTGAAAGTTGGGTGTGGCAGAAGAAGCACGAGAGTAGAATCAACGCAGTAGAAATGCGGTCCTTAAGGAGTATGTTAGGTCTGAATCTGAACGACAGGGTAAGAAATTGTGTAATAAGAGAAGAAATAATACTAGTTTTTACGGAATTTGTCGCGTGTATTTAACTTTTTAATACCCGACGTTTCGAGAGCTTTACAGCACCCATGGTCACGGGAAGGACTGAGATGTTTAACGTCCAGATGTCATCGTTAACCGCGGTTACCATCGATTAGAATTTAACTTTTGTTCCGATCTACACGGTATGAACTTATGGTATCATGAAGTCTTGCAGTTGTATGCTTGGGTTGGGATTTAATTTTATTTATTATAGGATCCCAAGCAGATGGTAGCACCCAGCCATCTTCTCTATTGAAATTAGGATGTTTTTTTGATTTCAATAGCCTCGCGAATCATCCTTGGAAGGAATCGGTGTTCTTTAGCGAGGATTTGTGGTCTATCAAATCTGATGTAGTGACGGGGGCGATCCTGTACATGTTCACAGACTGCAGACTTTCCGGAGCGTCGATTCTTCACATCCGCTATATGTTCTTTGACGCGGGTTTTAATTGATCTTTTAGTTTGTCCTATGTAGGAGAGACCACATTCACAATCAAGCTTGTACACTCCTGCATCTTGCAGAGGGACGTTACACTTGACTGATGGTAAAAACTGACCAATCTTCTTCGGCGGCTTGAAGTATGTTTTGATGGAAGCGCGCTTCAAGATGTATCCAATCTTGTCAGTCACTCCTCTAACATATGGCAGTACAGCAGGTATACGCTCGACTGTGGTCGGCTTCACTCGTTCTCTGTGACGTAGGCGCGGGACCCGAAGCTTGTTGTCATGCAAAACTTGCTTGACGTGTTGGAGCTCGGCAGCCAGGTGTTTACTGTCACAGATCCCTCGTGCTCTCTGAAACAAAGATTTACCCACGGTAGCTAACTGTGAACGATGGTGGTGAGAATCACCGTTTAAATATCTATCTGTATGGGTCTTTTTTCTATACACAGTATGGCTCAAGGTGTTATTAGGATTCCGAATTACTAACACATCTAGAAAAGCTAAGGAATTGTTTGCCTCTAACTCCATTGTGAACTGAATTTTAGAATTTATAGAGTTAAGATGGTCTAAAAATGCAGTTACTTTATCTAAAGGTAGAATTGTGAAAGTGTCGTCTACGTACCGCTTGTAGAATCTTGGATTTATGGGAGAAGTAAGCAGGGCTTTCTCCTCTTCCATGAATATGTCGGCGACAATGGGAGATACAGGTGAGCCCATCGCCACACCATCTACTTGCTTGTAGAACTCCTCCTTCCACAATAATTAATCTAATTATAATAATAAGTAGTCTGTGAACATGTACAGGATCGCCCCCGTCACTACATCAAATTTGATAGACCACAAATCCTCGCTAAAGAACACCGATTCCTTCCAAGGATGATTCGCGAGGCTATTGAAATCAAAAAACATCCTAATTTCAATAGAGAAGATGGCGGGGTGCTACCATCTGCTTGGGATCCTATAACAAAAAAAATTAAATCCCAACCCAAGCATACAACCGCAAGACTTCATGATACCATAAGTTCATACTTTGTAGATCGGAACAAAAGTTAAATTTTAATCTATGGTAACCGCGGTTAACTATGACATCTGGACGTTAAACATCTCAGTCCTTCCCGTGACCATGGGTGCTGTAAAGCTCTCGAAACGTCGGGTATTAAAAAGTTAAATATACGCGACAAATTCCGCAAAAACTAGTATTATTTCAATGTGTAGTGTTCGCGTAAATATGTATAAGAAATCATTAAATAAGAGAAGAGTTGCAAGATGATGTTGTGACCAGGATTAAGAAAGGAATGCTTCGGTGGTTTGGTCATGTGGAAAGAATGAATGAGGAAAATTTATCGACCGAATTGGCGATTTATTGAAAACGGACCAAATTAGGGGTACGGGTACCCTTAACCGACGAGCACGTATGCGTAGGTATATGGATGTGAAGGAGGCGAGAGAGGTGTGTCAGGATCGTGCCAAATGGAAGTCTGTAGTCACTGCCTACCCCTCTGGGTGACAGGAGTGAGTGTTTATGTTATGTTATGTTAGGTTATGCTAACCTACCTCGGGGATTTCCCGACTTATAATGAGAACCTAACGCGTGTGTTAAGTTTGTTTCAGAGGATGCTGAATACTGTTGCCCGTATTTAATTAGTTGCTAGTCTTCGTTCGCAAAAGTAGGTCAAAATACGATGAGTAGTTTTAGTATTGAAACCATTCAATTCCGATTGTTTTTGTAGTGTTCGCTCGTGTTAATTCACACCGATAGTACGTAGTACTATTATTTATTCCGTGCCGATTCCGTAAACTAGTATTGCCAAGTGTGCCGATTTGCTCGGGACGTCCCATAATTATTCCGTTCGATAATTTTGACAGCAAAATTAAATATATTGCCTAATTACAAAATATCAAAGTTTTAAACTTTACGCGTAACGTGTTGGCATGACAAGATACAGATATCAATAATGTTAACTCGTTTTTTTTCTCTCTCACCGTCTAAAGCCTATCGGCAAATAGAATAGAATAGAATACTAATTATACTATTCTAATGTTGACTCGTTTTTTTCTCTCACCGTCTGATGCCTATTGGCGTGTTGGACTATGCATCGATGTCATTTTTGACGATCATTTATTATTTCATTCTGTTACTAGTAATAGTAATAGAATGAAATAATATATATATATATATATATATATATATATATATATATATATATATATATATATATATATATATATATATATATATATGTATATATATGTATATGTATATATAAAAATCTATCCAACTGCAGAGAGGTGTAAGACAGGGTGACGTTATTTCCCCGAAACTCTTCACCGCTGCATTGGAAGACGTTTTCAAGCTACTGGACTGGAAAGGATACGGTATTAACATCAATGGCGAGAACATCACTCACCTTCGATTTGCCGACGATATAGTCCTTATGGCAGAATCGGTGGAGGACCTAAGCACTATGCTCAATGACCTCAATGGTGTCTACCAACGGATAGGTCTAAGATGAACATGGACAAAACAAAGATCATGTTTAATGTCCATGTCACACCTATGCCGGTAGTTGTTGGGAGCACTACGCTCGAAGTTGTTGACGAGTACGTTTACCTGGGACAAATAGTCCGACTAGGTAAGTCCAACTTCGACCGAGAGGTCAATCGACGGATTCAACTTGGCTGGGCAGCGTTCGGGAAATTACGACACATCTTCTGATCAGGTATACCTCAATCTCTGAAAACTAGATTGTACAACCAGTGCGTGTTGCCAGTGATGACTTACGGATCTGAGACGTGGTCCTTCACTGCTGGCCGTATGAGGATGCTCAAGGTCGCTCAGCGAGCTATGGAGAGGGCTATGCTCAGAGTTTCTCAGCGTGATAGACTCAGAAACGAGGATATCCGCAGTAAAACCAGAAAAACCGACATAGCCCAACGAATTAGTAAGCTGAAGTGGCAATGGGCCGGTCATATGGTTCGAAAAACCGATAACCGATGGGGAAGAAAGGTTCTCGAGTGGCAGCCTCGTACCGGTAGGAGTAGTTTAGGGCGACCCCCCACTAGGTGGAGTGGCGACCTGGTAAGATATGCAGGAAGTCGGTGGATGCAAGTGACTCAGGACCGTGCTTTGTGGCATTACTTGGGGGAGGCCTATGTTCAGCAGTGGACTTGTGAAGGGCTGTAATGATGAAATGAAATGAAGGAAACAATAATTATAAAACACATTGTAAATTGTGTCAAAAATAGATGTACGATGTATGTAATAGATAGCGTCGCGGCGGTGGCGCCCCATACGGACAAGTTTATACCTACTTGTCGCGCGTGGAACCTCCCTGAAATGATTGCTTTGCAAGATCTTCCCCTCAATTGAGTCGAAGGTATTGGATTCAGACGACTTATGCAGTTCATAGTGCCGAATTATCAGTAAGGGTAAAACAGTTTTTTACCGAATATATTTTTGATGAATAATGTGTGATTTAATTTTATTAGAGGTGCTCTCTCTTCTGTCTCCACCTCCGATTGTGGTTCCGGTTCCGACAAACCAAATTTAAAAACTGCTAGCGAATTCGGTTCCGATATAACCACTGCCCTAACATTCCCAGTCAAAAGACCAGTATAACTAATAGCGACCACAGTGGCTAAAATCTGCTTTTTATAACTATTGTGTCTGATTTTAAAAATCCCCGATTTTTACCTTCTGTCCCGAAATTTGACCCACTTGACCTGGCCACACTAGCGTAAACGAATGAATGCGCGACAACACAATGAATGATATTTTGTTAAATGATATTTCATTTAACAAAGTATGCTAACATAAGTACGATAAGAGTGGTAGCTCAAGAGCGAAGTGCCCGCAGTATGCGCGAGCTACCCGGGTTCGATCCCCGCCGATACCAATGAAATTGTTAGTTTGATGAATTTATGATTACATTATGAAACAGAATAAAAGTATATCATCAAACGATATCTATTTTACGTAATACATATTTTCAATTCGAAGATATATTACTTAACCCTTTCTAGTTGTTACCTTGACGTGATATTCCTTAAGTGTACTCAATAGGGTAAAAAGCCGATAAGCCGACTTCAATTTACTAAAAGAATAAAATAATTTATACATATTAGATCCGATATTGACTCTTTCTACACTGTCTTAGTACCGACCTCATAAGCTATTATGTGGAAGTTATAATTCTTTTAGTTCCAATAGTATCAACATGATTCGTGCTAGTTGCCACTATAGTTACCTTGCACTCGGTCCATTTCGCGCAGACACGCACACAGAGAGAACATTGAGTGTGCGTCAATATTACGTCGTTTCAGAGCGATGGCGTAGATTTTGACTTGCGCATATTTAAATGTACGCTCTTAAGAGAGATAAACTATAGGATACTTGCATACATACCAATATTACGTTAAATAATATTTATTTATTTATGAGCTGCCTTCAAGTTGCTTAGCGTTAGCTTGCACTGCAGTATTCCGCACGGAAGAGTATAGAGTTAGTACATATAATTACCGGCTGAGGCATTCCATTCTAGTCCCCAATCCCCAGAGCCAGACATCTTTGTTTAAAGTTGTTTGCAGGTGGTCTATGGGCTGCAGTAACCACTTACTCTATCGGGTGAACTGTGTTCGTTTGCCACTTCAATATTATTTTTTTAAACGTAAGATTTTTTATCCTATTACGATGGATACTTATTGTTAACCAGCATTTTCATTTTCTCTAAACCTTTTTTATTTATTTAAAATATTCATGATTCATAATTTAAGTGAATACTACATTACTTTGATACGGGGTTTTTGTAAATCATTGTAAAATGTAGGGATTCTACGTTACGGCTAATTTTACGGTTATAATAACTTAAGTTCCAAAAAGATAAGTTTTTTTTTATTTGTTGTATAAGTTTTTTTTTAGTTTGCATTTGATTCGTTTACGATTTGTATATTATGTTTATTATTTATACGTGGTGGAGCCCGCAGCAGCTATTTTAGTTATAGCACGAATGGATCGGCTCGAACAGGATAATTTTTTTTATAGAAGAGGGGGCAAACGAGCATGCGGCTCACCTGATGTTAAGTGACTACCGCCGCCCATGATCAACCGCAACACCAGGGGAATTGCAAGTGCGTTTCCGGCTCTTTAGAAAGGAGTAAGCTCTTTTCTTGAAGCTCCCCAGGTCGTATCGGTCCGGAAAAATCGCCGATGGTAAACTATTCCACAGAGAGGTTGTACGCGGAAGAAAACTCCTTTTGAAACGTACAGTGGTGGACCGCCAAGCATTCAGATGGTGTGGATGGTATCGGGACGTTTGCCCCGTAGTGCGTTCACGAAATTTGGCGGCTGGGATTAATCCCAACAACTCCTCAGAGCACTCTCCATGGTATAATTTATAATTATGTAATTCCACGATCTCACAGAATACCAGCGTAAAATTGCAGCTTAGGGCTGCTGTGTTTCGTATGCTGAGTGTAGAGAACAGGAGACCCTTTATACTGGAAACAAGGCAACTCCGGTGTGACAACGCATCCGCATTTTGATTCTTAAACGAGAATAAATGTAGATATATATGGGATATGGGCCACAACATCCTCTTACCATCATGTAGACTGTTTGCTCGTTTGCCACCCTAGAAAGATATGTTTCTACTAAATAAGTAAATAAATAATAGTGGTAAAAAATTTGTACACGAATGCGTATAACAGGAGACGTAGCGATATCTACGACGTCTATCTCCTTTAAAACGCGCGAACCAATGTGTGAATTTTAAATGAAACAATGCGACTCATGCGAGTGCGAACTCAGCTCATTTCATCGCGCGCTATTCGCAGACAAAGTGTAAAGCGGGCATTAACATCGCCCCTCAGATATGTAGTACTATTATTTATTCCGTGCCACTCACCGACAGCAGGTAATTTGTAACCCGGAGAAAATTATCGTAAAATTAATATATTATTAGAAATTATTTTGGTTAGGTTAATTTTTAGAAGATTGTGAGAGCGGATAGTAAAATTGTTCTCTTGCTTATGCAATTAATTATTATAATCAATAAAACAGCACTATACAGTATACATTCGTATAGAGCAAGTACAGTTCGACCACCCGTAATAATTATGCCGCATTCACAATTACACAGTAGTCTAACGTGAATGACGTAATTACACGATAACACAGTATGAAAACCAACAGCAATTCAACTCAAGTTTAATAATGGACCACCTCTCAACAACAAGATGTTTTTGCTCACACTAGAAGAATTAACACAAAGAACATAACCATGATACTAACTAAGAACTCGTAGACTGACTACATAATGATTTGAGTCGCATTCTATCTAAGCTGGAGAAAAAGGACAATGTCCAAAATCGCCCTGTGCAATAAAAACATCGGACATACATGATAATTGTTATGACGCGGACTAGCTGCATGCCAAAATAAACATTAAAAAAGTATTCTATTCGACTTATAACATTAATCGCCGCCATCTTCGCCCGTCATGTTGTGTATAAAAATTACTAGGGACGCCCAAATCGATTATAATCGATCTTTTGAATTTTTAATGAACAGTTACATTCATTTTTAATCTGAATCACATTTTGAATTTATTTCGAATAAAGTGCACATAGAAACCATTGACTTATATACTAACGTAAGGACCGGGCCGACCGAACAACTAAATCGGACCAGTGCGTTGGCCCTAAAACGACAGTTTAGGGCCAACGCGAATCGGTCGACAGTGGTGCGCGCGCAGGACAGATTTGCCAGTCACAAATATGTCTAGTTGTGTGGTAAAAATTACGATACAAAGATTTTAAAAAACATGTGATATCGTATCATCGGTGAATTACCTTATATTATAATTTTGTTACAATAAAATTATTATATAAACGCATTTTTAAAGTTTTATTTTGCAGTTAGCTTAGTTGCGTTACCAAGATTAGACCAGGGTAGAATTCAGACCCTGAAAAATATTGTAAATGAAAAATAAAATTATACTATTTTAAAAAAATTATATCACGTTTGACATTTCGTGTTTCTTTTTTACCAAGTGCCGGGATTTTGGCATCACGCGTCTAGTTTATCGATACGTTTCGGTTTTTGGGGGGTTTTCTTTTTATTTCTGTTTAATTTTTGTCTAAAGAGCGTAGTGTAAGTTAAATTTAGAATATTGGTATTTGGTACCTAATATATTTTATATGCAATAAGGGTAAAACGAAAAGATTACAAAAGAAACCATATCCGCTTAATTGAATCGGAAAATCTGATTCATAAAATATTTTGAAATTCTGTTTTCAAACCTTGCTTCTGGAGCATAGAGTTTTTTTCGTGGCAGCCCCTCATTATAGTTGTATCAAGAATGCAACATAAATGCATCGATCAACCATCGATTGACCAGAAAGGGAGCTAATTCTAATTTTATTAAAAAAACGCGGTACTCATGTACAATACAGAAATTCTCGATATCGTAGGGTTAGTACTAAAATCTAAAAGGACCCAATAATAATACAAGTCGAACTTTAGGTAAAATTAAGGTATTTTCGCTTAGTATTATAACCACCATGTACTACTAACTATATATACCACCATGTACTACTAGATTTTTATTTTCTGAGTCATGGTGCGAACAAGGGGTGGTGGTAGATTTTACGCCGCTACCATACGGCGAGGAGCCGAGTCTATTTTTTCGGCTTTGTCGCTCGTTTAGCACCACCCGGGGGACACGTGTAGGGTGGGCCTAAAGGTTAGGTGGTCGGAGCCTACGGACGCGAGCGACTCATCCCCCACCACCCCTTGTTCGCACCATGACTCAGAAAATAAAAGAAATGGCCCCGAGTTCCCGGCGCCCCTTAAATGGGGCAGGGGTGCGAAGAATCTCCGGGAGAAAAACCGGCGACGAGGTTCGCCACCCGTCACGTTCTGTCTCCCGGAGGGGCGAAAAGTGGATTGCGGAAACCCGTCTGGCTACGCTGAATGTATGTGGAGGAATGAATGATAAGATGGATGAAGTATGCGAAATGAAGAATGACAGAGGAATAGATGTGTTATGTGTGAATGAGACGAAACGAAAGGGAAAGGATGCCACTGCACATGGCACGTATACCGCGTATTGGTCTGGTGTGGGCGAGACCGAACGGGCATGCCAGGGAGTCGGTTTCATCCTTTCAGAAAGAATGGGTCAATGTGTGAAAGAGTATGAATGTGTAAGCCCGAGACTGCTATGGATACGAATGAAAGTGGGCTTAAAGAAGCTGTTCCTGCTAGGGGTGTACGCCCTAGACATGTCTAAGCCCAGTTACATCCTAGAGCAGTTTTGGGACACGGTAAGGATGGTGTTGACAAAATGTAAGGAAAATGAAAATATTATTATGTTAGGAGACTTTAATGGAAGGGTTGGGGTGAAGAGGTCTGGTTATGAAAGGATATTGGGAACGTTTGGTGATAAAAGTATAAATGAGAATGGTGAAGACCTCCTCGCCGTATGTGCGGAAAATAATCTTTTTGTGACGAATACTTTTTTTCGTCATAAGAAGATTCACATGTATACATGGGAAAGAGGTGATGATAGAAGCATGATAGATTTCGTAATTGTGGATGAAAGAATGAGGAGCGCAGTCGTAGATACAAGGGTTTACCGGGGGTCCAACGTAGGGACGGATCATTACTTGGTCTTATGTCGAATTAATGGTCTTTTCAAGCGTTGGCGGCATCGGACATCTGTGTCTACCACTGCGTTACAGCGTATAAGAATAGAAAAGTTACAAGATGAAGAAGTGATAGAGAAGTATAAATGTAGACTGAGAGAAAATATTAGATGTTTGAATGAGTTGTGTATGAATGATTTAGACTTGAATACTGTGTGGGATAATATTAAGAAAGGTTTGGTGGATACCGCCACCGAAGTATGTGGTGTAAGTAAGAGAACAAATGAAAGGAAAAGTAATACGTTATGGTGGAATGATGAGGTACGGGTGGAAGTTGAATCAAAGAAGAAAGCATGGTTAGATTTACTAGCAACCAAAGCCGGTAATTCTTCTGGTATGAATGATGAGATTGAAAGAAAAAAGGCAGAATTTAGACGTCTAAATAAGAGAGTAAAAGAAGTTGTTGAAAGGAAAAAAAAGAAAGAACGGATAAGAATGATAGAAGGATATCTGATAATTTCCAGGCTAACATAAAAATGTTCTGGAAACTCGTAAGAACTGCCAGGGGAAATACAAAACAGCCTATAATAAATGCTATAATAGACGAGAATGGATGTATTCTGAATGATGAAGTTTCGAATTTAAACAGATGGAAGGAATACTTTGAAAGCGTGTTTATGAGTGAAGAGTCGTCTGAATTAAATGAACTAAAAATTCCGAAAGAAGTGGAAAGGGGTATGGAGATAAGTGTAGATGAAATAATGAAAGCAATGAAAAGCATGAAAGCAGGTAAGGCAGCTGGATAAGATAGAGTATCACTCGAGATGCTAAGGGCTGGAGAGGGAGTGGTGGCAGGCCTGCTGTACACCTTGTTTAATTTATGTTGGGAATTAAAACGGGTACCGGATGACTGGTGTAAAGCAGTTATAGTACCAATATATAAGGGAAAAGGGTCACAGCAGGACTGCAAAAACTACCGCGGTATCAGCTTGCTTAGTATTGTGGGTAAACTGTATGCTAAGGTGTTAATTGAAAGAGTTATGAAAGAAACTGATGAAAAAATTTGGGATGTGCAAGCGGGTTTTAGAAAGGGAATGGGGTGCACAGATCAAGTCTTTTCCATGCGCATGATTGCGGAGAAGTTTTTGGCCAAAAACCAGAAAGTTTTTTGTGCGTTCATGGACTTGGAAAGGGCTTATGACAGAATGGACAGGAATGTGTTATGGCAAACACTGAACTCATTTGAGTTGAGCGCTGGTTTGATACGGGCATTAAGGTCTCTTTATAGGGACTCTAGTGCTTGTGTCAGGATCAATGGGGTCTACTCGGACTGGTTTGGCATCCAAAAAGGTGTCAGACAGGGCTGTGTAGCTTCCCCTTGGCTGTTCAACCTATTTATGGACCGGTGTTTGCAAACTTTGAAAGATGAAGAATGTGGGTTAAGAATGGGCGAGTTAACCGTCAAATGCCTTTTGTATGCCGATGATCAAGTCGTATTTGCGTCATCGGCGGCTGAGTTGCAAATGATGGTTACATAATGAACTGGGAATTAAAAGAAAGGGGAATGAAAGTGAACGCAAGTAAGACGAAAGTGATGGTTTTTGAAAGAGAAGAAAGCAAAACGGTATGTGAAATAAGAATAGAAGGAGAGTTAATTGAGCAAGTGGATGAGTTTGTGTATTTGGGATGTGTATTTAGCAGGGATGGTAGATATGATAGGGATATAGAACGACGAGTAAATGCAGGGAATAGAGTGAATGGGGCACTACACTCTATTATGAAGAACCAGAATGTGTCAAAACAGGCACGTATGGTAATTCATGATGCTGTGTTAGTTACCAACCTACTTTAATGTATGGTAGTGAAAGCTGGGTGTGGCAGAAGAAGCACGAAAGTAGAATAAATGCTGTAGAAATGCGGTCTTTAAGGAATATGCTAGGGTTGAATCTGAATGACAGGGTGAGAAATGGCGTGATAAGAGATAAATGTGGTATGCAAGATGATATTGTGACCAGGATTAAGAAAGGAATGCTTCGGTGGTTTGGTCACGTAGAAAGAATGAATGAGGAAAGAGTGACAAAGCAAATTTATATGGCAGATGTGAACGGCCGAGTCGGGGAGGGACGCCCTAGAAAAAAGTTTATCGACCAAATTGGCGATATTTTGAAAACGGGCCAAGTTAGGAGTACCCTTAACCGACGAGCATGTATGCGTAGGTGTATGAAATAATGGAACAACTAGGATAATTATACTACTTTTACTGAGGAAGTTTATATTCTCTTTGTTACGCATATGCAATGAAAAGTGTATTTTGTATAAATTGCTGGTGGTTTTATGTTGTTGAAAGACGTTACTAAAATTGTTAAATGTAATACGATATTGTTTTTCAGTTAGTGGTAGTTCTATTATAACCTCAAAATCTGATTTTGGGCTTGAATTTAAGAGTGATATTGAGTTACTAGCGAGCCCGCGCCTTCGATCGCTTGGAATTGCAAATTATGGCTAGGTGTGTGCTAACGCGAGTGACGGAAGTAGACACACTCTACCCATGTACCCATACTTATTATATTACTGTGCTTACTTAAATGCCAAATTTGAAGTCTCTAATAATTATTATAGTTACGGAATTATGGCACTTTAAAGCGAAATTCTCTCTATTCCCGACCCCGAGGAATTTTCTAAAAATCCTAGTCTACACAAAAAATGGTGTTTTGCACAATTTCAGCTTTCTAGATCCAAGGGTTTGGGTTGGGAGTTAAGAAGTTCCTGACATGGACTATGTCTAAAACGTGCATTTAAAAGCTTGTTGCGATAGTGGAGGCTAAATTAATCTTAAATGCTGAAAGGCAAATAACAAAGTGATTATTATTATAATCCTAATTCGTTTGAAGAAAGTTGATACAAAGAATACTAGCGAGAAGAGTTATAACTTTTGACTAATACTCTATATACCTGGTTTTGATATTAATCACATCATGAAACAGTTGAAGATGACACGTTAAGTAATCCCTAAAACAAAGCTATTTGCTTATGTCTGCTAAAGCTAATTTAATCTGCTTAAACCGTTTAGCGATTTTTTACGATTAACGAAACAAAAAAAATTGGTTGACCCTGCAAGCCATCCCTGGAACTTCCCGCTTATTTCAAATGCAAAGCGCTCTAAATTTCACCAAATTATGTCCAAACCACTAAATTATACCAAAAAGTCGACATCTGATGAAAACTCGATTTTCGAAAATCGGGGTGAAACCAATTACTTCCCTATTTTTGAAAATTTTCAATTTTCTTGGCGGAAAGTTAAAAAATTAAATTTATCTTAAGACATTTCACGATTTGCCGGGGAACATCTTTATCCATCTGACTATGCGGAAGAACTACTACTACGGCAAAATTTTAAAAACGTAGCTTAGAGTTAATAAAATTTTTATGAATAACCCCTTTCAGTGACAATAATATTATATAGATATTATACACATACAAACACATACAACACACACTACTTTGAATTTATGGTTATGATAGTGAAAGAGTTTAACTCTCTTCTTCCTGACATCACGTTGCGAGGGCGATAAAGATTGAATTGATCTTCAGTATAGACGAGTTGTGGTATTCTTTCCCATGTTCGTGGCAAAGGGACATATTACCTATTTGCTTAATTTTTGCATAAAATCTATGTACCGTGATCGTATACTAGCTGGTAGTATCTCTGCCTAGGCATCCGGCTGAGTATGTACCCGCTCTCTTACCTATTTCTGTCGTTAAATAACTGCAGTGCTGCAATGCTTTGGTTCCGATGTGTAAGACACAGAGAGCCAGGCGGTGAGGCATTCTTTCTTAGTCCTCAGAGGTGACAAAGCATCTGTAGCCTTCATTGTTTTAAGTTGGCTGCTGGTGTCCACGGACTGCAATGGTCACTTATTATCAGGTGCTAAGTTTGTCAGTCGTTTCAGTTTTACAAAACAATAACTTTTTAAGAGCATATGTTATTTTTTGTTAAGTCTCGAATGATGATATTAAAGTAATGATTACTTGAGGATAAAACCAAAAACGCGATTAGTGAAACTTTTCTCAATAGTTTTATATCAAAATCTACAAAATATGAAAAAACTATTTTTATAGTTAGACGTTAGACAGGTATCATACTTAAATAATTTAAAAGTTAAATTTCTCCAAGTTTGTTTAAAAAATACAATAGGTATTTAATTATTTGTCCCTTATGTTATCTATTTCAATGTCGCGTTGGTCTAAAGCTTTACTTTTTCCGCATTCAATTTACTAATATATCTGCTATCAATGATTTTGCATTTTCCGGCGGTCACCGATCAGATAAGTCGCCAGCGACAATACCTGACGAAAGGAATGTATTCGCGTTGTTCACGAAAGTTACGAAATATAAATTATATCTCAGAGTAATTACTAGCATAGACAAACTTAAAATAAAAACAAGTTTCTTACAGCTAAACTCTTTATACATATGAAGTTTAACATGGTAAAAAATAAGATAGCTATATTATTATCACCTTATATCTTATACAAGGTTGTTGCTGTTTTTCCATTCCATAGACATCTCTATTGATGCTATTAGCAAAACAAAAATGTTGTCTATAAATTAATTTAGTCTATGACGTAAAATTAAGGATTTTTTTTAATCCGGTTAATAATACTTATTTATATTAATGAAAGTTTATGGAAGATTCATCTGACATCTTACAATAAAAACGTAGTCAAATAATGCGAAATTTCGTACTATCGTTTTAAAATTAAAAATGTGTCATGAAAAGCTAAAAAATTTAGAAAAAAAAATTAGTTGATCGTTCGATTTTCAATAATGTCTAGTCCTATTTGCTTTGTATTTGTCGATTGTCACCAACATTGCGAACAAAGCCACTATAGATTAAAGACGTCATGTCATGTAAAGTAACATCACATATAATACTACTGCAACAGTGATGTCATTTTTCTAGTAAATCAGAATATACGAGTGTACTTATTCGCACATTAGGCATAATATAAAGAGTCCAAAGATGTCCACTTGACATTTCCTGAATTACAAGCAACATCTTTCAAGAATTATCTCTTTTTGCCTTATTTGAAAATTAAAGTAGAAAAAGCATGACAAGTATATTGGTTCAATTGTAGGTTCTCTCTATGCATACGAATTTATGTAATTACTCTAAGAATTATTATACTTAGCCGGGTCAAAGTTCAGTCAAAACCTTATTATTTAAATTTTTTGAATGCTGGCTAGATGAACTTCGTCAATTTTAAAAATATAACGTATGCACTTGCCAAAAATTTTGCTTGCCAGAAAAGACATTAATTTTCATTCATTTTCAAATATGGAGTGGTCGAAGAAAGAAGATAGAGTAGGGGTTATCGCGTTGCACCACTGTGGTTACGCGCCAAAAGACATTTTCAATAATTTACAAAAGTTGAAAATAACCCTACAATATGTTTATCACACTATCACGCCTGTAGCACACCTCCGCAGCGAAACTCAAAGGGCGAAATCGCAATAGTTTAGCTGTGAGTTATGAGTTCTTTAGCGGGCTACATACGAGACGATACCGGTGGCGATCTAGGGTGGAAAGAAATCGGGGCTGTTATCGAGGCAGTCCCTACACACGGGCCTGCCTGCCTAGCAGTACGCGTTTGGACTTGGAGCGGAACGCATATGCGGTAGAGTTCTTCAAAATGCCTCCGACTCTCTTAAAACACCAACGTGTTGGTTTGAAATTAGCCCTTTCGGTTAATTTATTCGAAAATAGAAAAAGATGAGTTGCTGGGTGAAAAATGGCTCCAAAAGAGAAAAAAGTTAAGCCACATAAACGTACTAAATGGTCTGTAATCTAAAGACATGATTAATATTCTCCAGATAGATGAAGACAGTTTTAACAACCTTCTAGAATTTTTTTATATTCATGTTTTCGCAACTTATATAAAAACATCAATTTCTCCTACCTATGCTATTTCTTCTCTTTGTTCATTTCTGCTTTGGTCAAAATCGAGTTATGTACTACACACAACAAACAAAGAAATAAGAAAATCGGGTTATGTACTACACAAAACAAACAAAGAAATAAAATACTTTTGTATAATAATATATACACTTTTTTAATGTAATCTTTATTTATGGATTAAAACTATCAAAAAATAAAATAGCTTATATCTTTTTTAAACATAAAGAAACCTCTAATTTCAGAAATACTCCCGTCTATTATAGCTCGAGACGGCGCCGAGCGACGAGGTTCGCCACCCGTCACGTTCTGTCTCCCGGAGGGGCGAAAAGTGGATTGCGGAAACCCGTCTGGCTACGCTGAATGTATGTGGAGGAATGAATGATAAGATGGATGAAGTATGCGAAATGATGAATGACAGAGGAATAGATGTGTTATGTGTGAATGAGACGAAACGAAAGGGAAAGGATGCCACTGCACATGGCACGTATACCGCGTATTGGTCTGGTGTGGGCGAGACCGAACGGGCATGCCAGGGAGTCGGTTTCATCCTTTCAGAAAGAATGGGTCAATGTGTGAAAGAGTATGAATGTGTAAGCCCGAGACTGCTATGGATACGAATGAAAGTGGGCTTAAAGAAGCTGTTCCTACTAGGGGTATACGCCCCAGACATGTCTAAGCCCACTTACATCCGAGAGCAGTTTTGGGACATGGTAAGGATGGTGTTGACAAAATGTAAGGAAAATGAAAATATTATTATGTTAGGAGACTTTAATGGAAGGGTTGGGGTGAAGAGGTCTGGTTATGAAAGGATATTGGGAACGTTTGGTGATGAAAGTATAAATGAGAATGGTGAAGACCTCCTCACCGTATGTGCGGAAAAGAATCTTTATGTGACGAATACTTTTTTTCGTCATAAGAGGATTCACATGTATACATGGGAAAGAGGTGATGATAGAAGCATGATAGATTTCGTAATTGTGGATGAAAGAATGAGGAGCGCAGTCGTAGATACAAGGGTTTACCGGGGGTCCAACGTAGGGACGGATCATTACTTGGTCTTATGTCGAATTAATGGTCTTTTCAAGCGTTGGCGGCATTGGACATCTGTATCTACCACTGCGTTACAGCGTATAAGAATAGAGAAGTTACAAGATGAAGATGTGATAGAGAAGTATAAATGTAGACTGAGAGAAAATATTAGATGTTTGAATGAGTTGTGTATGAATGATTTAGACTTGAATACTGTGTGGGATAATATTAAGAAAGGTTTGGTGGATACCGCCACCGAAGTATGTGGTGTAAGTAAGAGAACAAATGAAAGGAAAAGTAATACGTTATGGTGGGATGATGAGGTACGGGTGGAAGTTGAATCAAAGAAGAAAGCATGGTTAGATTTACTAGCAACCAAAGCTGGTAATTCTTCTGGTATGAATGATGAGATTGAAAGAAAAAAGGCAGAATTTAGACGTCTAAATAAGAGAGTAAAAGAAGTTGTTGAAAGGAAAAAGAAAGAAAGAACGGATAAGAATGATAGAAGGATATCTGATAATTTCCAGGCTAACATAAAAATGTTCTGGAAACTCGTAAGAACTGCCAGGGGAAATACAAAACAGCCTATAATAAATGCTATAAGAGACGAGAATGGATGTATTCTGAATGATGAAGTTTCGAATTTAAACAGATGGAAGGAATACTTTGAAAGCGTGTTTATGAGTGAAGAGTCGTATGAATTAAATGAACTAGAAATTCCGAAAGAAGTGGAAAGGGGTATGGAGATAAGTGTAGATGTAATAATGAAAGCAATGAAAAGCATGAAAGCAGGTAAGGTAGCTGGATATGATAGAGTATCACTCGAGATGCTAAGGGCTGGAGAGGAAGTGGTGGCAGGCCTGCTGTACACCTTGTTTAATTTATGTTGGGAATTAAAACGGGTACCGGATGACTGGTGTAAAGCAGTTATAGTACCAATATATAAAGGAAAAGGGTCACAGCAGGACTGCAAAAACTACCGCGGTATCAGCTTGCTTAGTATTGTGGGTAAACTGTATGCTAAGGTGTTAATTGAAAGAGTTATGAAAGAAACTGATGGAAAAATTTGGGATGTGCAAGCGGGTTTTAGAAAGGGAATGGGGTGTACAGATCAAGTCTTTTCCATGCGCATGATTGCGGAGAAGTTTTTGGCCAAAAACCAGAAAGTTTTTTGTGCGTTCATGGACTTGGAAAAGGCTTATGACAGAGTGGACAGGAATGTGTTATGGCAAACACTGAACTCATATGGGTTGAGCGCTGGTTTGATACAGGCATTAAGGTCTCTTTATAGGGACTCTAGTGCTTGTGTCAGGATCAATGGGGTCTACTCGGACTGGTTTGGCATCCAAAAAGGTGTCAGACAGGGCTGTGTAGCTTCCCCTTGGCTGTTCAACCTATTTATGGACCGGTGTTTGCAAACTTTGAAAGATGAGGAATGTGGGTTAAGAATGGGCGAGTTAACCGTCAAATGCCTTTTGTATGCCGATGATCAAGTCATACTTGCGTCATCGGCGGCTGAGTTGCAAATGATGGTTACATAATGAACTGGGAATTAAAAGAAAGGGGAATGAAAGTGAACGCAAGTAAGACGAAAGTGATGGTTTTTGAAAGAGAAGAAAGCAAAACGGTATGTGAAATAAGAATAGAAGGAGAGTTAATTGAGCAAGTGGATGAGTTTGTGTATTTGGGATGTGTATTTAGCAGGGATGGTAGATATGATAGGGAAATAGAACGACGAGTAAATGCAGGGAATAGAGTGAATGGGGCACTACACTCTATTATGAAGAACCAGAATGTGTCAAAACAGGCACGTATGGTAATTCATAATGCTGTGTTAGTCCCTACTTTAATGTATGGTAGTGAAAGCTGGGTGTGGCAGAAGAAGCACGAAAGTAGAATAAATGCTGTAGAAATGCGGTCTTTAAGGAATATGCTAGGGTTTAATCTGAATGACAGGGTGAGAAATTGCGTGATAAGAGATAAATGTGGTATGCAAGATGATGTTGTGACCAGGATTAAGAAAGGAATGCTTCGGTGGTTTGGTCACGTAGAAAGAATGAATGAGGAAAGAGTGACAAAGCAAATTTATATGGCAGATGTGAATGGCCGAGTCGGAAAGGGACGCCCTAGAAAAAAGTTTATCGACCAAATTGGCGATATTTTGAAAATGGGCCACGTTAGAAGTACCCTTAACCGACGAGCATGTATGCGTAGATATATGGATGTAAAGGAGGCGAAAGAGGTATGTCAGGATCGTGCCAAATGGAAGTCCGTAGTCTCTGCCTACCCCTCTGGGTGACAGGCGTGAGTGTTTATGTTTATATGTTATTATAGCTTGCTTGTTGATGTGGAGATGGTGAAGGAGTAGGAGTTAATTGTTGATGAGAGGATGAAGGCACGTAAGAGATCTGAGTGCGGTCTTGTGTTGATAGCGTTGGAATAGGAGTTAGTAGTTGAGGAGAGGCTTTATCCTCTCCTTACTTACTTCATACACCCTACTTTGTGAACGGCAATAAAACAATTAGTTTAGTAGGCATTCTGTCACAGGCTAGGGTGGATATGATTTGAATTTCGATAGATTTTAATTAATTTATTTATTCAAATTTTTATTGTTTTTGTTAAATATCAGTGCCATAGGCTTCTACTCCGTTCACATGTTTAAAATGTAAACATTTTGTTATGGAAAAAAGGTCATTCAGTGTCACTGTTTCGTTAACGTCCTTCTGCGAGGGCTGCCGGCAGCGACTGCCAAAAGAAATCGGGCCGATGCGCCTACACACACGCAGTACGGAGAGGGCGAGCCCCGATCTAGGAAGCATCGGCTGCATTTTTGCTCCTGCCAGCCGATTAAGGAGGCGATATCGGCCACGACTTAGGATGACCCTACACGACACGAGTTAGAGGCAATCTAGGAGGCATCCCCACTACTCCACTCTAGATCGCCACCGATATCATGTCGTATGTAGCCCGCTTTGGCGGCGAAACAATAACGAAATTCCCTGCTCTAACGTACAAAACTGACTATGATGTTGTCTCTTTCTAACATGATTTCGCTCATTTGCTCAGGCGCCGGCTACATCTCCGCCCGTTGTCCGCCAATTTGGAGCGGTTCCGCGTGTAACTCGGACGCGTCTGTAGCAATCAATTTTTATGAGCGAAATAGGAACAATGGATTTGGAATTTACTGAAAAACTTATACAAGCAGTGAGAAATAGACGTGTGATTACAAAAACAACACAAAAAAACTACAAGCATGGAGGGATATCCAGAGAGAGAGATAAACGAAGAAGGTAAGTATAATTATTTACTATTATTACAAGCCTATCAACCTAACAATTATCTGTTCTGCGTTGTGCAAAGTATCGAACAAATTTGTCTCTGATGTCACGTGCCGCAAATGATGATCGTGCGCTGTTTCCATTGAGTCTGTTTGTGGAAGAAAGGCTCCAAAGCTGTTCTGTTTCCAAACTAGAGCTTACACGTTCGGTTGACTCTTTTGTCTGTATAAAATTGTGTAAACAACATGCTGCTTTCACAATTTATATGGTATTTCTCAAATCTGTTTCAAAGGGTCTTAAGAATATCCTAAATTTTTGTGCCATTATTCCAAATGCATTTTAAACAACTACCCGTGCTGTACTAAGCGACTGATTAAATATCTTTTCATCATGCAAAGCTGCATCTCTTACAAAAGGTCTCATCAAAAAAGTTTCAAGTTTAAATTCACCATCGCCTAAAAAAATATAAGGCAAAGAATCTGTTTCTCCTCGTAATGGTTGTGGATTTGGTATATTAAGTTGGCCGCTCCTTAATAATCGAGCAAAAGATGTTGCTTCAAATATAGTACTATCGGCATCTTTCCCATACGATCCAACATCTACAAAAATAAATTTATAATTGGCATCTACCACAGCCATTAAAACAATTGAATATTTACTTTTATAACAATAAAACATTGACCCGCTACACGGGCACTTTATCGTTATGTGTTTTCTATCTAAGCTACCAAGGCAATGAGGAAATCCCCATTTTTGAAGAACTCTTCTGCCATATTCAGACAATTTTCCTCTGTGGGTATTGGAAGGACAAGTGGTCGTAACGTATTCCACAATTCTTCACAAACTTCACTCACTATTTTCGAAACTGTTGAATTACCCATACGATAAGAAAAAGATAGTGTCTTATAGGTGTCTCCAGTTGCCAGAAACCTGTAACAAAAAAAATTAAGTTGGAAGAAAACTGTTGTTGAATATATCTATTTTTTTATACCACATAGGTGGCAAACAAACACCAGTGGTTTGTATGCTTCCTCCACCAGTGGTGGCGGAAGCATACAAAGTAATGCCGCAAAATAACGCCTGAATCAATTAATTATCTTCTTTGTTTCAGTTCCAGCTTTATAAGCAAAATTGAAAAATTTAAAAGATACTTTCAGAAAATTCAACCAATCAAAACACAGCTCTAGTGGCCAAGCAACAAAAAAACTACAGAATTGGGCCTGGGCTGAACAAATGTTATTTCTTGAATCATCTACTACCCCCAATCAAACGGAGAGCAGCATTATTCTGGATAATGAATCTTCTCAACACGAAGAAACAAGTACCATACAAATTCTTCGGTGGCAAATGAAGTGAAATGAACCTACTGATTTGATCATTATAATTGTTTTTAAATTTTAATTTTGTAACTTTAATTTTAATATATGTACTTACCTTAGTAATATAAGGCTTTATAAGGTTATGTAACTCTTCAAAACTGTCTGGTGTCATTCTGAAGTAAGAATAAAAACGGTCTTCATGTGACTGTAACTCTTTACATAACATATTTTCTCCCCAAACTCTTTCTTTTTTTATTGATATCATGCACCCAGGTACGACGCCTTTTTAAAGTAGTTGACCACAGTAAGATTAGTTCCTCCTCTGACTCCGAAAGCGACGACATTTTCTTTCGATTGTTATTTCTCAACTGTTCTAGTTTTAGGTTTCGCTAATATAGTTTCGCGTAAGTGAAGTACTGTTGCACAGCGAAATTCACGCAGCGGTTTCGCAGTTGTTGTTTCGCAGCGGAGGTGTGATATAGGCATCAAACGATTCATTGCAGTTTCAAGCTTCGAAGGTCGTAAGGGGACCAGCCGACCTCGTACTGTTAGGGCCAATTTTCATTATAATGCCGTTCACAGTTCGTTCTCGAACTGGTTATCGGTCTGATAAAATATTATCAAGTAAAAAACATGTGTGTGCATTCATACTATCCGTAACAGTGAAGTTCGCTCTAATCCCATTCAAATAATATAATAAATCAGACCGAGATCAGACCGACAACGAACTGTGAACGGCAAATGAGAATCGGTCCTTAGGACATCTGCGATCATCAAAGCAGTGAAGGCGCGAATCCAACGAAATCCTGTTCGTAAATAAAAAATCTTAGCTCTTCAGATGGGCATAAGCAGAACCACGCTCAAAAGAGTAATCAATGAAGATCTAGGACTACGGTCTTATCGTAAGAAGACCGGACATTTTTGAACGAGTATTTGAAAAAAATTAGGCTGGATAGATCCCGCGCTTTGTTACGGCGGTACGCAGGAAAAAAATACCGCGAAATTTTGTTTTCGGATGAAAATTTTTTTAACATCGAAGAAAGTTATAATAAACAAGATAATAAGGTGTAGGCCCACAGCAGTGAAGAAGCCAGCACGCGTATTCCGAGCACATTATCCTTCGTCACTCATGGTTTGGCTTGGAGTCTCATATTCAGGCTTAACTGAGATATTTTTCTGTGAAAAAGGTGTAAAAACCAGTGCCGAGGTGTACCAAAATACCGTCCCAACAAACATAGTGGAACCTCTTTCTCAAAAAATGTTCAAAAACAGACATTGGATATTCCAACAAGACTGCACCAGCTCATAGGGCACGAAGCACGCAAAACTGGTTGACCGCCCATGGAATTGATTTTATCGGACATGAAAACTTGCCCTCTTCTAGTCCAGAATTAAGCCCACTGGATTATAAGATATGGCAACATTTGGAAGAGAAAGTCTGCGATAAACCTCATCAGAATTTGGAATCTCTCCGAGCATCGGCAGAGCAGCGGCAGAAATAGATACGAGTGTGGTGCGTGCTGCGATTGATGATTGGCCGCGTCGATTAAGGGCATGTATTCAAAATAGGGTAGGGCATTTGAAATAATGATTTTCATATAATTATCAAAAAGTGTATCATTAATTTTATAAAAAGTTTTTGACAGAACTTATGACTTGACTAAGTGTCAGTATTATCAATTACATATTTGTGATGCTTTGACAGAAAATGTCAGTTACAAATGAGCACGTAACAAAATATTTAGTGGAGTCGCATTTGATAAATGTTACTTACGTTAGGTATGTGTAAGCAATACACTGCTTAACTAAGAGTAGATTATACCAAAATAAACGTTAAAATAAAATATAAAATATCTTGAAGAATTTATTCATAATTTACTACACTATACAAGTACGGGTATGTTCATATAATTCAAGGCTTTATTCTTATTTAAACAACGTTTTGGTTATGAACTTATATCACGACTAGCTTCTGCCAGCGGCTTTACTCGTGTGTCATTCAAAAATTATCCCAAGAAAGAATAGAACATAGTCGCGGAATAAAAAGTATCCTATGTCCTTCTTAAAAGTTTAATCTATTCCTATACACTCATTTTCACATTCTTACATTTATAATATTATTATTAATTATAATTTATAACATATATTTATGATTTAGGTACACAACTTTTGATGGTGACTATCGAAGTGAAGTCCTTCAGAATCGTTGTGATTTGGAACTCGACGAAACAACAAAGCGACACTGAAGAGACAAATATACGTACATCAATAGTGTTTAGACCGCGAGAGAATGAGATAGAATACAGTATAATGTTTATTATTTATTAATTTATTTATATTTCAATAAGATAAGCTCTACAATAATCCTATCACATTACAAATGTTACTGATTACAACCTGAAGAAGACTGTTTGACAGAAGATTTATTGATGAATGTGGCTCAGTTAGTAGAGAGTTCTGAAAACTTGCAGGAAGTAATTGACAATTGACAAGTTCTTGGTAAAGTTGATAATTATCTTCTAAAACACAACCACATATTTAATGATTTCTTATATTTACGCGAACACTACACATTGATTAAAACTACTTTTACGGATTTTATCGCGTTTATTTTACTATTATTTTTAATTCCCGACGTTTCGGGCGCTTTCCAGCACCCATGGTCACGGGGGACTGAGATGACTGACGTCCCGATGTCATTGGAACCCGGATTGTCAACCCGGAGTACCTTCAGCTTTTTTAATTATTGTTTATGGTCCGATCTATGCAAAATGAACTGACTATGTCCTGAGGTTTAGTTTTAATTTTATTGATTATAGAATCCCAAGAAGGTGGTAGTACCCAGCCTAGTTCTCTATTGAAATTAGGATGTTTTTTAATTTCAATAGCCTCACGTATACGAGGACATACCAGAGCACACACAAAGGATTCGTACCATTTTGTGAGTGAGATAAAAGACCTACATCTCGCTAACAATCAAACTATGGTCAGTTTTGATGTTCAGTCACTATTTACATGCCTACCTATTGTGGACTGCACCTCAATTGTAACTAGGAAGCTAGAAGAAAATAACATGCCTCAAGAATATGCAATACTACTTGAACATTGCCTCAAATCTGGCTATCTATTGTGGAAGGAGGAGTTCTACAAGCAAGTAGATGGTGTGGCGATGGGCTCACCTGTGTCTCCCATAGTCGCCGACATATTCATGGAGGACTTTGAGAAGAAAGCCCTTCTTACTGCTTTTGTAAATCCAAGGTTCTACAAGCGGTGCGTAGATGACACTTTCACAATTTTACCATCTGACAAAGTAACTGCATTTTTAGACCACCTTAACTCTATAAACTCTAAAATACAATTCACAATGGAGTTAGAGGCAAATAATTCTTTAGCCTTCCTAGATGTTTTAGTCATCCGAAATCCTGATAACACTATTGGTCACACTGTGTATAGGAAAAAGACCCATACCAACCGATATCTAAATGGTGAATCTCACCATCATCCTTCACAGTTAGCTACCGTGGGTAAATCTTTGTTTCAGAGAGCACGAGGGATCTGTGACAGAAAACATCTGGCCGCGGAGCTTCAGCACGTCAAGCAAGTATAGCAAGACAACAAGCTTCGGGTCCCGCGCCTCCATCACTGTGAACGAGTGAAGCCGGCCACAGTCGAGCGCGCGCCTGCTCTACTACCATATGTCAGAGGAGTCACGGACAAGATTGGCTACATCTTGAAGCGAGCGTCCATTAAGACATACTACAAGCCGCTGAAGAAGATTAGTCAATTTTTACCATCCGTCAAATGTAATATTCCTCTACAAGATGCAGGTGTGTACAAGCTAGATTGTGAATGTGGTCTCTCTTACATAGGTCAAACAAAGAGATCTATAAAAACCCGCGTGAAGGAACATATAGCTGACGTGAAGCACCGACGCTCCGGGAAGTCTGCAGTCTGCGAACATGTTCAAGATCATCCCCACCATTACATTAGATTTGATAAACCACATTTTCTCGCAAAAGAACACCGATTCCTACCAAGGATGATACGCGAGGCTATTGAAATTAAAAAACATCCAAATTTCAATAGAGAAGATGGTTGGGTGCTACCATCTGCTTGGGATCCTATAATTAACAAAATTAAACCCAAACCCAAGCATACCACTGCAAGACTTCATGATACTATAAGCTCGTTTTGCGTAAATCGGACCAAAAATTAATATTAAAAAAAACTGAAGGTAGCCGGACTAACTATGACATTGGGACGTCAAACATCTCAGTCCCCCCCGTGACCATGGGTGCTGTAAAGCACCCGAAACGTCGGGATAATAATAAAAATAAATTAAAGTAATTAAACGCGATAAAATCCGTAAATAATAGTTTTAGTCTAGACCATTTAGAACAATTTAGTGCACAGTTATGTTAGACGAAGTCCGATTACTTTTATTAAAGATTTTTTTTTGTTTTTGATGAAACTCAAAATTTTACAGTTAATTCCTAATTATTACCAGTTTTATTGATAATTTTGTTTTTAATTAAAGTAATATGTAAGCAATATTTCAAAACATGGTCTAAGCATCTGTGTCATTAGACAATTTTTGTATAGACACTAGTCTTGGTGTTGTAGAATAGTGCGGATGACAGTTCACTAGAACGTAACTTGAGTGTTTAAGACACAGAATAGATAATATGCTAAAGATAAAATAACCCTAGCGGGTCTGAAAAGTCTCACAGATCAACAGAATACTGTAGGCTTAAATGGTACATTTCAATCATCGATCCGAATAACCCGGTGAGTGTGACGAATAAATACTTGAATGATTAGGTCACGAGAAATTAACGAACGACAAATGTCTTACGATTCATGTACATCATTATAAACATGTAAATAGAGAAAGAGGTAATATTAAAGAAAAGAAAATAATAATTTTATATTTATTCCACCATTTTGTTGTTCTCGCTTAAAGTTATCTCGAAGGCAAATGACTAGACTAACCCTCAAAACTGGTGGCCCTCCTCACCAAAGAACATATTTTTGGTGAAGTAAAATGGTTTATCAGCAAATCGCGTTTTGCCTCATGTCCATTTGTTGTTTTAGTTGACAAAGAAATTGCGCCTAAATCAAAGTGACGAGGTTATTATCTGCAGAGTACGTATTGTGACAATTAAAAGAAGAGGTACTTATCGAGACGAGGTAGTTAACAACAGCCTGGTTATTGCATAATCATCACTTCTGTTTAACGCCCACATCAATGTGAAGTTTTGTAACTCAGTCCAGGCAACAAAGTATATTTGCAAACAAAGATAATGATCAGGTAATATTTAATGTCAGCAACAGAATCTTGCCAGCGTTAAACCTTGATTTTTTTATTTATTTTTTTTTATAAAAGAGGGGCAAACGAGCATGCGGCTCACCTGATGTTAAGTGACTACCGCCGCCCATGATCAACCGCAACACCAGGGGAATTGCAGGTGCGTTGCCGGCCCTTTAGAAAGGAGTAAGCTCTTTTTTTGAAGGTCCCCAGTTCGTATCGGTCCGGAAAAATCGCTGGTGGTAAACTATTCCAAACAGAGATTGTACGCGGAAGAAAACTCCTCTTGAAACGTACAGTGGTGGACCGCCAAGCATCCAGATGGTGTGGATGGTATCGAGACTTTTGCCGCGTAGTGCGTTCACGAAATTTGGCGGCTGGGATTAATCCGAACAATTCCTCAGAGCACTCTCCATGGTATATACGAAAGAAAATGCAAAGAGATTCAACATCTCTTCGCAGTGCCAGTGAATCGAGCCGATCGGAAAGCACTCGGTCGTCGACGATTCGAGCCGCTCTGCACTGGATGCGGTCAAGTGGAAGGAGCTGGTACTGGGGAGCCCCAGCCCAGAGATGGGAACAGTATTCCATGTGCGGCCGAACCTGCGCCTTGTAAAGTTGCAGGCGGTGTGCCGGCATGAAATACGGTCCCGCTCTGCTGAGCACGCCAAGCTTTTTAGAGGCCAATTTGGCCTCCTCTTCCAAGTGACCACGAAACTGCACGTCACTCGATATGTCGACGCCGAGGATTCCGATACTGGCTGAGGCAACAAGGGCGGTGGCTTGAAACTGAGGAGATACGATAAAGGGGTTCTTTTTAGCGGTTAACGCGCAAACTTGTGTCTTCTGGGGGTTAAACTGGACTAGATTTAATCGCCCCCAATCCGAGACTCTGTTCAGCAAAGACTCGACTTCAGACACAAGTTTGTCCCGGCACTCGGAGACGTTATAGCACGCAGCCTTGTGGAACACCAGCGTTAATAGGCTTGCAATCGGAGCTTGCACCGTCTACAACGACCTTGATGCCCCAATCTGCAAGAAAGCTGGTGATCCAATCGCACAATTTCTCGGGAAGCCCATAGGAAGGGAGCTTCGAAAGAAGCGCTTTGTGCCAAACCCGATCGAAGACCTTCGCAATGTCCAAACTAACGGCCAATGTCTCTTGGACTTGGACTCCTTGGACTCTACTGCCTCCGCCCATCTGTGAGTTAGGTAGACCAGAAGATCACCAGCTGACCGACCACGGCGAAAACCGTATTGGCGGTCACTAATCAGCTGGTGATCCTCAAGGTACCTCATGAGCTGGCAGTTTACAATGGACTCCATTGTTTTGGAGAACAAGAAGGTGATGGCGATAGGCCGGTAGTTGGACGGGTCTGAGTGGTCGCCTTTTTTAGGGATCGGGTGGACGAAAGCCGTCTTCCATGATTTTGGGACGCCTAGGGAGTAGGAGATAATAAATCTGAAGGAGATTAGAAAATATTCGTTTTACCAAGTAGTTTGTTACAGTGTTTGTTATTATATAGATGTTAGGTTGGTTTAAAATTTTAGCTAGGTAAGGAAACTTAAAAAAATGTATAACAGATCGTAATTTGTAACGAAAGCCTTACAACACTAAATAATAATAAAATTTATTATGACAGTTTGAATTCCTGGACTTCCTTACGATAAATTGATCGTGTTTGAACCTGTCAAGACGTGAATCCGTGTTATAACTTTCTGTTTAGGTTTTGCAATGATTGAAAAATTGTTATAAAAAGGTTTTTACAAAGTTATTTGTAATATAAAGGTATATTTTGCATAAATTTTTACGGCCAGGATTTGGGGATTTTTAAGAATTTGTTAAATTTGGAAAATCTTTATATTGAATTGAAGAAAGATTGGCACTATACTAAGGTTGTAATACAATTATTGTGTATTGAGCGGGAGATGAAGTGCAGATGTATAATAAAACACGCCGATATATGAGTAACAACGAAGCGACATTGCGAGTATTAGGTTTATCTATTAGCGACACATATTGCACCATCACCATTCTAATGACGAGAACGCTTACTTTATGGAACTCCGGGATCTAATCGTGTAAGCCTCCTGACCATGACCCTTGACTGTGTTTTTTCGTCTGTGCCAGTCAGACGTCTTACCCAAAACATTATTATATATCGAAGTGCCAAGGTATTTTACGTGAAATGCATCCAGAAACAGAGAAAGCAACGTATGTATGACACTCCCGTTAAAGATTGGCCTGATGTGAAAACATCAGATCCTCGGGGCAAAATGTTATAGTGCACGTAATATATTGAAACTTATTAACGACAAAGTTTTCTCAATGGTAGAGTAAACTGCTATCTTATTTTGGCATGAACGGGAAGAACGGGAGAGTTTTAAAATGATTCACAATGATTCATATACACACAGGTATATAAATTACAACAAAACGGCATTGAAAGTTCAAGTTGCCCAAAGAGTTATCCCCAGCCATGACCAGAGTAAAGGCAAATCCTATACCTTTGAACGAGCAATTCTTGTATGTATATATATATATATATATATATATATATATATATATATATATATATATATATAATCGGAATCTCGGAAACGGCACTAACGATTTTTATAAAATTTTGTGTGCAAGGAGTTTCGGGGGCGATAAATCGATCTAGCTAGGATTTATTTTTAGAAAATATCTTTTTGTCCGTGTTTTTAGGCAATGAAAAACTGTTACAATATCGTTAGAATAAGAAGGTAAATTTATTACAAATAGCTTAATTGGTATATTGGGCGGTCACAAAATCGTAATACCATGGTTCGAGCCCAGACCGACCGACCGACTTTTTTTTATTTTTTTTTCAAGTTCCTTTCTTTTTTGAGAAAATCTATTTTTTCAAGCCCTTTTTTAGTATTTTTAAAAACACGAAAATTTAAATAAAACTAATTGCACTCATGATTTTTAACTAGTTAAGTTTTTTGTCGCTAAGATCAAAAAATATTATTCGTATTTCATCAGTATGTAATTTGTATCTAAATATAATTTCCAAAACACACGAATTAAAAAAAACGAGCGAAAAATACCGAGCAAAGCTCGGTCAACCGGGTGCTCTTTTAGAAATTACTTAATTATTACTTATTACTTCATTACACAGAGCAGTGGTAGCTCAGATGGTTAGTGCTCGCTGTAAATTTCACAATACGCGAGTAAACCGGGTTCGATCCCCGCCGGCACCAATAAAATTGTTAATTGCAATTTTAAGTGGTGGCAGTGAAGGAAAACATCGTGAGGAAACCTGCATGTCTGAGAAATAAGAAAAAAAATATATTTCGAAGACATGTGAAGTTCGCCAACACGCACTGGGGCAGCGCGGCGCACACTTCCTTGCCCTAACAAAAACCCTCTCAGAAATGAGAGGAGGCCTGTGCTCAGCAGTGGGACGTATATAGGCTGTAACTTTACTTTACTTTACTTCATTACACAACTACTGTAAATTAACTAGTAATCTTGACGCTATGTAGTACCAGTAGAAATTTATCATGTTAGACGATGTCACAGAGGCGTGCGATTGAGGCGGTTAAGCACAGCTTGCTACGCATCCGAGACAATCCAATGTTTATGGATTGTTTAGGTGACTTTTATTAAACGCCACATGAGGCAGATGAGAATAACACGTGTCTTAAGACTTCACCGTTGTGAGATAGAGATCTGATTGCACCTTACAACCAACATGTGAGTCCAGCGCTCTACAAAGTCCGAGAGTCGAGAATCTGCCCTCAAAATCTTTTGAATGTTTAAGCTCATTTGAGTTATCGGGCGTGCAGTCCTTTAAGTTGGAGCTGTAATTCAGTGTGCCTGTCATACTGATGCGTAACCTGTTGTATGGTGGACGTAACATGATGCACCATGGTTATGCAATAACAGTAGGTTATACATCACACAGCTGAAAAAGTATATGGGTACATGTCACTCTTATTATCGCAGGAGCTAAAAGAGTGACGATATTGATACCACAAATTCCTGTTTTCCTTTTACGCCCGAATTCTTTTCCTACGTTATTAAGTACAAACTGTTAACAAAAATCAAGGACGAACATTAAAAACGGAACATCTACATATACTTAGAAAACAATTGATCCGAAATATTACACTGACAGAGACGTGTTTACAATAAATATTTGCCTCTCAAACACTCCGAAATTATTAGTCTTATTACCCCGTCTGTCTCATGCAGTAAAATAATTACATAATAATAAAGGGTTTTTTTAACCGAACTCGACTGGGAGCTATAAAATTCTATAACTATTCATTCTCACTAACATTGGGTTAACTTACGAGTATCACACTATATTCGCCAAACTGCAACAAGCATCTTGGTCTTCTTCACTCATGTAATAGCTGACAACTGTACCCTGTATTGTCACGCAGTCAATCTTTTACCAGCAATGTAAAAGTAAGAATTTTGTTTTTAACATATCGCACATTGATAAGAAGAGTGACACTAACCAAAAAAACTGTTTTTTCGGTAGAAGCGTTTTAAGTTTTACGAAACCGTAATGACTAGTTTTGCACCAGAAAGAAAAAAAATATGATATCATGTTATGGTTTTTATTGTAGAGAGCATTAAACACGACTGGAATGTATTGTTTATTTTTATGAAAAAGTATTTTTAAATAAGATTTTCCCAAAAAACTTTTTTAGTGACGTTATACAATTAATCAAAACGTTCATTATTTCCTACTACGTGACAACATACCGACACAATAATAATAGAAAAAAATACATTACGCAAAGAAAAAACAGTTTTTATTTAGAAAATATAGTTTATTGCAAAGTTTAATACAAACTACTCAAACATTATGTTTTTTGCGACGACAACAGCTAAATAAATCACATTTTTATTGATATTTTCAGACTCAAAACACTTAGGTGTTAAAAACGATAATAATTATAAAAATTATGTATCCAGAATATTAGACATCCTAAAGATAAAAAGTCAAATTAAGGCTCTTGTTTTGTTTATTAAGGCCTTTTTTAAATCAAATAGCTCTGAAAATAACGTAATATCACAATCATGTTTAATTACTTATTATAAATTGCACTTAATAATAATTGAGATCAAGAAAATTACCGTATCAGATTTATTAACTTATTCTTAAAGGATTCTTTCAAAATAAGAAGAAACGTAATAATTAGGAATGAGATTTTGATCAATCAACGATTTGATGTCGTTTTTCTTTCTTTCAGCCAAAGGAAGCTTAGCTGCATAAAGAGGTTTCAATAGATTGTTGGCATTAGGAACTTCGTACCTACTACCTGCCTGTTGCCTACGAGTAGCTACCCTATTAGCTTCTAGTCTAATTTCTTTAAAGTTCTGTTCTAAGTAAGATTTCTTATAAAATATTTTGACTGTAGCAGACTCATTTAAATCTTTCATCATTTTAATGATTTTAATATCACCTATCTTAACTTTTTCTTCTCCCGTATTCTTGGAAAAAATATTCTCACATAAACATTTAATATCGTAAAAATCACTATGGCTCATAAGATTAACATTGTATGCATTTCCTTTTTTTCGTGCGTTCTTTATTGCTGCAATGTACTGGTCAGGAACATAAATAGGGCCAGATCTTAACATTTTTTTTACTTCTCTCTCAATTGTTGAATGCACTGCATCACCCTCATTTTGTGTGTGACCTTTGATTAAGAATTTGTGGGTTATAGATTTTATTGGCAAAGTTTTTACTGCATACAAATAAAGAGATAACATGAATTGGTTTTTTTGTTGCCCACAACAATTATCAGAATAGAAAATAAAATCGAAATCTGGATGTAATAAGGACATTTTTTCTAAATATTTAAGCACACACGTCCCAATTTCATTAACACCTCTTTGACCTTCTACTTCTGTCCAAAAAAAGCATTCAGTGTGATCTTTTCCCAGTTCAGAAATAGTGAAATTTAAACAATTCAATTTACTTTTATAGTAAAAGATTGATATTTCTCCTTTAGGCAAGGTCATAACTGCCTGCAAGTCATAACAAGACACAATGCAATTACTCATTTTCTTATCGTTTTCCTTCTCTATTCTACTTTTATCCTTTTCTTTTAAATGATCTTGATATCTATCTTCCAAATTTTCTTTTACATCGGCAATCCTGTAAGCTGTGCAAAGATCACACTGATCTTTTTTGGGTATAAAAAAACTGATGTTAAACTCAGTATTAAAAACTTTTCTATAAATATGTATTTTTACAAATTCGATATTTTTTTCAATGCAATCAGCTTTATAATCTTTGTATAAATCAGCAAGCGTTTTTCCTCCGTCGATAAATTCTCTCGAAGTTTGTTTTCGTAGATAGTGACTTTCTATACGAGGTATACTATTGATGTGACGTCGCACTTCAATTAAATTATCTTCAGGAATGGTTTTTTTATTACTGTGTTTGCCCCTTTGTTCAGGGTCCACTATACCTTGCTTATTCTTCTTGTCTATCACTGTTCTAATAGGTCGATCACCAATCCCAAGAGTATTTTTAAAAAATATTTTACACACTCTGTTTTTTTTACCATTTATCTCGAAATGGAATGCATTCTTTGGTTTTCTGCTGCTATTAAGTCTTTTGTACTGATACTTAGGAAATACGTTAACTAAATTATTAGCTATATAATCTCTTTGACGTGTTAGTGAGCCCAGATTCCAAAACGAGTCGAATAATATTTTGCGGTCATCTTCAGCAATAATATCACGACATTTAAGCCGACACTTTTCATTACAGGGTCCTCTCATCACCCTTTCTGCAACAATTTTTGATGATGTAGATACGTATGATTGTCCTCGATTTCTTCGAGTCTGAGCTGTCTTTTTTTTATTAATTCGTCTGATTTTTTTTCGACTATTCCTATTGCCTTCTTCTACAACAGGGTTCAATATGTTAACACTGGCTAGCCCAGGAACTGACGTTAGATTATTAGATTCTAAGGAATGTGTGACAGTACTTTGCCCATCTTCATTGCAGTCATTTCTGATAGTAGTAGGTTGGATTGTAGAGAGTTTGTCTAAAGCGGCAGAAGCCAATGACGCCAATGATGGACACTGTAGCTTTCTCGTCGAAGAACATTCAGAAGAAGAACTCGACGAAGACGAAGAACATGACGAGGAAGAGGAACTAGACGAAGAATTTCTCGATGATGAGTCTGAAGAAGAAAAAGAGTCTGATCGTCGACGGTTTGCAGTGGATGGTTTTAATGGTAAGTAACTTGGGTCATCGTCTGAAGCAGGTGAAAAATCACGTGCAGATGCACGGCTGGAGGAAGATGACCTGGAATTTCTTCTTTCTGCATGTAGTTGTTCATTTGGAGGCAAGTTTTCATCCACATGAAGGGGTTCCTCCTAAAATAAGTAATTATTTTAAATAACACAATAAGTAAAAGAAATGCATCTCATAACTCATGCAGTGATATTCTTAGCTGGGTGACTAGGAGAAGAACAAGGAAAAGACAATAAGTTTTTTTAGTTATTAACCGCTTATTGTTTCAAATAGTGGTAAGGTAAGTAGTGTATTCTGAATAGTATTCTTAGTTTGATATTATAAGGTAAGAATCTCCTACTGTTTTAGGTAAGGTAAAAAGAAACCTGTTCAGCTTTCTGGTGATCTTTAGGTGTGATTTCTTGGGAAGGCACAATATTAAACCCAAGATTGTGGTTAGAAATATCTTCATTTGCATTTTGGTTAACGTCTTCTTCATTGCGAGTTGATTCACAATGATTTTTGGAGGTCTGGTGTGTCGTTGGTGTATTTGCGCTTTCTAAATGAAAAGGTTCATTCTGGATACCATGACACATTCTTTTTTTGAATTCTTCTTTATCATCTTGTGTGTCCTCAAGCAGTCTTCTAGAAATATTCTTGAGTTTGTTTATTCTCGCATTTTGTAAAGGCATTTTAAGTCTGAAAACAAGCAAATTAAGGTCAGAATTACTAAAAGGAAGATCATTTAATTAATTGACTTTAGAAGCATTAAATTATATGAATAACCAAAACCAATATTAAAATATCCCAATTAATAATGACTCTAAACAAAATTCTTTGTTGGTTTCAGTGTTATTTTCCGTGCTTTCTATTTGGCTTAAGAGGAAGAATGACAAAAAAACGACATCCTGAATTAATCATCAACTCAAATGTTTCAAATTCTGTAACGCGAAGAGTGACACTAAATAAAAAAACGTCAGTATGTTGTTCCAATTGAATACAAACCCTCTGTTTGGCTTAAGGGAAGAATGTCACTAAACGAATAATGACATCCTGAATCAATAATCGACTCAAATACTTTAAATTCCGTAACACGAAGTGCGACACTAAATAAAAAATGTCAGTATGTTGTTCCAATTAAATACAAACTCTCTGTTTGGCTTAAGGGAAGAATGACACAAAACGAATAATGACATCCTGAATTAATAATCGACACAAATAGTTCAAATTCCGTAACACGAACATCGACACTAAAATAAAAATGACAGTATGTCGTCCCAACATAACAATTTTTACAAAATAATATAGCATAATATACGACACTTATCAAAATGTGACGGTATTCGTATTAAAGTTAATTCGTACTTACGAAATATGGTCAATCCAAATCGCCTTTAACCACAAAATGTCACTATGGAATACACTAGATGAAACCGTTTTTGTTAACTTCACAGTCACGAATGAAAAAATGGCGGTCTGTCATAACAGATCGCCTCAACATTGTCGATAAAGCAGTTCGACACTAACGCCGTCTACCGATGAATATTATAGTTACGACGACAGGTGTTTTTGCAAAAAAATAGTATCTTTGCGTGCTAAGAGATGGCATTCCTAAGAGAAAAACATCATTTTTCGTATAGTGACGGTCTTCTTATCAATGTGCGATATTATTATAATAATATTATTTAATAATAATTATCCTTGATATCTCATATTATGCCATATGGCAATAGATTAATTTTCCCTGCAGTATTCACAAGTAGTGAACGAGCGTTTATTGATAAAGTAAAATCAATGCCATCGCCATTGGTAAAATAAAATCAACTGCTATATCCGCGTGCGGGGGTAATGGTTAGTGATACGGAAATACAATGTTCTACAAAAATAATGATATTTACTCCATCTATAAATAATCCGCAGCAGGTAGCTGTTTCTTATACACAAGCCACAATAAGATATTCTGTGACAAAAAATTATTGAAAATTAAAAAGATTTACGAGCGTTATTATTAGGCATGGCATAATAATCTTTACGAACGAAAGTTACTTCATCATCGAGACAATTTTATGAAGATAAACTATGCCCTTTATAGCATGTTGTTTGGATAGAAGCAATGTTGTCGCAAGAGGACCAGGGTGATAAGGAGACAACTGGCGAGTGTAATAAGCACTGTCACTCTTTAGGAAGATAGCAGTCTAACTCATAAAGAGTCTACTGCAGTCTATATCGCCGCAGTATACCTTTTAATCTTATAGCTGTCCGCTGACCACTTTTAGCTATCTCCTTTGTAAAAATAATGGGATATCTGTGATGGCTACATCACGGTTACAACATTTTGCATATTTATCGGCCTAGAATCGACTTACAGAATGTCAGCATTTTATGTGATCACTAATTATGCCAATAATTACAATAAATTAGACTATAATTAGTGCGACTTTAATTACGATACGACGACGCTAATTACAACAAAATCTAGAATATTTTAAATATACGTGGCTAGTATATTTAAAATATTCTAGATATTTAAACTTTACCTATTTTCTTTAAAACTTTTCAACATGCTACAACACAAGCTTAATATTACAATCTGTCATTAAATGTATTTTAAAAGGATGGCCAAGGAAAATAAGTTGACCATATTTTAAATTAAAAGCGGACAGACGTCGCACACAATTTGTTATTGCGAGGCCCTAAGGCATGAAGAGATAATAAGAGATATAGATAACGTATGAAGTATACACACAGTAGCCTCATTTTTGTGATTTAGATAAACACTTGTCACATGTCTTACGATATTTATTTAAAATTATTTACATAGGGTGGGTGAACCCAGCATCAAAGTAACAAACTAATTAAGCAACATTTTGAAATAAATTTTAATGATGTGACTCAATTATTGCAACAATCATTGCCAAAAAATCATCGTACTCCTTATCTACGATACAATCATGTGGCTTATTCCGATTTACTTATAAGCTATTAAGTTTATTTTTATTTAAAAATGAATGTGGCACGTCGCATTGTACCTAAGGTGGACCATATTATACCAGTAATAGACCAGAAATTGTGCCAATAGTGAAACAGTAAAAAAACTAATGATTTTAATGAGGAATAACTTTATTATTAATATTCATAAAGTTAATTAATTAAGTTTTGTAATCAGGTAATCATCACAACTTTAAATCATTGTATTTCCGTATGACTGGCCTGATGGTCTAGTGGTTAGTGACTCTGACTGCTATGCCGGAGGTCGTGGGTTCGATTCCCACCCAGGACAAATGTTTGTGTGATGAGCACGATCATTTGTTCTGTGTCTGGGTGTAATTTATCTATAATATTTATGTATTTAGAAATATATAAGTATGTTTATCAGTTGTCTAGTACCCATAACACAAGCTCTGCTTAGCTTGGGACTAGATGGCGTTGTGTGATAGTTGTGGAATATTATTATTATTATTATTATTATTATTATTATTATTATTATTAAATCATAGATGTATTTCTGAGCGCTAAAAGGCTCATAATGTTGTTTTGTTTTTCAGTTTCATTTTATTTATGATAGATGTAGGGAGAATATTATATTTTTGCACGTTTCTCTAACTTTGCGCCTTTATCTCGTTTGAAAAAAGTTCTTTTCAGTGGCATTGTGTCTGTAGAAAAAGTGTAGGTGGTCAATTACTGGAACAAACTCGTAGTATAGATATTACCAGTAATAAACCACTGGTCAATAACTGGAAAACATTGTGAATTTTTGAAGAATTTACTGCAAAAATTTATTGAAGTATCTTGTGAATATAAATGTAAAATAAAAAATGTGTTAAAAGCTTAATCACCAGTTTTTGACCAAATGGAATATTACTGGAAAATCATAGTTTGTGTTCCAGTGGTTTACCAATGACAATCACTGATTTCAATTAGCATTTTCAGATAAAATAAGATGTAATATTATTGTAATATTCATTATATTATGCAGTTAACTCGAGATAGGTTAGTTGTAATAATTAATATAAACAAAGATTTAATAGGATTAAAATAAATTACTGTCGTACGCGTGCTTAGTAAAATGGCCGTTCCGAACGAAGTGAACAGCTGTTGTCGTTTCAGATTATATGTTTTTACCTATGTACATGGCGCGTACATCGCTTTTAGTTATGATTCCGTGATTGGTAGAAGTACGGCAAGGCTACCCAACTTAAAAATATGACAGAAATTCAAAAGAATGTATTTAAATTTGAAGATTGAAATGGTCTACTACTGGTTCCTAGCGTGGGACTGGCGCACTCACCCTTCTAACTATAAAATCCGACCAGTTTCGGTTGGTCATCACGGTGATGATGCCGTGAGACGAAACCTGGAAGTGTTTCAAAAATTGTATCAGACGCATGAAACTTTTTATAAGTGCTGGTAGAGAGTTCTGTGAAAATATTTAATAACAAAAACTTTTACTATAGAACTTTATTGATTTCTAAACCTAAGTATCTGAATTGTTGATCACTAAGCTTACAAAAGATAAATTCCCTTATGAAGTAGCCAAAACTTATGAATTGCGCTCTTTTCCGCAAAGTGCATTGGAAACCCTTTTGAAAACTCCTATTGAAAACTCCTATTGAAAACACCACTATTAGTCGTTGGTCTGTAATGCTACCATGTTCACAAGTCAGTTATGCATCATAGTTGGAAAGAAACGCTTTAAAAGGTTTACAAACATTATTGGTTCGATATGGAAAAATATGTTCTAAAATTTGAAGACTAATGAATAAACATGGAACGTGTTAGTCTCATTCCGACCGGATACAAGCTGAACATCCAATCCAATCTCTAAAATAAGTGTTCCGTGGCATACTGTTCAGGTTAACACTACCGGCAAATTGATATACGGGAATGGCCTCAAATACATTGAACACATAGAGTAATTACACTTACAGTGATAGTGTCATTCAAAATTCCGTTTAAAATTGAAGCAACAACGCAATGAATGTGTGCATAAGCGGGCTACACGCACACAAGCAATTGAGTAATGTCTGCAAGTAAATGACGTTTTCTCCAAAAAATTGTAACTTGCGCCCTCCTTTCTGCCAAGGAGGGTCGCGTTCGTATACGGCTTAGAGATCTCTAGTCAGATCGTTAAGCCAAGTCCTAAAAGGCGGTGTTTAGTGGGTAAAAGTCTCCACATAACCACACAGCCGGCTGCGTGGTATGCTATGAGCATTCACCGCCTCCCTCCCCCGCTTTCCGGAGGGTTGCCCATATTTGCTTCGGGCGCAAAAAAAAAAACAAAAAATGGTGAAATTGTAATAGTAGACATAGTCACAGAATTAATATTTATGTTGCGTTTAGAATTATTTAATAATTAATTGCCAAGAGAAAATGCAAAAATACTTATAATTGTTAACTGTTTTATTTAAATTATGTACACACGTAATATCTTGTGCTATTACGTTATTATATTATTCTGCTAGAAGTTATATATTTATATAAGTATATAGTATTATATATTTATTTAATTATAATATACTTTATTGAATAGGCTTTTTGTATAAAAATTAAATATTTGTTTACTAATGTTTTATTTAAATTATTTATAAACGTTAATATCCTGTGCTATACATATTCACAAATCTATTATGTCATTATATTATTCTGTTAGAAGTGATATATAGCATTATGTGTTTATATAAATATATAATATACTTTATTGAATAAGCGTTTTTTATTAAATCGAAATGAGATTCGAAAGGAGAAAAACTTTTCAAATAAAACACGAAATTAAAAATATTTATTAAATGACTTTATACCCAAGTACTTAAACAATAAATATAAATACCTACTTATGCGTAAATATAGTAGCTATTTTATTTGCCAAATAAAAATACAACAATAATAGTCTTATATTGGCAGCATGTAATTACAATAATAAGAAAATATGGGGTAAAATATTTTACTATGCCTAGCAACATTTTCATTATCATTTTCATTTTTTTATTTTAAAATTACCCCTACACTAAGATTTTCTCTTGTATCGTGGGGGCAGTTTACAAACATAAATTGCACAAGGACAAACATCCAGACCTTTCGGGTCTGGATGTTTGTCCTTGTGGTACAACTATTTGTAGGCCATACAAATACTTGTTCCGTGCGAGATTCGAACCCGCGACCCCCAGCGCAGCCACTCATTGCTTAAGCCACTGCGCCACGGAGTCGTCAAAATTATATTGGCGTCCGTCAAATTTACGATTTATTATTTTGTTTTGATGAATGTTTTTTTACAAAAATATACGATGCTAGGCAGTATTGACCCGTGAAATCAGATTTTTAAAATTTTTTCATGATTATGTGATGAGTTGTGACATTCTTTCACAGCACAGTACTATTTTTTTGAAAAATTGCGCGAGCTCTTTACGCGACTACATGGACTCGAGCACTGACGCGCCGTAAATCGTACGTATCTTTAAAAGGCTAACTTGAAATGGCTTCAATTTGCGTGCGCCTACTGCGGTTCTAAAGACCGATTTACACTTCGACAAGTACAGTAGCGAGTGAACTTGCGAACCTGGCGAGTTAAATTTGAACCTCGTTCGAACGGCAATAAGCGAGTTAAGTAGCAAGTTAACGATTAAGTTGAACGGGATAGCCGGCCGAGCTATTTTTCGGCAAGTTAAGTGCGAAGTGCTGCCCTCCCGCGCGTCTGCCGCCACTCGCAACTAAGCTCGCCGTTCGTGTAAACGAGCGAGTTTAGTTTAGTGCTTGAATTGACAGGACGCAACCTACAATTGTACTTTTATAATTAAACTCGTCACAACGTTTGTACGATACTGTTTATTGAATATTTATACGTTTTATATCGAGTTTAAATAATGAAATGGACGGAAGATATCACGTATAAATTTGTACAAGAGTATTAATATAACGAATGTTTATGTAATAGTAGAAGATCAAATTGTAAAATTAAATCTGCTCGAGATGCTGCACTCATGAAAATTCTTAAAAACTTCTTTAAAAACAACCATTAATGATTCTCTGACTGGATCATTTAATTCTTGAACGAAAACCAGAAAAATTCTGTAGTTTTGAAACGTCATACTCCGACAAACTCTATGAACTAATGTCCCTAACTATACTCGCCAAGAAGACATTGTTTGAACGCTACTGCCCACTTAACCGTTTACTGTCAACTGCCCTGTAACTAAACTCGCTACTGTACTTGTCGAAGTGTAAATCGGTCTTAAGCCTAATAATTCTATGATTGAACAACTTAGCGGAGGCATTTATGAGAGTTTACGTGGTAGAGCCATGAGCCATGCTGCTATTTGTAGTATAGTTGTGGCACGAATGGGTCGGCTCGACCGGGGAGGGACCACGCTCTCACAGAATACCAGCGGCAAATAGTAGCTTAATGCTGCTTTGTTAAGTATGGTGAGTGTAGAGAACCGGAGACCCTTTTTACTGGAAACGAGGCATTCCACATAAGTCGTCACGGATGACAACGCATCTGCATTTTGATTCGCAATCGAGGATAGATGTATATGCCTATGGGCCACAGCAACCACTTACCATCAGGTGGACTGTGTGCTCGTTTGTTATCCTATCCTATAAAAAAGAGTTTATAGTTAGATATCATAAAAGTAGGTGATTGATTAGACTGTAGTGTCAAGCATTAGACAGTGCTGGTTTGCTTGTGAACCGTTAAGACGTAGTGGTGGTGAGCGGAGGTCTGGGTCTGGTAAAGATTAATTTTGGTCGAGTTGGATTGACCTAGGAGTCATCGACTCTATGTGTGTGAACTGAGTTGTGTCACAAGAAGTGATGATGATATTATGACAAAGATCGTGATCAGCTGTCGCTGCAGCTGAATCAGTCGTGAGATCTGATGGACATTGTTTATTTTTTTATTTATTTAATTTAAAAAACTTTATTGCACTTAAAATGTACAATTGGCGGACTTAATGCCTTTAGGTATTCTCTACCAGTCAACCATGAGCTAAGCAGAGAAAGCAGATTTTTAGCAGGTGCCATAAAATATGTGGATAATTTATACGTAAATGTAAATATATAAATAGACATACCATAAGTGTAACTACAAAAATAAATATACACAACTACAATTAATCTAAGTAATATATGATACATTTCATACATAATGTTTAACTAATACATAATACATATATTTTAAGTATACTTACATACGAACATAACTAAAACAAATTAAATAATTTAAAATGTCAAGTCACATATAAGCAGAAACAATTAAATATGAAAGTTACTTGCTGGAAGAAGAAAGGTAGTGATCAGTCACCATCCTCTTAAATGTAGCAACAGAAGTCGGTTTTCTGATATGAGGGGGTAATTAGTATTGTTTAGTAAAAGCGCCAGCCAAACCGCTTATGTTCTAAACGAGCTCTCCTATAAAAATGCCGTTTTACGCTCTGTAAGGCCGTAATGATGTTTGAGTTTATAGTTTACTTTACTCGTCCACAGGTCAACACGCACATGTGTAACTTATCAGTTCTGATCGTGTCGAGGTTAACGATAATTTCAAATCAAAAGGATCACAATTGAGTGTTCTTTTACATATAGGTAGGTACATAGCAAGTTTCAAAAATCTTTCGTAACGTCTTACGTGAATGCAACATGAGTATACGTGTATATCATCATCATTACAGCCCTTCACAAGTCCACTGCTGAACATAGGCCTCCCCCAAGTAATGCCACAAAGCACGGTCCTGAGTCACCTGCATCCATCGATTTCCTGCATGTCTTACCAGGTCGTCACTCCATCTAGTGGCGGGTCGCCCTACGCTTCGCCTACCGGTATGAGGCTGCCACTCGAAAACCCTTCTTCCCCATCGGTAATCGGTTCTTCGAGCTATATGGCCAGCCCATTGCCACTTCAGCTTACTAATCCGTTGGGCTATGTCGGTCACTCTGGTTCTACTGCGGATATCTTCATTTTTAAGTTTATCACGCAGAGAAACTCCGAGCATAGCCCTCTCCATAGCTAGACTAGACTTTGAGCGTCCTCATACGGCCAGCAGTGAAGGACCACGTCTCGGTTCCGTACGTCATCACTGGCAACACGCACTGGTTGTACAACTCAGTTTTCAGGTTTTGATGTATACCTGACGAGAAGATGCGTCGTAATTTCCCGAAAGCTGCCCAGCCGAATTGATTCCGTCGATTGACCTCTCGGTCGAAGTTGGACTTATCTAATCGGACTATTTGTCCCAGTTAAAAGTACTCGTCAACAACTTCGAGCTTAGTGCTCCTAACAACTACTGGCATAGGTGTGACATGGATATTAAACATGATCTTTGTTTTGTCCATGTTCATCTTAAGACCTATCCGTTGGGAGGCACTATTGAGGTCATTGAGCATAGTGCTTAAGTCCTCCAGCGATTCTGCCATAAGGACTATATCGTCAGCAAGTCGAAGGTGAGTGATGTACTCGCCATTGATGTTAATACCGTATCCTTTCCAGTCCAGTAGCTTGAAAACGTCTTCCAATGCAGCGGTGAAGAGTTTCGGGGAAATAACGTCACCCTGTCTTACACCTCTCTGCAGTTGGGATAGGTTTCGTACTCTGGTTCTGTACTCGGATAGCCATCGTAGCCCTACTGTACAAACACTTCAGCACTTCGATATACCGACAGTCAACTTGGCACCGCTGAAGAGACTGCAGCACCGCCTAAATTTCGACGGAATCAAAGGCTTTCTCATAGTCCACATACGCCAGGCAAAGTTGCAGATTGTACTCTTCGCACTTCTGTACAATTTGCCGAAGGGTATGTATGTGGTCTATGGTACTAAAGCCTTTTCGGAAACCGGCTTGTTCGGGAGGCTGGAAGTCGTCGAGTCTGCGTGCGAGACGATTCGTAATGACTCTCGAAAACAGCACGTAGACGCGGCTCAGAAGGGATATCGGTCTGTAGTTCTTCAAGAGGGCGTTGTCACCTTTCATGAAGAACAGGACCACCGCACTTCTGCTCCACGTGTATATACGTGTATTAAATCAAAAGTGTATTTTTTTATCATGGAACAAGTACCACCAACTTTACTTGATAGCGGTCATGTCACTTATCCATCTCTTACGCCGTTATACTTTATTAATATTCTGCAAAAGTCAATTGTCCTATAATATCTACTAAGAAATATTCTCATGATGAGGATCTCCGAAAATCGGACGTCTACCTACCTACCTACCCTCGAGAGTCGTTCAATAATTTAATGCTGACAGCGAATTACGTCATAACGGTGAATATTTGTAATATTAGTGTTGAAATAAATAAATATGTAAAACTCGTATGTATCTCATTTCTTATTTTCACATTGAATGACTCATAGAGCGTATGAGAAGACATATTAAGTCACTGGTATTTCAAAAATATTACACCGAATTCAACTATTCAGGAGTCGATAGGAAAGAATTCATCTAATAACTCGCACACTATGTGCTGGTAACTCAAAACTTACTACAAGCTTCCACTCGATGACTACATAACGTATAGTTACTATTTATTACAGACAAACTAATCATTTAACAACATTATTCTCTTAGACATGCGGGCTTCCGGACAAAAGACTCGTATTTGCTTTGCACATGTTAGATGATTCACTTGTTCGTGATGCGATACCGTCATGGCACGTTTAGATTATCGACACGAGCAACAAGTAGAGTACCTCGCCGAGTTATTCTTGGACAAGTACGACGCGTTTACATATTCGTCTGTATTCATTCAACGTAGATCTTTTAAATATGAATGACGTGCGTCTCTTTGTCACGACTACTTGATATTTATAGACTCATAAATATTTATTTGGGTGGTGTATGGAGGCTCCCCACCAGATGATATGACGATTTGGCAAGACATGCCATGAAATCAATGGATGCAAATGACTCAGGACCATGCTCTGTGGCACTCCTTGGGGGAAGCCTATGTTCAACAGTGGACTTGTGAAGGGCTGTAATGATGATGATGACGATGATGATGATGATAAAATATTAATTTAAAACTGATTTCAAGGACCCCCATATCACGTGTTCTCCTTGATAAAGTTCTATAAAAATAGTGGGTTCGTTATTCCAATCCATCACAGTAGGCGGTAGGCTTTTTATTATTACTATTTTTAAATTATTTTATAATAAAAATAAAGTAAAAAGTTCACGAATCAAGTGAATAATGACGAGTATGTTAACATCGATATAAATATACATGAGCATTCCCTTTACACCACCAATATCGAGAGCTATTGGTATTATATAATGAACACCCGAGCTACTACTTTTCACTACTTCTACACTCGAATACTAATTAGTCCTTTTTTCTTTATAATTTTAAACATAATATAATAAAGTAATAAAAATGAATAATTAAACAAATGTCGATTTTGATTATTTGAGAACGAAATCACTATAGATTGAATACGTAAAATCCTATATCTTTAAACGAGCAATTCTTGTATATATATGATTAATTTTTAGAAAATGTCGTTTTATCCGCGTTTTCAGGCAATGAAAAACTGCTACAATATAAGAAGGTAAATTTTGACAGTGTATTAACGATCGTAATAGCTCAAGTGGATATCGGGCGGTCGCGAGATCGTTGTGCCCTGGTTCGCGTCCTGTCTTCGGTCCGACTGTTTTTCCTATTTTTTTTCAAGTTCCCTTCTTTTGTGAGAAAATCTATTATTTCGAGTCCTTTTTATAAAAATACGAAAATTTAATTTAAACTAATTGCACTCATGATTTTCTATTCAAATAAGAAGTTCATCTCTTTCCATTGTCAATAAGATCAAAAAATATTATTCATGTTTCATCAGTATGTAATTTGTATCTAAATATAATTTCCAAAACACGATTTCCAAAAAAAATTACACCGAGGAAAGCTCGGTCATCCAGGTACTGGCTTATTAAATAACGTCAGACAATACTACTTACAATAGGGATGTCATTTTCTAGTAAATAAAAAGATACGTGTTAGATATAGTTGCATATGTATGTAATTACTCTATTACTCTATGATGTAAGGATATCATAGAGTAATAAAGTAATTATTAAATAAATTTGATGAGTCACGCTGGTGTGCCACGTGTCTTGACAAGTGTTCAATTTTCAAGTTTAATACATCACAACACAACTAGATATATTATTAGTATTGGCCTTAACAATAAAAACAAAATTTATAATATTTAATAAAATGTGCAGATTCTAACATATCTCTTTTTTTCAACGGACAAGACGACACACGAATGTTTCTATTCTCTAGTTATGGATTAGCGAACATTAGGAAGAAGCCTTTTGCACTTGTTTATAACTCGTACAGCAAAAAATTGGGTTAAAATGCAATAGTTTTTTTTTTCACTCGAATACAGGCAATTCAAAGTAAGAGTGAATAGTGTTCTACTTCTACTAATCTAAGTCTGACATATTATCCTGCATTAGTACTTCAGGTAAGATCGTACGGTACGTACGTACGTATCGATCGTCAGGGACTAGTATAACACACATTTTGGTGAGTGTAGGGAACAAGACCTTCTTTTCTTTTCTCTAAAAAAATCATATGTTTGGAACACTAGCTTATAGAAATTATAGGCTCGTTAGGCAAGTCACGCTTTTCGCACACGAGTCGAAGCGTAGTCGTATCGTTACGACGCAACGCGTACTAGACCTGCAGTGCTCTTACAAACAAATCGTCGAGTAGACGTATAGTTTTGTAGGATCACAGTCGAAATCATGGCGAAATTTCACCACATTCACGAATTCAGTCACTTTTTTAGACCTATTCATATCTATGAAATTGAAAGCCGTAAAAAGTTAAAAAAATTAAAATTCTGTTGAATTTTTAAAGAAATTAATGAATGGTAAATTTTTTACGCCAGTACACTACGACTATCGTAATTACAATAAACATCCCCTACGATTCGCTGCAGCACCGCTTCGTGTGCGGAGTTGTTTGAACATGTATGTACGCGCTCGTATTGCTCTCGTCCTACGCGCGTATTACGATACGCTTACGATACGACGCCGAGTGCGAATAGGCTTGGTGAGCACACAACACAAGCTATATCTTTGAATTACTACGCTTCACACGTCTGTGAAATTAATTTCGGACAGAATTTGGGCTATCACCAGCCTCACCTCAGCTTCGTCCGTCAGATATCAGAGTACAAGCGTCGGGGTAAAGCGTTCTTAATTAGTACGATATATATTGGGGTAGGAGGAAATCTCTTGTTACCGTAAATAACTTATTTATACTTTTTACTTATTTATTGACTTTGAACGATTTGTCAGTTGTGAGTAGGTCACACGTTCAGTTCGCCATCAGTTCAGTCCATCAGATTGACGCTAAACTGCTCATTTAATTGATTGACTGATACCAGGCTAATAAATTTTTAAATATTTCAATCATTTTCGTCAGTCTCGGCTGGATTTAATTACGCAATCAGTTTGGCGTCTGTTCAGTTCATGTCCTTGACCACAACACACCGATGGAGCGACGCGAGTCACTACGCGACCAATCGCTTCGCCAGTGCGCTACGAAGCCATCAAGTTGCCTCTTGTATAAAGTTTATTCTGTTGGCACCGAGTTCGTGTTGTTACTTATTTATTACGTTACGATACGACATATTATCTAACGTTTTATTTTTTTATTGTTTACAAATTTATTTAAGAGCAAAAATACTCAGACTTTATTACATCACATTACTTACATCGCATAATAAATGCCATCATTCAATCAAATTTGACAGTAATTCATAAATTTTTAGGTTTGTATATAAAGAAAGCAGTATTCCACTTTCAACTGCATATAAAATATCTAATATACAAAATATAAAATAAACGCTTTTTGCCTTGACATTGATATACACTATTGAAAAAGGAACATTTGAGTCACAAAATTCACAGCTCATAATTTTTTTTTCTAAATAAGAGCGCGCAAACGAACATGCGGCTCTCTCTCAACTTCAACTATCTACTCTCTCTCTCTCTCTATCAACTTCAGTTCTTCACTATCTTTATCGCTTGAAAATTTTTCTCCCCTTTTAAGATTAAAATTATGCTTGTACAGTTACTTAATATACTACCGATCATTGATTATGCAGACGTGTGTTACCCGGATTTAAACCAAAATCTTCTTAACAAGCTAGAGCGCCCTCTCAACAATTGCACCAGATACTTTTTCAATCTACGTAAATTTGATCATATCTCTCACTCTCACTCTAGCCTTAAATGGCTCACTATTAAACAGAGGCGTGACTCTAGAATTTTGCTTGTTCTCTTCTCTATCTTAAATGATTCATCCTCCACTCCTTCTTATCTCAAGACAATATATAAATATGTAATAATAAACTAAGTATCCCACTACATTTTACAAATTTTGCTGGTAAATCCTTCACCATTCAGGCTGCACCTGCTCTGGAACTCCTTGTCCCCGATGACGTTAGAAAAATATCTAATAAGACCGCCTTTAAAATATTGATACATTAAACATTACAATTTTTTTTGGGACATGGGGCAAACGAGCACACGGTTCACGTGATTTAAAGTTAATTTGGTTACCTTTATTGTATTTTATTTACAGGTTTATGTTATATATCTTTTTGTATTTAATTTAAAATATGTATATATTTATGTCTATGTATTTGTATGTAAATATAATATACTGAGTGTCTGTATTAAACTTTATAGTATATAAGTTTATTGTATTTATATATATATATATATATATATATATATATATATATATATATATATATATATATATATATATATATATATATAGGCATTAAGTCCGCTCTTTGTAATCCTTTTTATTAAGGTGCAATAAAGTGTAAATAAAATAAAATAACTACCGCCGCTCATGAACAACTGCAGCACAAGTTCGAAGAGTCAAGCAGATTAGAAACTGTTGCCGACGATTGGAACTGCTTTGAGCTGGATGTGATCAAGTGGAAGGAGCTGGAAGTGGGGTGCTCGAGTTCAGAGATAAGAATAGTATTCCATGTTAGGCAGAACTTGCGCCTTGTAATTTTTAAAATTCTTTTCAACATTTTAAAATTATTTAATTATTATTTATTATAATTACAATTTGCGAATATTGGTCGACTACTGCGCGACTGTTTAACCACAGACTATTAAGAGTTTAGCATTAGCCTTAGAATAATAACATATATAGTACTTTGAGATACGAATATACACAGTATGAACTAAAACGTAGTGATTATTTACTTTTTGGTATAAACATCAACAAACGACATAGTTTGTTCAAGCGATGATCACAGTGGCAGTACGAACATATTAAAAACCAATTTCTGTTTCCTTCACTTCTTTATATAAACTATGCCAAAACACAATCCTCCGTACGCGCAATATGTTTATAAAAGGGAACAAAATGTTTCCTTCATGTATTAATATATAGATATCCATGATTCCAAACACATTGTAATAATATTATAATTTAGGTATTTTAAACATTCATAGCTGAGCAATTTATGTTTATTTTGAATATAGAATTAGCTGGTCCCCGTGCGTTGCAGCCGCAGAAGGAATAATTGCGGAAATATCGTACATACATATAGTACCTACATGCACAATATCTTGATTGAAGTTGAATGATATACACGAGGGAGGTCAAAAAGTTCGCGGAATGACAGGGAATAGGGGTGAAATTAATCATGGAATCATTTTTCCTTTTTGAAGTATTCTCCTTTAACCCAAATACACTTCTCAGGCCGTTCAAATAACTTATTTATACCTTCGAATAAAAGTTTCGTCAATGCCCTCAAAGACTCAAAATAGGCAGAAATTGCCGCCACTTCTTTGTCATCTATAAATTTCTTCTCCCGAGGCTCTTTTTTCATATTTGGGAACAAATAATAATCCAAAGAGGCTAAATAGTCCAGATTTCGCCTCTTTGGATTATTATTTATTAGGGAGTCTGGTTTAAAGTTTGTAAACCGCACTTGTATAAGGAAGCCATCACAAATTGACTTTTGTGAACGGGTGCGTTGTCGTGCATAAGGAGCATACCTCGAAACCACTTTCCCCTTCTTTTTTCTTTAAACGCAACTTAACTAATATCATAGCGTAATACTATCCCGTGATACTGACACCTTTATCTTTATTATCGATCAATAAAATCCCCTCTGAACCCCAATAAACTAATGCCAGTCTTTCCAGCCGATTGTGACACCTAAGACTTCTTAGGCGGTTCTTCGCCTTTTTATGCCACTGCATGGACTCCTGTTTTAACTCAGGTGCATAGTAATGAACCCAAGTTTCATCTAGTTAAGATTCGGTTCATAATTTCGTCCCTTTTCTCACCATACACATCCAAATACTCGCGCTCGACCCGTGCTGTCTCTGAAACAGTGTGAGAGCATTCTTAGCACCCAACTTGCACTGACCTTAGAAATGCCAAGTGGTCATAAAGAATATTTAAAACACTCTTAGATGTTACTGCAGTCACTTCTGGGATCTGTTTCTTCTTCAGACGAGCATCTTCAATAACAAGTTTTTTGACTTTTCGACAATGTCTGAGGAAGTTGTCTCAATTAATCGACCTGAGCGCTGATTCCTTTATTCAGTCTCTGCCTTGCTTGAAAAGGCTATAACACATAAGTGTTCTAATCTATATATATATATATATATATATATATATATATATATATATATATATATATATATATATATATATATATATATACATATATATATCACCGTTTTTTCAGGGCAACAGTCCCCGTAAACAGATGACATCTTTTCATTATTGATATGTGGCGTTTTTTCTTGCTTAGTGAGGAAGTTAATCACGGCAAGAAACTTCATTTTCCCCATAGTTAGTGTTCAAGTGAAGTCCGGATTGACTTGTTTATTCTGTGATATCTCAAAGGCTAATGAATCGATCTAGCTGAAACTTGGTATTTATAGTTGTATTGAGTCTCACTTGGGATTCACTTAGGATTATGATGCTCTGTCAGTTGGATACCGGTTCAGGGCCTAAACAATGCCCTTAACGAAAACTTACCTCTACAAAAGCGATGGTCACTGCTTGGTTATCACCGCCGGTGTGATACAACACAGTTTCTTAGCAAACGGGATGAGCATTTCACTAGACATATACTGGGAGGAACTAAACACAATGTCTCCAACAACCAGCTTTGGTCAATCGCTCGTTCTCACTGCTCCAATACGAAAATACGCGATCTCATACTGCGCAATAGTCGGTTTCCAAGTTACAAGAGCTGAAGTTGGAAGCTCTCTGTTATCCACCGTAGGTACTCACCAGGCCTTGCGTCTACACTTCGGTAATTTTATAATACCGCGGTCCCCTCGTATTTTGGCTCTAGAAAATCGAAAAATCACCGTACTTCGTTGATTTTTTTAAATAAACGTTTTTACTGCGGTTTTGTAAAAAAATTACATGAATATAAAAACTTAAATTGGTTTCAGGGCTTTAAATGTTCATGAAAATGCACTCATTCACGAATTGTTGATAACTTTTTTACAAATAATCGAACGAAGTTTTATTTTTTTTTTCATAATCTACACAAAAAAACGAACATTTAAAAAAATTGAAAAATGATTGTTGATAAAATTTTTATTTCGGTGTTTTATTGAGTGTAAGATCGAGCGAAGCGAGCTCGGGACTTAGGGCATCCCGACTCGGACAAATTAGGTTAGAAGGAGATGGCGGGCCTAGTGAGCGAGCGAATAGACCCCGCCATCCCTTTCGTGGTTATTTTTTTATAAACCACTCAGAAGTAGGAGCCCCGCGAAGCGAGGCTACATAAATTCGTTCACTTGTCGAAGATTTATTCACATAAGAAACATGGGAGCCCAAAAGAATATGTGTCGCATGAATTTACGTGTGGTAAAAACGAAATTTAAAAGTAAAAAACGAAAATTATGTTACAGGTTGATCGCATAAACAAGAAAAGAGGTTATCGCGAGAAGAATTATTAGAAAAAAAGGACAAGCAGAGAGACTAAGATATCAGCGTAGAAAAATGATCCTCTAAAGAGAGAAGAGATTAAAGAAGAGGGGAGGGTAAAATATCAGAGAAAGAGAGAATAAGGTTTGAGAAAATTAGTGAAAGATATGCCACAACGAGACGCAGGGCTGCCTTAAAGATAAGGAAAGAACACTGCACGCTATACCGATCTAAACGAAAGAGACTGAACGGCGTTTATGCTTTAAAATACACTATTATCAGACCCTGAAGTAGATACGCCCCCTTCAAGACAGCTTACTTCAGTTCCAAATCAGCTATCATAAGCTATAGCCTAGTCCAGCAATACCCAGTATTAGTTCACTGCTAAGGAAAAGACAAGCCAAAAGGAGAAAAAAAGTAAGAAAGAAAGAAAAGAAAAGATCACGTATTTACAGAAACAACTTGAGAAATACAAAAAAAAAAATTGGTTGCCTGTAAAGTCGGTATACGGGCGAAAGTTTTACGTGACAACGACTTTGAGTGGTAAAATAATTTTAATGTGAATATTCATTCGTATAGTAGGAAGAAGGATGAAATAACACTTTTTATGTCTGTCTCTCTCGCTCTTAGGCGGGCTAACCATGCCCGAGTGGAAGGGACGCGTTCCTCTCACTCGCTCTCATTGTGAGCGCATAACGTGAGCGGAGCGTAACGCAGTTTCTTGAAGTGTCAACCGGCAAACCAATTTATAAGACGTTGTCACGTCAAAAAAGATTGGGATGACTTGAAAATAGGAAAAAAATGTACACCTAATACGAGGATATTAAAAATGTTAGATAAGCCTGATACGAGAAAGGAAGTTATCAAAAAAGCATTATTTTACGATATACTTAGTTAACAGTTGAATAAAAACTAATGTACATAAAAAGTACTTAAGATAAACAAATATTTAAAAGGGTCGTATCTATTAGTCTAGTTCAGAAGTATAGGCATTGGATACCTAAAGAAAATGCGAGACTTTATAGAAACAGCAAAAAATCTAATATCAATGGCTTGGATGTACCTATAACTTGCCGGATAAATACCTAAAAGTTACAAACGAGCAATTCAGAATTTATTTGAAGATGATAGCAACAGCCGATGGCAGGTGGTAAAAAGGAAATCATTAGGAAGGATGCAAAAAAAGATAGGATACCTTCTTGATACAGTTCTTAATCTATATAAAAAATTGTGGGTGAAAAATTTTGGGGATGATATCAACAATAGATCAGTTTGTCAAATCAATTCAAGAGCGATGAAAATGAACATTGAAAAGTCTCAACTACTTTTGCAACAGCAGATAAGATAGGCAGTAGCAGAGGTATTTAAAAGTTTATTGATTATACTGGGTGTCCCAAAAATATCACGTCTGAGTGATATGGAAGATAGGTTAGCCTTAGGTCTTGCAGTTGAAAAAGAATTACCTTAGTAAAAGTATTTTAGTTTTTGAGATATCGTCAATTGTTTTATTTTCTCAAAAATCTCTACTTTAAGTTAGTGTTTCTACCGTTGTCGTTAGAAATACCTTGAAAGTTGTTGGATTTTATATTTTTTTATTTTTCGAACAGTTGTTCCATGCGTTTAAAGTAAATTTTTCCAAAAATCTATTGTATTTTTTAATAAAATAAATTGATTTGTGTTACTTTTTTACCTTTGAAAAAGTTGAACTCCAACTTTTATGACCTGCCGTGAAAAAAAAATGTACTGACGTAAACTGGCAAATAATTTGCAAAACTGCTCCAATTACTGCTGATTCAGAAAAGGTATAACACTTATATCAACTATTTAAAAAAAATGTCAAAATTACCATTTTTATTATTAAGGGTAGTGCTCTCAGCAAGAAGCTCTACTATGTTATTGAATAAACGAATTCTTTTTTCAAAGGCAATGAAAAGAAATGTTGTTTAGTTATTGTGTTTAGCATCCCATAAACCAGTTCTCCGGTCATAAACTGAGCGAGAAAGCTGTGAATAGAGGGAGAACAGTACTATCTCAGTCTCGCACAGGTAGCTTCAGACTTCGGTGGTGACTACTCGGCGTTTATTAATTGGACTTTGATTTGCTTACTACTCGGACTGTTGTTGAACTGATTGATTTTGTTGTGAAAGTACTAATAATGGAAAATCCACGAAGAGGCGCTGTTAGTCACTTTACACATCGTGAGTACGCTGACATGTACTTGATTTACGGCGAAACCAGGCAAGTTTCTACTCGAGGCATAGTTTCATTAAACGCAAGGTTGGCTGCAAGATTGTACGCGGAACGGTATCCAGACCGTAGACATCCGACGTATGAGGAGATTGAACGATTAGATTCTGCCTATAGGGAGGACAGAATGCCTGGAACTCGAGGTTCTCAATCTGGGAGACCGCGAACAATCGTGGACGACGTCGTGCTACAGGAACGCGAAGATGATCCCTCGACTTCGGTTCGTATGATACAAAGCCGCACTGGAATACCGAAATCATCGGTTCATCGTATTTTAAAAAAAAGGTATCAATTTCACCCATACCACATTCAAAGAGTGTAAACTCTCCTTGAGGGTGATTATGTAAAACGAATGCTGTTTTGCCGACGAATGCTGGAACTAAATAGGCAAGATCCCGACTTTTTTCATAAAGTTTTGTGGATGGTTCAATATTAGGACCAGTAGAGATACCTCCTACATTAAATGGTAAAAACTATTTGGCATTTCTTCAACACCAATTGCCAACGCTCCCAGAGGATGTGCCACTACAAACACGGGCAACGATGTGGTACTAAAACGATGGTTGCCCAGCACATTGCGCTCGAGACGTTCGAGCCTATCTTGACGACAGGTTCCCAAGAAAGTGGATTGGGCGATTGGGGCCAATCTTATGGCCCCCTAGATCCCCTGACTTAAATCCTTTGGATTTTTTTATTGGGGTTGTCTCAAGGATAAAGTGTACCTAAAACCAATCCACAACGAAGGGGAACTCCGTAACCGAATAAACATAGCGACTCAAGAGATATCGCAAATAGGTTTAAGAAGATTAAAAAATAATTTTATCATCGTTCTCACTTATCTAAGGTAATAATGGTATTAGGTGCTTTACTTATCTTAGCAAACCTCATTCAATTGATAATCAAATTTAGTTCATCAGAGGTCCCACAGTCTTATCCATTAATCGGTATGGTGAAGCAAGCCAGATTAGAAAAGACCCCCCTAGTCTACATAGAATCCAATGATTTACAACACTTGATGTTGTGGGATCGATTAGTCATTTATAAGGTTCTCCCTCCTAAGCATATCAGTATAATTCCAGGAATTATTTATTGGGAATCACTTATCACATACAAGTGCCCTTTCTTCTCCTCCCAGCCGGAACCAATATCAATAATACCAGTGATATCCAGAGGATTCCCATTAAAATATGGATGGGAATCATTAGGAGAGTTTCAAGACGGAGACCATTTATACTTGAAGGATCACCCTTATTTGGAGAAAATCCAGTGTATGTACGAAAGACTCTGGGGAACATATGACATCAGACAGTTAACTATTATCAAAACCTCATTTATCCTTGAAAACCAGATCTTTAAAGCAAACTTATCATTCACAGTTGATTCTCCTTTCTCGTTACCTCCAGATTATTTCAGACAGAGTTGGGCTATGATATCACCCTCGAAACTCTGGTGTCAGGACTACAAAACTATCTTTAAAATCAAGATGATCATTACCCAAAAACAACCATCCTTTATCCAGCTATCACCCACTCCATAGGACAATTCCCTTCTACTGAATCTAAACGATCCTGTTGATCATTGTCTGTCCCCCTTAGGGAAACAATCCGTATATTGGTCTTCAAAGGGGTTCTTCTACCAGCTAGTTTATGAAGGATCCCCAAGATCTCCATTATTATCTTCTGAGGTGTTAAAGGTCCACGAAAATGAGGTATAGAGCCTAGATCTCATGTAAGAGACATACCCCCATGATTGCTACCATAGAAATACACACCCCAGTTGTCCCAATTAACAGGATAATTTCCACATATCAACAATGACTCTGTGTACTAGTATAAGAATTATTGTTGTTGTTGTTATTATTAAAAGGATTGTTACATTTACTATATAAGTAAATTTTTCTATATTTTATGCCGAACTTGTAGTTTAAATTATGATATTAACCATAAAGTATTTGTATCTTAATATTAATTCATTTCATTTGAAGGTTTCACTTCTGTCGCGTGTGAACTGCACGCATGTTTTTTTTTAATGTGCGTCTTCTAATTGGCGCGGTATGTGCGGGAGCGGGGAGGGATCGTTTCATTTTACCTCGTATCTCGTATAGGTATAGTGGCTATAGGGATGCACGTCCAAGCGCCGCTCGACATTTACCGCGCTCGGTCGTGCAAACAAGATGGCGGAGCGAGATATTCACGTCGTTTTAGTACTAGAAATTGAACATTCTATAAACCTAAAAAGGATTTTGCTTTTTGTCAACATATTCAAAAGCTCTTCGAAAGTTTTTTTTGACATTTTATATATAAAAAAAATCATCTTGGGATACTTCTTAAGCTGCAACAAAAGGTCGACAATTACTATTATTTTCGATTTATGTATGACGCCAATAACGTTTTCTTTTTTTTACGAAGGCGATGAACTTAATACGCCAAAATATTGTCATTACTCGTAGACGACATTTTTGGTACTGCGGGATTGTATACCGATAAATGAGTAGCTGAAAGCAACGCTGTATCGTTTCGGTAGACCTTACTCATCCCTCACCGCTCCCGCACCGACAAGTCAGAAATAAGCCAAGTGAGCGAACCAGACGATATTGTTTATGCGTGAGTCATGGGTCATGGCGGACATGTTTCCTGTAGTTAAGCGTACAAAGCGCCCATTGCAATCTACACAAAAACAAATGATATAAAATTTGTTTAAAACATTTAAAGATTTTGATTGTAATAGATCACATAATGAAATTGCCCAGACACTATTAAGTTCATTAGAAATTCATGTCTCTACGGTGAACAAGGTAAATAAATCAATTAAATACACAATAGTAAATTACAAATACAAATTAAGTCAAACTAAATTATAAATAAAAACTAAACAAACTAAAATATAAATTAAGTATATTATATTCTAGTTAGTATTAGATGTTTCGGTTTTTTTAGGTTATTGTAGACAATAAATCAGGCGGACCACCAAACTCAATGAAAAAGAAAAGAAATAGCTTTAGTGTTATTAAGAAATATGATTTTACGAAAAGCGCTCTTCGAAATGTAATGCACAAATTATATTTTCAAAATGAAATGCCTACATTAGATAAAACCTTGAACATCATAAAGGAAGATTCTGATTTCCCGTCTATGCCAAGATCGATATTGTACAAAGTACTTAAAAAATTGGGTTATTCCTGTAATGAAAGAGGTAGAAACAGTATTTTAGTAGAAAAACCTGATAGAGTATTATGGCGACGAAAATATTTTGACGAAGTAAAGGCAGCCAGATAAAACGGAACTGCTATACATTATATTATACCTAGATGAGACGTGGGTGAGTGTCGGTCATACAAAATCTAAAGTCTGGGTTGACAATACAGTGACTACATTGGGATATGCATTCTTAGATGGGCTATCAACAGGATTGAAAAATACGTCAGGTAATATATTAAAAAAATTTCAAGTACATATTCAATACTGACGGGCCTTTACAATTTTAAAACAAGAACAAAGGCGTTGGCCCCATCCCTAACAATGACCCATCTCACTCTGTCAATATCGGAAATGTGCGTAAAACATACTCAGTACTCGTTTGTTAAAAAAAATACACTACTCGTATATTAGTGGGGCCCTTTTAATTTATTATTCGATTATATAGATATATAATATTAGATTTTTAATTTTATTTGTTGTTATAGAGCGGCAACAAAAATGCAATTCTGTGAAAATTTCAACTGTCTACCTATTTACGGATCACGAGATACAGCCCACTGACAGACAAACGGACGGACGGACAGCGGAGGCTTAGTATTACTAAGTCTCCCCCTCTCGTTGTTTACCTTCGGCTGCGGAACGCTAAAAGGAGCTCTGTATATTAATACGTGAAGGGAAAACTGTATCTCTTTTTAAGCATATTGCGTGCACGGAAGAGTGTGAGATTTAGCATAATTAAAGTTTATATGGAGAATAAATGCAGAACACTCAAAGTGCAGGAAATTAGTTAAGAAAATTAAATGAAGGTAAATATAACTTAAGAGTCATTATGTTCTTATCCAAAATAAAAATTTTCAAAAACAATTAAAATATCGAATTATTTGTATGAAGGTCTAAAGCGCCCTCCACATTCACGCCGTGAACACCCGTGAAAGGCGTGAACCGCGAATGTGGATGGCTTTCGCGCCCGTTCACGGGCTTCGCGCCTTTTCACGCCATGTTCCCCGTTCAGTGTCGGTATTTTGAGACCGCTTCAAAGGGTTTACGACGCGTGAACCTCCCGTGAACGCAAGCGCATCCACACTCGCGCGTGAAATCAGTAACGCACGAGACTCGTTGCTGTGAGGTTGTGTTTATTTGTATTTTTTTACGGAGGACGGTGCGTCAAATTGAGCGTCAGTTGGACGAACGAGCAGGAACTCTTGTTGATCGAGTGTTATCATGCCGAACCCATTTTATAGGATGCTAAACATAAATATCATAAAAATAAAATGAAAGTACATGACGCTTGGATACGAATAAAGGAAATAATGAATATTATTTTATTTTATTTTATAGGATAGGGTGACAAACGAGCACAAAGTCCACCCCACACACATAATACACAGTTATATATATACATACACACAGTTAATAAACTAACGAATACACAGTTCACCTGATGATAAGTGGTTGCTGTGGCCTATAGACATCCACATCTATCCTCGATTACGAATCAAAATGCAGATGCGTTGTCACCCGTGAGGACTAAGATGAAATGCCTCATTTCCAGTAAAAAGGGTCTCCGGTTCTCTACACTCACCATACGAAACAGCAGCATTAAGCTACTATTTTACGTGTAGTATTCTGTTAGAGCGTGGTCCTTCTTCGGTCGAGCCGACCCATTCGTGCTACAACTATACTACTAATATAACTACAGCATGGCTCTACCACAAAAGGCGTTGAAGTGACTGATTGAAAAAAAAAAGAATGTCTAATGTCCAGTTATAGAAATTATAAGAAAAGGTGAAGGATTCTGAAAGGAAGTCTGTAGCAATCAGCGACAAAATTTACAAGCCCATTTGAATTGCCTTTGACGTGATCGATGCTTTTCTAGAAGAAACTACAAATACGGTTTTTTTTTTATCTTTTATATACTATATACACGTAATTGTCGTGAGCCAAAGCGTATAGCGTCACGGCATTAGCAGTGCATATTTCAGCGTCCATCCTCGACGAGCGCGCGAACTAAACTGTGAACGATTGCGAATGTGGAGGGATGTGTTTTTCGCGACGAGTTCGCGGCAAAATTACGGCGTGAATTCACGCCGTGAATCACACAGGAGTCTGGAGCCCGTATAATGAGCGCTAGAGAAACGACGATTGCAAGACGTCGATAAGTAAAATGTTTTGAGAAATTCTCCATTACCGTGTTGTGGCGGTGTATGAATATCCATATCATCCCAAGGATGTCGTAAGAGGCAACTATACTTGGGGAAAACTGTTATTTTTAAATAACCGTGACCGTCGTTCCAGTTACAAAAAATTCACAGTGAAAAATCATCGTGACTGTCACGTTGGATAACTACTTGGAATATTAGAACGAATTATAATGTAACTCTATGTATGCATTTAAGATTTAGTATTAGGTTGCAAATCTGTAATCAATTTTTTACTCCCTTCCTCACCTAAGCTACAAACGTAACTATGTTATATATATATATATATATATATATATATATATATATATATATATATATATATATATATATTTAATTAAAAAAAAAAGAATTTTACCTGACATAGCCGAACAGTCGGTGTACCATTCTAGTAAACCGTATCCGTGCCGTACCTTATTATACAGTAACTAGGTACGTGTAAGTTAGATAAATAAGTTTTACATTATTTTTAGAAACTTGTATTGATGTTCAACGCCTATGACGGCAAAATCCGAGAGTAGGAACGGGATATATGCAAAGACACCGATACAAACATAAACGTAAATCAAAATATAATAGTAATAAAATATACAATATAATAACATCGATATAGTAATAGATACACCCAGTAGGTGCCTCTAATAAATAAATAAAAAATCAATCGTAGGTATATACTTTATTACACTATCTTTGACCAAAGCTATTTTTATTGAAAACAAGTTTGTCATAACATTCACGATATATCGGAATTATAACACAAAACGTAATTTTCGCTCATTGGACCTTGTCGAATATAAAAATTCGTGTTTTTTACATGATTTATGGTGAAAACTGCGCTAACTTCTTATTAGTTTGTGGTAAAAACTAAGACTTTACATTTCATTTTAGTTACTTCTGGCTACTTTATTTCTCACGTGAACGACACAGCATTTGAAATGCAAATTTTATAAATTGTTACGAGACAAAATATATAAGAAAATAACTTTTCAAAACAGACAATTTTTTACTAAACTTAAAAATAGACTGAAGTATATTAAGCAAACGCAATGAGTAGGAAAGGCGAAAACTCGTCATTTGAAGTAAATCCTCTTAATTGAGGGAAGCGTAATTTAGTAACGAAACAAATTCTCAAAAAAATTGGCTGTAGGTATAATTAAAGTATATAAAATTACATATTGAAACTCATTATTATTAGAATAAAATTGTCGCAAAATTGCTAAACATCATTAAGGAGAGCTCACAACATTTTTACAATAAATTAATTCTCTTTGATTCTAAAAAAGACATCGCAAGACTTGTTTAATACCTTTTAGTACACGTTTCCCATCGCGGTTTGATTTTAATTATTAACATTTAATTTATATACACGATGCGATTTTTCACGAAATTTTTGTTGTTTATTTCTTATAAATAACAATTTTAAAAAATTGATTTGAGCACTCTAATCTATGGTTCTAAGTAAAAGTAAGGGTTATATATAGTTCTTCCCAGGACAGAGGGTTTTTTTCGAACCAGTGGTAACGTAAAATATTGAATTTCAATAAGAATTACTTGTAATCTATATCGAATAAAAAATTATTCTACTCTATTCTATTTAATACTCTTTGAATCTAAGGGGTCCCTTTTAAATATTACCTTACTCTTTGGAGAGGTCCACGAAGGTGGACATTTGATTATCCAATTGAATGGTTTGGTTTATTTAATTTAGCCTGAGATGTTAAATTAAATAAAACATAGTCCGCACGGATAAAGAATGGGATAAGATATGGCGGCTCATAGAGCTCGTACCGTCAACATGTACAATAGCAATAGCGAAAACCCGCTAATAACGACATATCGTTAAAACGTTATATTATTGGGTTAATTAGAAATTTTCTATTAAGAAAATATTTGAAATAAAAAACTGTACACACAAGTAGGTACATTAATTTAAACATTTTTACGTGGTAGAGCCATGCTGCAGTTATATTAGTAGTATAGTTGTAGCACGAATGGGTCGGCTCGACCGGGGAAGGACAACGCTTTCGTAGAATACCAGCGTAAAATAGTAGCTTAATGCTGTTCTGTTTCGTATGGTGAGTGTAGAGAACCGGAGACCCTTTTTACTGGAAACGAGGCATTCCATCTAAGTCCTCACGGGTGACAACGCATCTGCATTTTGATTCGTAATCGAGGATAGATGAAGATGTCTATGGGCCACAGTAACCACTTACCATCAGGTGGACTGTGTGCCCGTTTTTTATCCTATCCTATAAAAAAAATTAAATTTAGAACTAGCGACCTGCTCTGGCGTTGCCTGCGTGGTTTCTAATAATATGGCGTTATTTAGACTTAAGATTAAAGTCCATTCATTTTATCTTTTCTTCATTTAATATTTCTATTTTAATAAAATCTCTCAATTTTTCAGATAAAATTTAGTCTAGATCACTCCTGATATTACACTCTATTTGTTCGTGAAGTTTTATTGCAATCGTTTCAGCCATTCCGAAGATTAGCTCGGACAAACTGGCATACAAAAATTTAAAAAATGGTTAGTTATTTCTCAATGGCAAAAATATATTTAACAATCATTAAATTATGAAGAAAACTCAGAACGCATCGTAGCTCACAAATAAGTAAAATGACTGATTTTGTAGTTTATGGCATTTTGTTATTATTAATTCTAATAACAAATATTGGACTGAAGTTATAGAACGTAGGAAAAACGCATATCGCAACGTATTTTTTCTGCTGTCTTTACCGGAGGGTGTGAGTATATATAGCGACAATGTGCGAGTGACAGATGAATAGAGGCGCCGCCATTTTTTTACCGCCATTCTTTAACCGCACGAGTAGTATATTGTTCAGGGTCATAATGCCAATATCCAATATATCACAGTAAGTACAAACATATGTAGGTTGTTACACTAGATCTTATTTAAAATATTTATTATTTATCAATAGTGTGGAGTAAATGTCAAGACAAGTTGCGTTTATTTTATATTTTGTAAATTACGTATCTGTGTTTATATATTAATATGCAGTTGAAAGTGAAATACATCTTGCTTAATATACCAACCTAATAATATAATGAATTACGGGTACATTTCAACCACCAGCGATCGTAAGTCTAGATTAATAATTATAAATTCATTCCGATTAAACGTACACATAACTATGAATGGATCTAAGTATTTTATTATAAAGTTGATTATTCTTTGTTTTGTTTTGTTTTTAATCCATAAACTCATATAATTAAACATTATAAAATAATTGAAATTGGATACTACCGATACTAAACTGAATGGTGAGTAGTGTGAAGCATTGCAATTTCGCACTAAGATCGTAGCATAAAAGTAAAAATTTGCGAGTAAATTGTTCCTAGGTACTTAATTTTCATTTAAGACATTATACGATAAGAGGTAAAATGTGTGGCAATTATAAAATATTTTTTTATTCTAGATTTGTCATTTTATAAATAGCATTATAATCGAATGCCTAATTAAAGCACATTTTCCTGAAATATCGTATTAAAGTTTGACAAAGTCTCTTATCCTGGCCTGTCCTCTTGACGTTTTTGATTACTGCACTGCACTGACACTGCATACCTTCCTTGTTGCAAGTGCACAGTAAAAGTATATTTAGCACAAATTTCAATAAGTAAACTTAAGTATAGTATAGGAAAAATACAAATATTCTTGTTGGTTTTCTATAATTTATATACTTTATATATTGTCCTGCTTTTTTGTGTATCTAATCTGGCGAATTCCGATCGGCTAAAACAAACAGAAATATTAGACAGTCATATTCCAAATGACACGCATCAACGAGAAGCTGGTAACACAACAGAGTAAGGAGTAAGGACCAGAGGGGAAGCTTCCTAACAACTGTGCGTGTTGGCTAACTTCACATGTCTTCCAAATATTCTTTTATTTCCTATTCATGCTGATCTATAAGTCTCTTTAATTAGTGTTAATTAAAGAATATTTTATTATTTGTTGAAGGTATGATTTCTCTTATTACCTATTTTACTAATATTTTCTGTCACAGACATTAAAGAAGCTCTAACAAAAATGATACTCTTAATTATAAGTTAAGTACAATAATGATTTCTTATATTTACGCGAACACTACACATGATTAAAACTACTTTTACGGATTTTATCGCGTTTATTTTTGCTTTTAATTACTTTTATTTTTAATTCCCGACGTTTCGAGCGTTTGAAGCGAGCTTCTATTAAAACATTCTACAAGCCGCCGAAGAAGATTAGTCAGTTCCTACCATCCGTCAAGTGTCATATTCCTCTACAAGATGCAGGAGTGTACAAGCTTGATTGTGAATGTGGTCTCTCTTATATAGGACAAACAAAAAGATCAATTAGAACCCGCATAAAAGAACATATAGCTGATGTGAAGCATCAACGTTCCGGGAAGTCTGCAGTTTGTGATCATATCCTAGACGGCCCCAACCATTACATCAGATTTGATAGACCACAAATCCTCGCGAAAGAACACCGATTCCTACCAAGGATGATACGTGAGGCTATTGAAATTAAAAAACATCCTAATTTCAATAGAGAAGGAGGCTGGGTACTACCACCTGCTTGGGATCCCATAATCAATAAAATTAAAACTAAACCCAAGCATACCACTGCAAGACCTCAAGACATAGTCAGTTCATTTTGCATAGATCGGACTCGGATAGGAAAAACTAAGACGAACTGACGTAAGGCGCGTTTTGCTTATTTTAAAGGGATGAATTTGCAAAAGCTCAATATGGTGATTATATTGCTTCAAATATTTTTTTAATATGAAACTGTTATTAAATGAATTGCTGCGTTACTTACCATAAATTGAAATATAAAATATAACACATTTTTGGCGATGTACCGTAAGTTTTTACGATGTATATATATATATATATATATATATATATATATATATATATATATATATATATATATATATACATATATATATTACCCGGTTGACCGAGCTTTGCTCGGTAGTTTTCGCTCGGTTTTTTTTAAATCGTGTGTTTTGGAAATTATATTTAGATACGAATTACATACTGATGAAATACGAATAATATTTTTTGATCTTAGCGACATAATAGAAAAAACTGAACTGGTTATTTGAATAAAAAATCATGAGTGCAATTAGTTTAATTTAAATTTTCGTGTTTTTAAAAATACTAAAAAAAAATTAAAAGAAGTCGGTCGGTCTGGGCTCCAACCATGGTATTACGATTTTGTGACCGCCCAATATACCAATTAAGCTTTGTCGAAACTGTCAAAATTTACCTTCCTATTCTAACGATATTGTAGCACTTTTTCATTGCCTAAAAACACGGACAAAAAGACATTTTCTATCGATCGATCGATCGTTACAGCTTAGTTGGGATGTCGGTCGGGCGTAGGCGGGATATCGGAGTTCCGTGGTTCGCGTCCTGTCTCTGGTCTAGCTTTTTTCCTTTTTTTTCAAGTTCCCTCCTTTGTGAGAAAATCTATTATTTCAAGCCCTTTTTTTAGTAATTTTTAAAAATACGAAAATTTACGAAATATCGAAAAATTACGAAATAATTGCACTCATGATTTTTTATTCAAATAATCAGTTCAGTTTTTTTCTATTCTGTCAATAAGATAAAAAAATATTATTTAAATTTCATCAGTATGTAATTTATAAATGTAATTTCCAAAAAAAAAAACCGAGCAAAGCTCGGTCATCCGGGTACTATTATTAAAAAACAAAAAATATGTGCTGACCTAGAAGTGTGAATAATATCAATATTTAAATATTGTTATCACATCTAAATTGAGATTTTGTAAGTTACGCCTTTTGACACTCGACACATATCTGAGGTCATCGTCCGTTTTTCTCAATCGATTGGGATCGAACTATAGTCTTAATATTTGTGTTTAATCAATAAAAATCGAACTTTTCTCCTAGGCCGCTACTATAGGCACAAAACCTCTTATCATAGAACGACCCTCAAAGACACAAAAAGAAATTAAATAAAAATGTAGGATTACATAAATAACGTATTTTTATTGGTACTACTATAATGCAATAAAAAAATATTTAGAATGATAGATTTTCTTAAGAGCGCACTGTTAATACATTTTAGCAACGTATTTTTACCATGGTGTTTCTTATTGCTTCAAGGCACACTTTCAATATAATTTAAGTGCAGGATATTTAGCAGATATATTTTTGGAATAAAAGTTTAAAAATTAACAATAACGAAGAAAAACATCAAAATTAAATTAAGTTGACATTTTGCTTTTCGCTTTTTTTGATTGCAACCCTATATAACCCTAATATCCTGCATATTTTATGAAGAAAATGTGAGTGAAATTACGTCTCTAGACTGATTCGTAAAATTTTGGAGTGGTTATTTCCATAAGTTTTTGATAAACCACATTCTGTAAGACGCCAGAATCTGAGAGCAACAGTTTGCACTGCTGGTCCAAGATCTCAGACACAATCATGGCTGTAACTTGCAAAATATCTGATCATGCAACTTTTCTAAGATGGTTACATGTCATGGGAGAAATCTAGTAGAAAGAAAAGAGCATTCGCCGTACACTTTCTGAACGCCACAGAGGCGGTTCAACACGTACGTTACGTTACGCTTAGTGCAAGACAAAAATAGTTTTTTATTCATTTTTTTTTTTACTGGGGAGAAGAAAAGGATTTAAATGTAAATAATAATAATCTTTATTTGCAAGAATATGGTTATACAATAGTGTTTGAGTATAATTAGTTCTACTTTAGTGGTGTGCAAATATTAATGGTCAAGTAACCTATACAACAATACTTATTGAATTTTAATAACACATGAATTATTTAATATTATTCAGTTGATTTGATAATTAAATAACTATGTACATGTTTCAGAAAACTGGCAATAAGATATACAAGTAAGCCAAGTACGATTACTATTATAACACAAATGTCAAATACATATTAATATTCTTACGTGATTCGTGATAACTTCCTAAAAATATTTTACATGACCGACAGTATAATAAGTTTATGTAATATACAGCATACAGTATATTAAATTTATGTAATATAAACTTAAAAGTATGTCATACTAACAGCGAAACTAAAACACATTTATACAGCGGCTTTTGTTAGAATGGCTAATTACTTACTTACTTACTTATCGTCACGCACAATCCCTAACGGGGTAGCCAGAGAGAACAGATCGCCAAGTGTCACGATCCTTACATACCTCTTTCGCTTCTTTCAGGTTCATTAACTTCTTCATACATGCACGTCTAGGTATCCGAGTACTCTTGACCCTCCCCTCTTCGAGCAATTTGCTCACATGGTCTTCGAAAGTTAGTCTCGGTCTACCTCGACACCTTTTAATATTTACTTTCGCTCGATATATTTTCTTCACCATTCGGTCTTCACTCATTCGTTCAACGTGTCCAAACCATTGGAGTACGCCCCTATCAATTTTTGTGATAAGGTCATCTTTCAATCCTGCCATATTGCGAATCTCTTCGTTTCGCTTTCGGTCGGCTATGGTAACGCCACACATTTTACGAAGAGATCGCATCTCCACTGCATTCAACTTGCTTTTATGCTTCTTCTGGCATACCCAGGTTTCGCTGCCATATAACAAAGTCGGTACCAACACTGCGTTATGTATTGCAAGGCGTGCACTCTTCACCACGCCTTGCCTTTTTATTAATGCATTCAGGGCACCATTGACTTTGTTTCCGGCAGCGACACGCCTATCCACATCTAAATCACATCTTCCATCCCGGCTGAAAGCATTCTAGACATTCCTGATTTACCCATATTTCACATTTCGTTCTCTCTTCGTCCTTTTCAAATACCAGAACCTTAGTTTTATTAGCATTCAAACGGAGACCTTCAATTTCACATTCCTCTTTCATACACGTGACTAATGCCTGCAGTTCTGCTTCTGATGGTGCAATAAGCACTGCATCATCAGCATACAGCAGACAATTAATTTTTATGTCACCCAATTTCACACCCAAACAGCTATCTTTCAGCTTCTGTAAACAGCTGTCGAGATACAGTATGAACAGCCAGGAAGACATGACACAACCCTGTTTTACGCCCGCTTGGACGCTAAACATCTGGGTGACTGGTCATGCCCTACCCGCACACAGGCTTTACAGTGAAGAATGGCTAGTTAATTTCCATTAAAATAGGTACACGATGTTAACTTGGCTGGAGAGCAGTGATATAGATGCAAAAAACGCAAGGCCCAAGTACTTTTTTAAAAACTTTTGGTAAATCTAAAACCTACGCGCTTTGTGCTTAATACATGCAATTACAACCATTTCAAACCAAAAAATGAACAGATAACTTGCACTCAACAACTATATAATGTTTACGGAATTTTGCTGTGGGGTAAACTCGACTGACATTGAAACCATATTTGTTTTGCAAAAGAGAGCCGCACAGGCGATTTAAAACTTAAATTATATAGAGTTACTCACAGAAAAACTTTTTTAAAGAAATAAAGATTAACTTTGGCATCGTAATATATTTCTGAAAATGTATGAAGAGGTTCATACTTCAGCATTTTTTATATAAAGCCAGACTCCGTATACTCCGCAGAATTAGTAATTCATTTATGAGGCTACATGAACGCCGTTACAGCATAAGCCTCCCCCATAGTACCCATGTTTACGCTTTTACGACAAAATCCCCGAACTTGTTCAATTTGTCAATAAACACGTTTAAAAGATGTATTAAATTAACTAAAATCGAATAATACATGAATGAAAATTAAAGATGGGCCGAATATTCGTATTCTGCCGAATATTCGGCTAAATCACCGAACATTCGTTAAAGTGGTAGTCAAAGTGTCCCCTGTATTAAAATTTACTAATTGAGTAATGCCCATTGTCTTTCATAATTTAACTGTTGAAAGTACATATATGTATTTTATTTACTGGTTAATCTACTTGTATAGTACTATGTTTTTGAGGCACTGTAGATTTATTTCCAATTAGATAGCAAACAGAAAGCTTGATAAAATGTTTTTGGAATCAAACAAAGAAACTTTTTATTACAGTAAGATCTCCTGCCACTCATTTTTATCATATAATTATCAATTGAATAAAACTATAAATACGGATTTTATCGCGTTTGTTTTACTTATTTTTAATTCCCGACGTTTCGGGTCCTTTACAGCACCTATGGCCACGGGGGGAACTGAGGTGTTTGACGTCCTAATGTCATAGTTAGCTCGGCCCCTCAGTTTTTGAATATTAATTTTTGGTCCGATTTACGCAGAACCAGCTTACAGTATCTTGAAATATTGCAGTGGTATGCTTGGGTTTGGGTTTAATTTTTGACATTGTAAAATGACATTAGACGTCAGTGTTTTGTAAAACATCAGTAGGTACACTTAGAACAACTTGAGAGGGATATAAGGTCGGCCTGCAGGTTGGAAAAAAATCATTCGGATTTTGTTACCAAGTATTGTGTAAATTTAAGTGAAAACAATAGTGTACTATTGAACTAGTAGTACCTATAATAAATTATAACAGAAGATAATATTCATATATCACTGAATATTATAATAGAGTGCTGTTTAAGTATGTTCTTATCATAAAAGATATTTTCGAAGACTGCGACCCATCTTATACCATATTTTAACCAACTTCAAAAAAGGAGGAAGTTATCAATTCGGCGCGTATTTTTTTCACGTTTGTTGAAGTTGCATTGCTCGTCCGTTTCGTTGTTTCTTTTCATGCTAACCCGGCTTCATCATACGAGAACAAACAAAACAATATTTAATACTTTGTAGTGGCGTTGGAAGTCGGGTTTTTGAAAATTATATATTTCAGGATTGGTCTCATAGAAAAAATTGTTTATAATCGTGAGTACTTTCACCTCTAAAAGATTATTAGTGTTATACAAATAATCTTGCATACAAATGCGGCGGAAGATTTTATCGTTAATTATTATTAGGAGGGACTTTTCAATTAATAAATTTAACACAACCTCGTGAAAGTCTGACAAATTTATTTAATTCCATAGACACAATGCCGTTAACATCAGCTGAAAAAATGGAGCGTTGTAGGGTTAAACATAAACAAAAGCGTGAAAAATTAAAAAAAAAGATATTAATAAATTAGAACGAATAAAGAAAAAGTATAAATTAATTCTCCTGCATTGTGCGGCTACCTCAGGAACCGTCTCAGATAAGCTTTTAAGCGGTACCTAGTCCTAGGTATTTAACTAATAACGTGTAGTTTGTTTAAGTTAGATTTGTACTAGCTATGATTAATGAGTATTGCAAAGTTCCTATAATTTTTAAAGTACAAAAATTACAAATTCTAAATTTAACGTTAGTTGTCGTCAGCCTGCGCAAAAAATTTTGCGTTATTAAAACGAGTTATTAGGTAGGTAAATAATAATCCATTATTTAAAATTTGAGTATCTTCTGTCCTCTCAAAAGAATTAGGGGGACGATCGAAAATACAATAATTGTTTTTTTTTCGATAAGCTATAAATAAATTCGTGTAAATCCTTAACTTTTTTTTAAAATAAAATTTAAATTATTTAATAAAATCAATGATTGATTTCGGTTGTCGATGAGTATATACGTCTTTAGAAACTATTACAAGTTCAGAACCTAACCATTTTTATTTTCATATCTTTTTTAGACCCGTGCAAAAATTATAGGAAATGCTCGTTTATAGTAGGCCAAGTCCACCGTGTCGTAAACGCAACGGATTTTATCAAATTTGGATAAATTCCCATTGTCATAATTCCCTTTTCATATGTTATCCCCTCGTCTGTCCAAACGCCATATTCTGGCGTATCAAATAATATGCGCATCTGTCAAACGCCATAAATGGCGTCGAAGATAGCAAACTATTTGTAACATATATATATATATATATATATATATATATATATATATATATATATATATATATATATATATTGTGCATAAACTTATATAGTACTTTGGAAAGTGCTAGACAGATGCGCCATATTGGCCAAAATGACCCCGACATACGAGTGGTTAAACATAAAAAATAATGCTTGTTTGTTCGTATTGTATGCGCTGCTATAGGTACCGTTCATCAGATTGCGCTAAAACTTCATCAACTTATTGCTTGCACTTGCGCGAAGGTTATAGACATAATACTATTAATTTACAGTAGGTGGCGCTCGTATCGTACCGACAAATCTATTTGAAAATTATATAATATTCAACTTCGACGAATGTATTATCATTCCTACCTAATTATACAATATAAATCAACTCCTTCAAATTTAAAACGATATTTACACAACACTTTTTTCTGCGGCACATCTGTCAGTGTTTAATATTGGTAAACCATCTTAGTGTAATTACATACATACGTTTGCATGGAGAAAACCTATAATTGTACATAAATTGAGCCAATATACTTGTCTCGCTTTTTCTAATGTAATTTTCAAATAAGGCAAAAACAGACAAATCCATTGAAACATTCCTCCTTATTTTCTGAAAGCTGCAGCAGATACTATTGCAAAACCAATTCATTACCTTTTTAATAAATGCTTAAGAGAAGGGATATACCCATCTATTTAGAAAACAGCTCGTGTTGTCCCAATATACAAGGCAGGCTCAAAAAAAGATGTTGAGAATTACAAACCGGTATCGATCTTATCAACACTCGCTAAAACTTTTGAAAGGTTAATACATAATGCGTTATATCCTAGTTTTCACAATATAATAATTCCACAGCAGCACAGTTTTATCAAGAAGCGTTCAGCTATATCTAACTTATTAATTTATACAAACTACTTATTTGAGAATCTGGATAGTAACGTCCAGACTGATTGCATATACACAGATTTCCGCAAAGCTTTCGATCGCGTAGACGATAAGCTACTTCTGGAAAAGCTAGCCTTTAATGGTATCCGCGGTAATTTGTTAAGATGGTTTAAGTCGTATGTGACAAATCGTACACAAAAAGTAGTTATATGAGGTCTTGAGTCAGATATTGTGCATATAAGTTCTGGTGTGCCACAAGGACCAATCTTAGGGCCTCTTCTTTTTGTCATGTACATTAATGATGTTAATAGTTGTTTCAAGTTTTGTAATTTTATTCTGTACGCAGATGATACAAAAATTTATCGCAAAATTCAATATTATCATGACCACCTTAATTTTCAAAAAGATTTAGATAATTTTACATCTTACTGTAAACGCAATAAGTTAGATTTGAGTGTTAATAAATGTAAAGCGATAACGTTTACCCGTAAGCGTGAGTTATGTGGAGTCCCATTAGAAAAAGTTCGTAAAATTAAAGATTTAAGAATAATATTAGATAGTAAACTTATTTTTGATACACATGTTGAAAATGTCATTAATAAGGCTCTTAAAATGTATGGATTCGTGATTCGCGTATTGGACGTAAATTTAAAAAACCTCTCACTTATTTGCACCTCTATAAATCTTTAATAATATCACAACTTGAATATGCGGTAGCTATTTGGTGTCCGTATTATAATAAATATATAGATAAAATAGAATCCATTCAGAAATAGTTTTTGCGTAGTGTAAATTACAAGTGCAGACGAGTTAAATTACTCTACTATCAACTGCTGGTCGAATATAACTTACTAAAATTAGAATCCAGACGTCAACAGATTCAAGCTATGTTACTGTATGATATTTGTCATAACAGTTACGATAGTATAGAACTAGTTAAGATGATACAATACAGAGTACCATATAGGCCATTGTGTCGCAGAGTTCGTGCCAAATATACATTTTTTACTAATAAATGTCGAACCAACGTAGTTAAAAGATCTCTTTATACTATGCCAAAAAGTACACTTGAATTTTCTGATTTACTAGCAATATGATATCCCTGTTGTAGTTACAATTGAAATTATTATTAAAGTTCAAATTACCTACATATTGTGTGTGACTTATTTCACAACAAATCGACATCGAGATACTCATTTGTGTTTATTTATTTATTTTTATTACTTTATCATATGTCTGAAAATACAAATAAAATAAGACTAGACCATTGAGCTATTATGCACTACGTACTAGAGGCGACACTGCATTTAGAGACGATGTAACATTCAATTGCGGCGTTAGCGCCGCACTTTCACACTCATAAAATATGTCTTGGGTGTGTTTTTAGATATTGCACAAATAATTTAAGTAATGTCAAATACCAAGGAATATTTTTTATCGGTTAATAAGATACGTATTATACATTAATATCTAATACAAAAATTGTTCCTCAGACGCCATAGCGTGTCATGGAATATAAATTATGAAATTAATTTTTTCAGATGCGACATTTCTGTGGGTACTTAGGTATAGGAGGAATACATAATTATGCACATTTTTGTAGAGACATAAGTTATCATAATTAGGCTATTTTTTAATTTAAATTTGCTCATTATTCTTTTATTTTATTTTTAGGTTTCCACATCAAAGTCAAAGTGGAATAAATTCGTCCATTTTTAACTCCCGCGTGCCCAGCATTTATGAACAACTCCTATTCTAATTTAAATAAATATATTTGTAATTTAAATGTTTTATAAATTAGTTTTGTTAAACAAACATTTAGTATGTTTTTTTTATATTTAACATAGATACCTTTTAAAATATTCAGATAAGAATATCATTAAAATGTAATTGTGATATAATATTATTATGTAATATAATATTATTATGTAATACTATATTAAATAAGTTAATATACAAAATAAATAACAAAATTTAAAAATTTTACTCGATATAATTTACCTATTTAACACTGCAATATATTATTACCTACTGATCATTCTAACTATGTTTATTATATGATAAAAGCATTTTTTTGTTTGAAATAGCTGTTCTAGTATGTAAGTACATATCTCTTCAATGGACTAGGCTTATTATTATTCGAACGATCAATTAAATTGTTTTCTTAATCAAGTTGATAATTCGAGAGATAATTCGTTTTGCAAACATTTTTTTATGTCTTATGTTTTATGTAAACGAGCATACAGTCTACCAGGTAGACTGTATGCTCGTTTGTCACCCTAGACTCTACCTCAGTCTGCCTGTCAGGTAGACTCTACCTGATGGTAAAAGACATCTACATTAATTTAAACTTAATAAAGAATCAAAACGCATATCATCCTTACCACGTAGTCTACTAAGTAAGGTAAGAGGTAATTTCAACATTAACTGCAATATATTAAAGGTGAAAAAAAAATATGCCCTCTAGACCGAATTTCGATCACGACGACCAATCTCAAAGGAGATTAAGGACGTAGGACAAGGTTATAGTTATATATTAAGTGATGAAGACAAGAGACGAGGACTTATGTAAAATACTTACACTAAAATTAAATCAACTTCATGATATTATTTATATACAACGAGATGTCAAGCAAATATGGGAAGTGGAAAGATTGAAAAAAGATTTATTTACCATGTACCTAATAATTTCGAAAACAAAAATTATGCGAAGCTTGAGCCAATATTCTAGTATCAATCAAGTAACAAACAAGTGTCACCTGAATAAATAAATAAATGAATTTTAAACATCGCCCGTGTCCTGTCCATAACAAGTTGTGTAGTGAATAATGCATACTACAAAGATCAAAAATAGTATAATTTTGGGAGATGTGAGCATGAAATAGAAGTGATGATCATCTCATGATGGTTGATGATGTGAATATTAAAAGTATGAAATAATATGTACGTACGTAAGTATGCATACGTCATGCCTAAATAATAAGATAGTTTCTGGTATTGATAAAAATCATTCTTGATATCATTATGTTTCTGGTACTTTATTAAAGTAAAAAGTAGGCAAATTATGTTATTTATTACGAAATATACAAATTTCTATACTGAGCACAGTATGGAAAATTCCTATATTAACATATGGTTTTCCTATATCTTTCCACTCGCACATAATTGAAGAGAAGGCTTTTAAAATACACCTTTTTTTGATTTCAGGGTACTAGAATACAGTCACAAAAAAAAACATCAAAGTTTTCCAAGCAGTTAAAGTACCTAAAATGTGAGATGCAACAGGAATAAGAATTAGAAGAAGTAGAATCTTTAAACGATTGAGTTCATTTTTATTTAAAATTATTCTTCTAATATTTTATGTTCTTTAGGTGGCAGAGCCACGCTGCAGCCATATTATGGTTGTGGCGCGAATGAGTTTGCTCGACCGATGTGTTTCGTATGGTGAGTGTAGTGAACCGGAGACCTTTTTACTGGAAACGAGACGTTCCATCTTAGAAATCAGGGGGTGACAACGCGTCTGCATTTTGATTCTTAATCAAGGAAAAAATTAAAAATAATATCCTCACATTATCATGGAGCTGGTTTAAATAAATAAATTAAACAAAGAAAACCACCTAGATACAGAAAAAATATTTGTGTGTCATACTAACTTTTGTTCCATGGTAGATTTTAAACCGTGGCGTTATTTGAGAGCGTATTTTATCTGAATATCGTATAAATAAAATAATTTTCAATCCTATAAGCAGTGACTTTTCCCTTAAGTGTACAAGAAGAAAATGTTGGAGTTGAAAAAGCCAAATGAATTGTTTTAATAAAAACTGAAAATTTTAAAACAATAAATATTTTAGAGTCAAATTTACTTTTAACTGTTTTTACTGGGTGGGATTTAATAAATAGCATAGGTAAAATAAATTCAGATACTCAAAGCAATCGAAATTCATCATCATTATCATCATTACTAGGCGTATCGAAGCTTGACATAGTTTCCATTGACTGATATGTCACTAATTGATTGAGGATAGCAATGAGCCTGGGTCAATCCACATCAATTTAACACAATTTTGGGATATTTTCAGAACTGATGTCTCAGATTTTCATGATTTTTTATGCAGCAATATATCATAGACTTATTTAATTTTTTAAAGATTTATATTTTTATGAAAAAATTTCGTGCTTTGGCACCTTTGGATGCCAATAGACTGACAACCAATGATGATGTAAACCTGGGAGTGGTCTCATTTTAAAGCTGTGATATTACTAATTATTATTAGTTGCTTCAATATGAAATGCCACAAGATAAGTGTTACAGTTCAAAAAAAAATTAAATTTTAAAGTAAAATTTTAAAATTAATTTTTTTAAAGTGGCAATTTTAAAAATTTCAAAAAATTAACAAATATAGTCTATAATGTCTTAATACAGATAGTAAAATTCTATCATGGGATCTCAATGGAATCAAGAGAGGCTTTGGAAATACACACGTTTTATAAATAATGTACCAAAATTAGTAAAATCTTATAATTTATTAATTACAAAGTTTACTATGCAGTCTGCAGGACACAATTAAATTGATAAAACGCAATGATTACTTTAAACTGAAGCTGATTTGGTCTACAAGTAGAGGGAAATCCCTTTTTACTCCGATAAAAAAGGGATTTCCCTGAGCGGGAAACCTTTTCACAAGGCGGAAGCGGACGCTGTGGATTCCTTTTGCAGATGTGATATGTAAAATGAACCCCGTCACAGAGACTGCTGAATATACAGTGTACCAGACAGTGAAGTGAACAAATGTGCGGATATCTTCCAACGATGGAAGTCTCGAATTAATTAATTTGTTGTATTAACTTGTTTTTTTTGACGTGACAACGTCTTATGCCGGCTGTACACGCTCGTCGAGACACCACGAGACATGCCTAGAGGTGAGCATTATTTAACATAATCGGTTTCAGAAACTGCTTACGAGCTTGATAATCGTGTACCCAGTTTCGTGGACAAAATGTAACGATTATTTTACGTACGCAGTTGACACACGCCACGACCGGCGTAAGCGTTTCGTTTTGAACAGATTATTATTAAGATGAATATAGGTAGGTACGTAACACGATATACGACTCGGACAACGAGAGTAAAGAGTCCCTTCGGGATAGTTAGTGGCTTACACGCAAGATCATAAAATTATGTTGGATCATAAAAATTATGTGATGTGATTTGGATGTGATGGACAATAATACTTAGGCACTTACATATTTTGTGACTATAAAATTGTACAAAAGTACTAATATTGACGATGTCACGCGCATATTATAATTATAATACCTATAAAATGTTATATATTCGTAATCATAATCGTAACATAACACAATTAAACTAATGTTATAATACCTATAACCTGTTAATATTTTCGTAATCATAACCTAACACAAACACAAAACTAACCTACGCTATACTGTATTGTATACAGATGTATGTAGCGTTGCCAGGCGTCCGGATAAAGCCGGACACAGTCAGGCTTTTTATATTTGACCATTTTTTTACATTTTTCATGTACTTAAATACATACTATTGCAATTATTGAAACTAATATTGTAATGAATATTGAATGATTAATAATAAAGAACACTGATTCTTTTAATTTAAGATTTTATGGTAAATGATATAAGGTTAGCATTGTTTTACTTTAAAAAAATATATTATCGTGTTACGAAAGTAGAATAAATGCTGTAGAAATGCGGTCTTTAAGGAATATGCTAGGGTTGAATCTGAATGACAAGGTGAGAAATTGCGTGATAAGAGATAAATGTGGTATGCAAGATGATGTTGTGACCAGGATTAAGAAAGGAATGCTTCGGTGGTTTGGTCATGTGGAAAGAATGAATGAGGAAAGAGTGACAAAGCAAATTTATATGGCAGATGTGAACTGCCGAGTCGGGAAGGGACGCCCTAGGAAAAAGTTTATCGACCAAATTGGCGATATTTTGAAAATGGGCCACGTTAGAAGTACCCTTAACCGACGAGCATGTATGCGTAGATATATGGATGTAAAAGAGGCGAAAGAGGTATGTCAGGATCGTGCCAAATGGAAGTCCGTAGTCTCTGCCTACCCCTCTGGGTGACAGGCGTGAGTGTTTATGTATGTATGTATGTAGAAGGAGATGGTGGATAGTTTCTATTAATTTACCGTAACAGTACCATGTACGGTGAATAGAATAGTGTATAGCTTGCGGCTTGCGCCACGAAAGATGAACAGTGCGGTTCGGTATGCCATACGGGGAAGCGAAACCATAGCAACGGGTGACGCGCTAGCCCCAAGTAGTGTCTCCCTGCGTCCAGTCACACGCGTACATACTTTTGTCGTACTATCAATATCGAAAGTGATAGCGACTACCTGTTATACAATATTTAAATATATATATATATATATATATATATATATATATATATATATATATATATATATATATATATATATATATATATAAATAAAGTAAATAATTATTCAATAAACCTGGCACTTAAGACTTAAATATTGATATCGGTATTAAGAGTATGAAATATTTTATGAGATTTGTAAAACTTAGCAGGATCTATTGAAAGATGACTGTAATTATGTAAAGAAAAGAGAGGTTCAACTAGTCCCGGAAAATACACATGTTTCTTCATAAACTTAAGTACGTATATATATTTTAAATGAAATTTAAAAAAATCCATAATATCATTAAACACTGTATTTAATAAACTTTCTAACAGTGTATTACACTTCTTTATACATTATCATCAAAAAAAGTTATTAACAATAAAATCACGTATGTCGTCTTGAGACAAAACAGAAATTACAAATACAAAATATTTTACCTCTTTAACTAAGTGTACACAAAATACAGAATATTATTTAGCAGCAATTAAAACCTAACGATTATAAATAAGTACGTTTTCGTAGAGACTTTGATGTGTAGTTATAATGTCGACCTTTGACTTTTTACATATTAAAATGTCATAATACAGTTTGCATTTTTCTGCTTGATTATACATGTTATACACGTTAAGTAATATCATCATTCGCTCTCGGTTTTCATCGCGATACCTACGAGACCCTTTGACTCGAGCGCAAAAAACCGACACGCTTCCGAAAGCGCACGAGGGCCACGAGACGCGACGCGACGCGACGAGAGCACCCTGTACACACTCGTACTCGCCCTGTAGTCTAGACATGGGTCGTAACGTCTTTTGGACGTAATCGGTTGTACGTAGTTTCGTGGATATGAGTAACTAGTTTCAAAACTGCTTATTTTTGTAATTAGTTACATATGTATACAGTATAGCGTAGGTTAGTTTTGCGTTTGTGTTATGAAATATTAACATATTATAGGTAGGTATTATAATATTAGTTTAACTGTGTTATGTTATGATTACGAATACGTAACAGGTTATAGGTATTATAACATGTGCGCGACATTGTCAATATTAGTACCTTTGTACAATTTTATACAGTCACAAAATATGTAAGTATTTAAGTATTATTGTCCATCACATCACATAATTTTTATGATCCACATAATACACAAAAATTAACTTAATACAAAAAATATTTATTATTTATTTACACCAATTATATGTCTGTTTATGTACACTAAATATTTATATACACTTTAAATGTTTATTCACAAAGAAAACTATATATGTTATAATATTTATAAAAAAAAAAACGCAAAGTTTTTAAGAACAATGTTAAATAACGCTCGCCTCTAGGCCTGTCTCGTGGTGTCTCGACGAGCGTGTACAGCCGGCATTATAAATTGGTTTGCCGGGTGACACTTCAAGAAACTGCGTTACGCTCCGCTCACGTTATGCGCTCACAATGAGAGCGAGTGAGAGGCACGCGTCCCTTCCACTCGGGCATGGTTAGCCCGCCTAAGAGCGAGAGAGACAGACATAAAAAGTGTTATTTCATCCTTCTTCCTACTATACGAATGAATATTCACATTAAAATTATTTTACCACTCAAAGTCGTTGTCACGTAAAACTTTCGCCCGTATACCGACTTTACAGGCAACCAATTTTTTTTTATATATTAAAAGACCGAGGTAGACTGTATAATAATTTTTAACCCTTAACTTTAATTAATAATTAATTATTTTTTAATTTGTTTTTGGTTTTTGTATTTTTTTAACACAACGCCAAGTTAGTTAAGAACTAGAAAGGGGTAAGTAATATATATACGAATTGAAAAATATGTATTATATAAAGTAGGTTTCGTTTCGTTAAAACAGAATAAATGTTAATAATCTATCTAAATAACAATTTCATTGGTGTCGGCGAGGATCGAACCCGGGTTGCTCGCGTTTACAGCGAGCACTTTGCCCTTGAGCTACCATGGCTCATATCTGTTTTTATAATAACGTTACCTCCACACTAAGAATGTTTCCTAAGTATATAGTGGAGGCAGTTAACATAAGAACATAAATTTCACAAGGACAAACATCCAGACCCGGAACAATTCAAATTTTTGTTCCGCGCGGGAATCGAAACCGCGGCCATTAGAGTTAAACTTATTGGTAAGCCACTCCGCCACGGTACCGTCAAATGTATCTTTTGTAGGGATAAATATTTTAGTTATAAATTGCTTACTATTAAATAAACTTGAAAAATTATCAATAATTAATTTAAATAATATTATTTAACAAAGTAATAATGTATCATTCCTTGCGTATAACAAAGTATCATTCCTTGCGTTGTGTTGCGCGAACTATTGTTTATTCTGTAGCTATGCGCCTTCATCGTTTCCGATAGTGTGTCCACATAAAATCGGGAATTTGGTTCAAAAATCGGGACAATTACAATAGCTACAAAAAACAGATTTTTGTAGCCATTGTGGTCGCTATTAGCTATACAGGTTTTTTGACACAATGCGCAATGTGTTTTATAATTATCCTATACCTTTAATATATATATATATATATATATATATATATATATATATATATATATATATATATATATATATATATATATAATCGGAATCTCGGAAACGGCTCCAACGATTTTCATAAAATTTTGTGTGCAGGGAGTTTCGGGGGCAATAAATCGATCTAGCTAGGATTTATTTTTAGAAAATGTATTTTTGTCCGTGTTTTTAGGCAATGAAAAACTGCTACAATATCGTTAGAATAAGAAGGTAAATTTTGACAGTTTATTAATGATTACATATAGCTTAATTGGTATATTGGGCGGTCACAAAATCGTAATACCATGGTTCGAGCCCAGACCGACCGACGGACGTTTTTTAATTTTTTTTTTCAAGTTCCTTCCTCTTTTGTGAAAATCTATTTTTTCGAGCCCTTTTTTAGTATTTTTTAAAATTACGAAAATTTAAATTAAACTAATTGCACATTGCAGTTCAGTTTTTTCTATTATGTCGCTAAGATCAAAAAATATTATTCGTATTTCATCAATATGTAATTTGTATCTACTACTACAGCATTGTAGTTATTGACAATGCTCCATATCTTTTTTTTTATTTTTTTTTTATAGTATGGGGTGACAACCGAGCACACAGTCCACCTGGTGGTAAGTGGTTGCTGTGGCCCATAGACATCTACATCTATCCTTGATCAAGAATCAAAATTCAGATGCGTTGTCACCCGTGAGGACTAAGATGGAATGCCTCGTTTCCCGTAAAAAGGGTCTCCGGTTCTCTACACTCACCATACGAAACACAGCAGCATTAAGGTACTATTTTACGCTGGTATTCTGTGAGAGCGTGGTCCTTCCCCGGTCGAGCCGACCCATTCGTGCTACAACTATACTACTAATATAACTGCAGCATGGCTCTACCACATCAAGATATCATAGCAAACAATTAAAAATAAGCCTCCCTCAATGGCGTCTCGCAAGGAAGAAATGCAAAACTGGTTGACTTCAAAAAATATTGAGTTCGATGCCCGCATGACAAAGCCAGAGTTGTATTACTTGATAATTCAAAACAGGCCAGAAAAAGAATATTTAGTAGACAAACTTTTGAGGGAAAGCGGCCACAAAGTTCTCAGACTGCCGCCATACCAGTGTGATCTAAACCCTATTGAGTATATTTGGAACATAATGAAACAAAGGATCGCCGACAAAAATGTGGAACAGTCAGAAAGGCTTATCGAATCTGTAACCAGGGAGGCCATACAGTCAATTACGCAAACTGATTGGAAAAAGCAAATTAACCATGTAGACCGGTTACGGCAGAAGTACTGGGAGAAACAAGGACTACAAGACGCCAGAGAACTAATAATAAATATAAACGATGGCGACAGTGATGATGATACATCAGATTTTGAAAGAATTTCGGGGATTGAAGAACTGGAGTCAGATACTGATTCAGAATAAGTACTGTCACGCATCAGCTGGGCGCTTCGAGAGCACTTTTAAAACCTTGACCCGTTATCTGTAGTCACTTTTCTGTCGTTTATTAAATTCATTAAAATTATTAATAATAAACATAAATTGTGTGTCTAATAAGTACCTCCGATCTAAAAAATCCTAAAATCAATTTACCTAATAGGCATTGCTGACCTAATTTCAGAATTTTCTTTCCCCAAAATTTCTGAAATTCTAAATACCATAAGTATCGTAATGACTGAAAATAACCATTCACATATTTTCGTTTTAGTGGTCGATACATAACATTATGATGCAGTTAAATTCACAAACGTAGCTATTGTAATTAATTAACATAAATAACTACGAGTAGTATATACTAGTACTCATACTATGTATCACCTGGTATTATACAGATGAAAGTGTTCCCCTCACTAGTACTCAAGCCGCCATGTTCAGAATGCGCCTAATTGTTTTGGTAGCGTAGTAAATGTAATTTCAAAACACACGAATTAAAAAAATCGAGCGAAAAATACCGAGCAAAGCTCGGTCAACCGGGTACTTATATAGAACTGATCAAATGAACGAATAATGTTTCGTCCAAATATCGTTGAAGACTGAACTTTCTGAATAATACTACTCTGTGTAAAAAGTATCGGGAATATGTCAATAAAAAGACCCGCGTAAAAGAGGTCGTTCTAATTTTTTTACTGCATGTTGGTAGCAGCACTGTACTGATTTAGCGCGCAAAGTTTGAGCGGGATCTGTCATTTAATTTGTTTTAAACTACACTTTTTGTTGGTCATAGTTTCGAGTTCTCGGCGATTTTTACAATGGAAAATATTGTTGAACAAAGAGTGTGCCTTAAATTTTGTGTTTCGAATGATATTTCATGTGGTGAATCACTAAAAATGTTGTGAAATACCTACGGTGAATCGTGTATATCGAAAACAAGGGCTTATGAATGGTATAAGGCTTTTAAAGAAGGCCGAGAAGTAGTAGTAGACTTACCTCGTTCTGGTAGACCTTCAACCGCTACGACCAAAGAAAACATCGACAAAATCAAGAAGCTAGTGCTCGAAAATCGACGTATGAGTCTGAGAGAGTTGGCTAGTGAGGTGAACATATCTTTTAAGTCCGTCCACAACATTCTCATTGACATTTTAGGCATGAAACGCGTCGCCGCTCGACTAGTTCCAAAAGAGCTCAATTTTGTTTAAAGAGCGCAGCGAAAGCATGTCGCTGAAGACATGGTTTCCCGAGCTTCTACGGATCCGACCTTTATGAAACGTATGATAACTGGCGACGAGACATGGGTTTATGAGTACTACATGCAAACAAGCCAACAGTCTTCAGAATGGCGTCTCGAAAACGAGCCGAAACCCAAAAAACCGCGGCAAAGTCGCTCCAAAATCAAGGTGATGCTGACAGTTTTTTTTGACTACCGTGGTGTGGTTCACTCAGAATTCCTTCCAAAGGGAGAAACAGTGAATAAAGAATATTATTTAGGCGTCATGAAGCGTTTGCGTGAGTGTATCCGCCGAAAACGTCCAGATTTGTGGCAACACAACTCATGGATGCTGCACCATGATAATGCACCATCACACACAGCCATTATAGTGAAAGAGTTTTTAGCGAAAAATTCAACAAAAGTTCTCGACTAAGCACCGTATTCACCTGATATGGCTCTGTCTGACTTTTTTTTATTTCCCAAGTTAAAATTACCACTTCGAGGAAAACGTTTTGAGTCGATAGAAGCCATAACAAAAAATTCGCTGAATGAGCTAAAGGCCATACCGCAAATAGCCTATGGAAAATGTATGGAAGACTGGGTGAAGCGTTGGAGATGTTGTATTGCAAGCGATGGGGCCTACTTTGAAGGCGATAAAATAAATTTAGATGAATAATTTGTATTTTTTGTTTTATTGACAAATTCCCGATATTTAGTACACAGAAGGTATAACTGTGAAAATAGTAATAAATCTTATGAACTCACAACTCATGCACTTCAAAGAGCACTTTAAAAAAGAACGGCCTAGTTCAAACGGTTTTAATACCTCACACCTTGATAGCCTAGATATAAATTCTTGCATCGGACATATAATGTAACTTTATTTATTGAAAACAACAGTACCTACACCTACAACCGATTGAAGAAATTGACTAGTGGAAGAACTTTTCCACCAGCCTTTTGCATTTTACTAAATGCACTTATCTAAGCAGCAGCATGTAATTTAGATATTGTACTGATTCGTATTACGATGCATAGCGCAAACCGGCGACATGCATCTTACCATACCATCACATTACGCGCAAAGCAAACTTTGATGTTGCCTATTTAGTCCAAGTTTGGTGCGAAAATATGCAAAGCAAAAGTATTTTAACCCTTAAGGACGTGTTTACAAAATTGATAGGTATAGAATCGCACTACTACATTGACAAAAGGCACACACACAAGTGTACGCACGGTTGGCTGTGGGAATCGTAGTCAAATGAAATTATTTTGATAATTTGAAAGATTGAATTTGTTTTTCATTTCTTATACCTCAGAAATATACTTAGATACGAAATACGAATACCTGCTCCAGAGACTGCTTGGCACTGGAAGCCCTCTACTGGTAGTGAGAATTTAGCTCTGGACTTTGAACTGGTTTTGTCAGTTATAATAAGACCTTACCTACCTGCGGACTTGATGAAGTGACCTGAAGGTGTAATTCGGTGATTACAACAGGAACTCCTAGACTAGTAGAACTATGTGTGCCGAGTTTGGGTTCGTTTTGTTAGTTACAATGAGACCTTACCACCGGTCTTGATGGAGTGACCTGAAGGTGTAATTCAGTGATTACAACTGGAACTTCTAGACTAGTAGAACTAGGTGTGCCGAGTTTGGGTTCGTTTTGTAGGTTATGATGAGACCTTACCACCGGACTTTGTGGAGTGACCTGAAGGTGTAATTCTGTGATTACAACTGGAACTCCTAGACTAGTAGAACTAGGTGTGCTGAGTTTAGGTCCGTTTTGTTAGTTACGATGAGACCTTACCACCGGCCTTGATGGAGTGACCTGAAGGTGTAATTCAGTGATTACAACTGGAACTCCTAGACTAGTAGAACTAGGTGTGCCGAGTTTGGGTTCGTATTGTTAGTTATGATAAAACCTTACCACCGTACTTGATGGAGTGACCTGAAGGTGTATTCCTGTAACTACTGCTGCAATTCCTGAATGAGTAGAACAAGGTGTGCCGAATTTGGGCACCGCTTTGTTGGTTATGACAAGTCCTTACCTCCGGACTTGATGGAGTGACCTGAAGGTTTAATTGGGTGATTACTACTGGAACTGCTAGACTAGTAAAACTAGGTGTGCCGAGTTTGGGTTCGTTTTGGTAGTTACGATGAGACCTTCGTAACCATCGTAACTGACAAAGCGAACCCAAACTCGGCGCACCTAGTTCTACTAGTCCAGGAGTTCCAGTTGAAATCACTGAATTACACCTTCTAGTCACTCCGTCAAGTCCGGTGGTAAGGTTGCATCATAACTAACAAAACGAACCCAAACTCGTCACACCTAGTTCGACTAGTCTAGGAGTTCCAGTTGTAACCATCTGATTACACCTTCAGGTCACTCAATTAAGTCCGGTGGTAAGGTCTCATCATAACTAACAAAATAAGCCCAAACTCGGCACACCTAGTTATACTCTGCAAGAAGTTCAAATAGCGGTCACGAAAGTACACCTTCAGGTCACACCATCAAGTCCGGAGGTAAGGTCTCATCATAACCAACAAAACAAGCCCAAACTCGTCACACCTAGTTCCGCTCGTCCAGGAGTTGCAATAGTAGTTACCTTCAGGTCACTCTATCAAGTCCAGAGGTAAATTTATATATCCTACTTATTTTTAGCTAAATAAAAAAACTGTGAGTATACAAATAATAATTTTATCACTTGTTGGTTCATTAAATGGGCCATAAATCGTAAACCGTAAGTTTTACAAAAAAGTTTGCTGGAAACAAAAGTTGCGAAATTTTATTTTCTACAATAATGGTTTGTATAACTTTTGCCTTACAGTGCATAGTTACCGAGATATCGGTTGAAAACGTTTTTTCAAGATTGCGCTTGAAGCGCCACCTGGATCTGTCGGCATTTTGTGATTTTATGCTGAATAAGTGATCCTAAACCTCATAAAAAATTGTGGCGGGAAATAGTGATGCGACCCGGAGCGTGCTGAATCGGTAGACGTTTGCGCGTGATGATTTATAGTATTTTTAAAATAATCATATAAAATACTTGAATAAATAAAACGAGCTAAAATTTTTTTTGGGTATTTAACATTATCTGTATTTCGATAAAATAATTAAAATAGATAAGTTTATATCTCAATACACAGAAAAAAATGACATTGAAGTGGACAATTTTGGTGATTTTATAGTATTGTTTTTTAATATTAATCGAAATATTTTCGTAATTTAAACTTTGCTATACATTAAAAGACTATATATTCTGTTATAATAATGTTTAAAATAAAGTATTTTAGTTTATTATCATGGTTGTATTCCACCTGAAAGATAACTCTGACGCATATTTTTGTAAAACGCTATGAAGGGATTGTCTGCGCTCTAAAAAACCGTCATTAAAAACTATGATTTTCCCGTGCAATGTACTAAATAAAGACTTTCTAAATCCGTAATTTTCTGCAAATAATTTGCTCAAATCGTTACGATACCGCCCTTGAAAAAACCCTAAAACATGAAGTTTTCGACGCAAATAGCATAATGCTAGTTTATAATGCACAGTTAATAACACACTGATGTAAATTTTTTGAGTACACACTCTGCTTAAGATGTCAAAGTAGCAGTCTACGGTATTTAAAAAAAACACTTCCCCAATTTTTTTTACACTTTCTTTTGCACTAAAAGTGCACTGAATTATGATCCTATATCACCAGGTGATTACCATGGATATTAACATTGGATAACATGGATGTTAATTTTGATCATGTACTTTGCTGCATATGTCAAAGTGTCAGTTTACGGTGAGTGAAAATATATTTCTTGGTGCTTATTCCTCGTATGTGCTTGCAGCACTAACTGAAGCACTTAATTTTAATCAACCACTGGATGTCGGTCGATGTTTCATCACATAATTTGCTTAAGGCTAGGTATTTCACAAAGACCGCGCTTTTGAGTTCTCTTAAACCATCTGAGGCATAGAAATTAGTGTTTTAAATTCTGATAAAAATATATACTATTAGTTAAGGATCTAGTCTAGTCAAAATCGCATTCAGTTACAAAATCTAAAGAACTTCACTCGATAGAAAAAAATCCCAAAGTGACCCCTTTTTGTATTGTTTTTTCAATATTATGACTAAACTACTAACATTTTACACTTAAATTTTGTACTCAAATAAAACCACTTAATTTTTACAGACAAATTCGCAGAGTTTGACTTGATAAAAATATTGTGTTAATTACTATATTTATATACCTCCTAAAAGCGCGAGCGCGGCGGCTCGGCAAGCCTGACCAGTCGCGCGCTGGCGCTTATGGACGTTGGACCCGTGTCAGTTTTCTCCGTGCACCAATAAATCAATTCTTGACGAGTTCATATAATTGTTGTCACAGACTAAATATTGCGTGCTATAAATATAAAGCCTGTGGTTTTAATAGTGATAATGAATTTCACTGTAAGTTTGACTTTCTCCCCTAGCGTTGTGTGTTCACACGAAACTTAAAAACAGTTCTCTACTCATATAGTTTCCATACCTATCAAAAGCGAACTGGTTGTTAATTTTCTATTTATTATGTAACTCTAATTTATCGCTATAATAAAAAAAGTTTGATCATAAAAAATGCATTTGTAAAGTCAAATAAAAAAGTCATCCTACTGCTTATTTCTATACTGTGTTGCTGGTTGGGTCATGCAAGTTCACTGCCTTGGAGTCCGCGCGAAATAATTCGTGCGCGGCCGGGACAGCGCTAAATGCCTACTTTTGCAGGAATACATGGCCTTAAACTGTCAAATTAGCAGTTTACGGTTTATGGAAAAAAAACTTGCGCTTTTTTCACATGTGCTTGCAGAACTAATTGAGCACTAATTTATTATCTTATGTCATTAGGTGATAACCCACTTTTATGTCAATTTTTTTATCACATACTCTGCTAAAGATGTAAAAGTAGCAGTTTATGCATTTATGATATTTAAAAAAATGTTTTCATAATTTTTTTTCATATAAGTGTTGTCAATAAATGAGCACTAAATTATTGACCCTTATATTTGATGTTGTATAAAGCGGTTACGTTTGAAGAGGTAGAACATTACTAGCTTAATGAAAAGCTAGCAGTTTTATAATTTGTGCACAAGCTATTTTAGCGTGAAATTTAATTTTGCAGCACTAAATTAACACTAAATTTTATTGATTTTGCCCAAATAACCATTCCAGCTTAATAGACGTATTTCACAGGTAAATTCGCAAGACGTCATTACTGATGGTCTCGTCTATTTTTGGTTAAAATTTATGTTATAATTATACTGTTTAAAATATAGAAAATTTTCAATTATTTTATTAATTTTGATACTTTGCAAAGAAAAAGTCATGTTGATAATTTGTATGATTTTGGTGAATTCATTATTCATTAGAAACCCACAGCACTTTAAACCATTAAAACTTATATTTATGGACTACTTTTCTAGAAACAAGTTTGTTTCATTATAGAATCTATACGAAATTCTCTATCCTGTGGTCTGAACATCAGTCAGTTACTCTACGTATTTTATTTTTATTCTCCTGTCAAATTACATTTGCCGACCATACGAAAATGGCGCAATTTTACGATAGATTAAAAATAAAGATTCATAGAGTAACTGAATTTTGTTTAGACTATAGAATACAGAATTTCGTATAGATTCTATAATACCAAACTTCTTTCGAGAAAAGTGGTCTATAAATATAAGTTTTAATGGTTTAAAATGCTGTGGGTGGGTGCGGTCGCATGCAACCGCTCGGCATGTGACGGATGCATGACATAAAAACTTATATTTATATAATACTTTTCTTTAAAAAAGTTTCTATAGTTTAAACAAAAGTCAGTTATTCTATGGATTAATTATTACAAAAATACTTTTGTAATGATTAATCCAATATATATTTTGATAACTACATACCAAGCGGATGTCGGTAACGTGAATATTACTATTATTTCTATATATTACTCGAAATTATTTACGTAAAAAAATAAATTATATTCACGCAAAAACATTCATAACAATTTTATAATATAAAAAATGTTCTTAAGTTAGAAAAATCCAAAAATCAACGCAACAATGTCCAACAACGAACACTCGACAATGACGCACCTTGAATGTAGATTATAAATTAATATCTATAGACTGACAGAATTTTCATTCAACAAGGATAGAAAATTTTATAATATTTATTCTATAATGCCAAACTTCTTCATAGAAAAGTAGTCTTTAAATATAATTTTTTATGGGTTATAGTGCTGTGGGTGGGTGCGGTCTCATGAGACCGTTAAGGATTTGACGGAATATGGCCGAGGTCTCATGAGACCGCTAGGGGATTGAGCGGTTAATTAATAACATAGAAAGAAATGCAATTCTCTAATCTGCATTCTCATTCTTTTCACGTTTTTGTGTTAGAAGCGCTCAGTCTTGTGAAGCCTACTTATATTTGTGATAATTTAGTCGTCGCCAATTTGATTTTTTTTAACGAAGACCCAACTTCAGATACAAGTTTGTTCCGGTAATAGACAAGGTGTCCCCGAGAAATATTAGCATAGGCGGTGTAAAAAGCATCACCAGTACTGTCATCCGCATAGCAATGAATTTTACTGGTTTGCAAGATATCATCAATGTGCAGAAGAAACAGCGTAGGCGATAGCACGCAGCCTTGTGGAACACTAATAGATTTCTAGTCGGAACATTCCCCGTCTACTACGACCTTGATGCTCCGATCTTCAAAAAAACAGGTAACCTAATGGCACAATTTATTTATCTCGGGAAACTCATAGGAAGAAAGAATCGAAGGGAACGCTATGTGCCATACCTGATCACGAATAGATAATAGCTAGACTAACAATTGCATTGCAAATGCTTCGCACTGGCAACCTTCGACACCTTTCTCAGTTGTCATTCCGCCTTCAAACAGTATAATTTATTACGCAAATAACTACCTAGCCATATGAATACAATTTAAAATGTAATCTAAAAGTTCCTCAAAATAATAAGATTACTCTAGAATAAATTCTTATAGAGCCAAATTCTAAGGAATAAAGCGCTATCGTGTAGTACAATGGACTCAATAAAACAGCTGATTGATTCAATAGTTGTCTTGTCATTATCCTTTCTGTGGTAGTAGTCTAACAACATAACGCACACACAGAGGTACATCGCTGTAATATAAACACAAAAGAAGTAAATATTGTTATTGTATCAGGTATTTTATTTTATAATAATTTATATAAATAAAATGTAAATCTTCCTTTGTTGAAAATCTTTAAAGGATTGCTTTGAACTTTTGACACGATTTACATTCAAATAAGAGAGTGTCTCATATACTTTTAATTTATTAAGCTACAGCTATGCTTGCATATACAGCCAGTTATTAATAATAATTAAACTACCCCTCTCGTTTGTTAACATTGACTAATGAGTCGGATAATGAGAAGAAAAATGCCAATTCATCAAAATGCTTTAAGCAAATTGATAGATATTGCTATATATTATGGGTTACGTTTGAAAATGGATTATACAAGAAAATATATTTACATATGAATATTGATCATAAATTGAATTATTATTGTTATCAATAAGTTTGAAAACGCTTTTAAAAAATCTATGTATGAATAATATGCACTTATCAATGTGTGCAATATAATATTTACCAATTAGTTGACGTAAAACTATTTCAGAGTTCACGTCAAATTTTACAACCTAAATTATTAATTAGGGTTGTCACTAAAGTATTATTTCTACTACGAAGAAGACATAATATTTTGTTTTACACATCACAGAATAAACAACCAAGTATAGAACAACAGAACCATAGAAATAGAATAGAATAGAACAGAACAGAACGGGAAGAAAAGGTATTAATTTTAAATCTAAAGTTTAAGTACTCTAGTGAAAATATTATCCTTGTATCTATTTTGGTAAAATCGGGTCTATATTATGTTTGTAACAGCAAACAGTTTATGTACTAAATTGACTTAAATTTTATACGAATAAAACATTATGCTTTTCATATTAAATGTGAAATAGTATAACATATATATATATATATATATATATATATATATATATATATATATATATATATATATATAATAATAACATTAAAATATAGTTTATCACTCAGGTAAGTTAATATTTGTTATGACATATGCGCACACAACAATACGAATATGTAGCGTTAGATATAAGTGGTGCAATATAAAACGAAGTTGGAACCGCCGCCAGCCACAGTGATTTTTATAATCCCATTGGTCGTCGATAAACCTTCTCTTACTCTCCAGATCGTTTAGAAAATCATGACACTGTTTTCACAGCACAATTCATCAGTCACTTGCACTTTTAATCACTTCACTGACACTGTTTTAAGTCTGGCTCCCACTGCAATCCAAGTTACACTGCAATCCTAGGTATGCTCGCTGATCATCACTGTATAGGCGGCGGCGGCACCGATTATTTATTGTGCGAGGACATTGACGAACATGCTAAATGCTAATCTAGAAAATTATTATTACCACAGTAATTAAAGCATGAAGCGTATAAGTTTTTTCTCTAAATTATTACGCCTTACATAGTAGGGAATCATATTTGAGAGAATAAAGAACACGAGGCTACAAACAGACATATACTTATATGAAGCTATGATTGCCGTCATTGGGCAAGTTGCAGTTAAGTAAAATAATTGAATATCTGCATGTATCATTTTAATATATTTATATTTTATAAAACACTTTAATATATAGTATAATTAAGGTGTTTTATAAAATATAATAAGATTATAAAGGTAGGACTTAATGCCTTTTGGCTTTCTCTTCCAGTCAACCCTCTCAATATGAAAACATATCCGTCATTTATATGAAAACCAAAAAATACTTATTTTATGCAATAATAATAATTCTTAAATCTTAACAAATACAAGTATATTTTACGCACTTCTTTGTTAAATCTAAGTTATAAAGCATCAATATCGCACTACTGTTTGTACTGTTAACAAAACTGTATAATAACTTCATTGTGACACAAAATCCTTCTTCTTTTTTGTTTTTTATGTTATTTTTACATATAACTAATGTCTACTTTATTTTAACATAAATAATAATATAATTGATGACACATTGATTTTGTGGGTAAAGCCACATAAGTACTTACGGACACAAAAAATATCAAACCTAAGAGAATAAAAAGGGCTAAAATTAAGATTTTTTATTTTCGTTCATTTTTTTTATTTTAAAATAAATACATTAAATAAAACAATCTTACAGTTATTTGTTTTATCTTTAGGATATATAATTAATTTAATTAAAGTCACCTTCTTAAAATAACTTATCCTGCAAATAAAGCAACAGACATTAGCGTCTGATGGTTTTGTTAATTCGTTCACCACAGTTAATGGTTAAAATATGCGTATTTTAGGTTTTCATTAATATAACCATTTTAAAAGTAAAACATGATACTTGCAGATTTTCGCTCGGCTTTGTTTAAACTTTAAAAATACTTACGACAGATGATAGCGCGTGATGTTGACAGGCGCTGGTGCTGAGTTCACGGAGGACGAAGAGCCTGAATAGCCAGAACCAGCGGGCGAGGAGCCAGCCGAAGGCGCGCCCGCGGCCGATGGTATCGCTGCTGGCTCGTAGTACTCCGTGGTGAGTGTTCTCTCGTCCAGCACGTGCTCGGCATTGTGCGCCTTTGAAGCAGACTTGATGTCCATAAAGGCGACTGTAGCGCAAAAACCGCTAACAGTTGTTCCGTTTGCACCTGCGTTCGCGTTTTCCATTCTACCCAATAACTTGACATTTTGGACTCGGCCATAGCTGCAAAGAAATAAACTGAGTTTTATAATACAAACAAGTAACAAATGTTAGTACGAAGAAAAATAACTTAAAGAGGAGATGGTGTAAATCTTTTGTTAATAAAAAATAAGACGAGAAGTATGATAACAAGTAAAACAGCCTAATTTAATTATAATCAAAGAAAAAATACAACAGGAATAAATTAAATAAACGTAAGGCAATAATAAATGTTCGAGCTAACTCAGTTTATTTGCTATATGTCCTCCGGCATCGCTTCATTGTTATTTTGCGCAACGAAGTTCGACATTATTCATTCTAGCTAGTAGTACTCCTTGTTGTTCCAGCTTGCTTTTATTTCATCGTGATACATACTTCTGGTTCTCTGCTATTAAACACAATGCACAGTCGTCTTTTAACTCCAACTTGTATGGCTTGCTTACTGTTTATTGGAGCCAAATTCCGGCGTAGCGTAGGTAAATTTGTATTCAACGCAATTTATGCCGTCCACTGTAGGTAACATGGTCGCAAATAGTTGCAACTAATTTTTATTTTATTATATGAAATGAATTATTCACTTAACACAAATAAAGTAATTACTTAGCAAATTGAAGTAAATTTCAATTTGACAGAAAAATCAACCACCACTGAGCTTATTTCACTCTAGACATATCGTGTTCATTAAGAGTTAAACATAAAATATACATAATATTATATTATAATAATATACCACATCACAATCACGATTTCAAAGGACGTAGAATTCGCCTTATTCTGTATCCTATTAAGAAATTACTGTATTCACTTTGCATGCTATGTTCAAAATAAATGAAAGCTATTTAAAGCACTAACACATCTACATACACGTGAGAGATTTAAATATAAGATCATAGCTTATTAGATAAAAAGGTTTTCGTGTAATGGTAAAGCTAACTATATTACAGTACTTCGTACGTTCTTAGAAACCTAAAACAATCTGTTTTACCATGTGGCAACTGACTATTTTACTATTTCATAATTTGAAATGTACATATACATAACGAAAATTAATAACTTTTATAATAATAATCTACTCCAAACGTATTCATACAAACAGGCCGGGCGGGCGGCCGGTTTGCCGCACCGATCACGACGAGAGTTTCCATGACGCGGCATAACAAAAAAAGCGTCGTTGCCGCTCTTATGAAGGTATTGAACAACGTGCGCTGTTGCCGCTTTGTTGGACTTGTTTCACCTACCAGTCGCTAAGTATTTTTCTTTACAAGATTACGGTCCATTTATCTACCGCGCAATTTTATAAAGGTCGTTTATAACTGTCTACGAATCCTACACCGAGTTATGAGGATGAAACATTTAAAATGATCACTTAAAGTAGATAAAATTTTGCAAGCTTTAAAGGCACCTCTGTTAAGTTTTAAAACCAGTCGAGTTTTTTTTTATATCTTGTTTTGGTGACGAATTTTGGTTTGGCATTTTGGACGATAGCATTTTGCATAATTGACTAGGTAGGTATTCATTTATTAGATACGTAAATTAAACATGATAAATTTTCAGCCAAATTGATATGCTAAAACATTATGCCTACAAAACAACATCAAATTGCGCGTGTCGTGCATTTTTGATAAAATTTTAGAATACCTTAAGTCTGCGAATTTTGTTTTGGTGTCTCAGCAAGTCATAAATAAAAATACAAAATTCTTTAGTGACAGCGTTAATGTGCCTAACGTATACCATGATATATTTTAGTCCAGCGACTTTCCCAACTACTAATAATGTGTACCAGCTATTTATCTACCAAATTCTTCAGGCAAATTCGGGATCGTTTTGAAACGAACTTTAGTAGTAAAATGCAATAAACTTATTTATTAATACGTCCTTTTTACTTGTTGACTATTTTAAAGTGATGATACGATTAAAGAGCCGATGACATTTAATTACATCTAATTTCTAACTTCCGCATTTTAAATCTTATTCTTGTACATTAAATTTTAAGACCAATAAAAGTTACAAAGGTTCTGTAGGTATAAGGTTATCGTGTTGCCACTTAATAGAAGAATCTTTCATCTCATTTTGTCGCATAGTTTTATTTATAGGATAAGGGTGACAAACGAACACACAATCCACCTGATGGTAAGTAGTTGCTGTGACCCATAGATATCTACATCCAACCTCGACTACGAAACGAATTGCAGAAGCGTTGTCACCTGTGAAGACTAAGATGAAATGTCTCGTTTTCAGTAAAAGGAGTGTCCGGTTCTCTACACTCACTATACGAAACACAGCAGCGTTAAGCTGCTATTTTACGTTGTTATTTTGTGAGAGCGTGGTCCTTTCCTTCCCCTGTCAAGCCGACCCATTTGTGCTACAACTATACTACTAATATAGCTACAGCATAGTTCTACTACGTATAGAAGTTGTAGTAGGAGCCGACTAAGGGATAAGCTAGAAGGATAATTATTATGGCTTCCGATTTATGCCGGTATAAACCAGGCGTAAAATATCCAGATTCCAGACCGGCGACGGGGCAGCGGCAAATGTTTCGTAGGTAGATACTGTGATCGTCAACCGCCTGCGTAACAATTATTCCAAATCTTTCATACAACAGGAATGGCACATGTTCAGGGGGGGGGGGGGGCTTATGACCTGATGCAGAAGTTACAAAAATAAAAAAGGTAACACTTTTTAAACTTATTTTTCACTGAATTTCACTTTTTGTAAGTCTATAATAACACTTGTAAACATTTCGCTTACAATTACAATATAATATTATCAAACCTATGTAACCTTTCGATGCGAGTAAATATAACCGTAAGCACCATGAATAACGTCAACTATCGAACGCATTAACAAGAATGGGACTAAAACTAATATTTATGAAAGTGCAATAATCAATCTCAATATTCATAAAATTGACATTATTTTTTATTAATAAAAAATGAACCCTGCTCACAGTCGATCAATGTTTAAAGTTATTACGTGGACAAATAGATAACGAGAAACTTAACAGCGACACCAAAGAATGATTAAATCGGTCGATGTCTAGTGCGACGTTGCCAAGTTTACCCTTACAACATGGCCGCACCCGCCGTACCCGTTTCCGTATGAAACCGACTTACTGCGTCTGTGTTTAAAGCATGGTCGCTAGCAGTAGAGCGACAGCGACGGCGCGAACCCAAACGAACAGTAATAGAGAATGCGGGGAAAAGAGGAGGGAGAGATACCGGCTCGGTGACGTCAGTCTACTTTCTGAACAACTTTGTATGTTATGCTCGCAATAGCGATTTTAAATCATTCTTCTCTTCGAGTATATTTTGATTTTCATTTATATTAAGGTACTATTTTTATTACCGTGCTATAAAAAGTAACACTACTTTAATAATATGTTAGCTTCTAACTTCACATGTAAATGAAAAAGTCATTCATAAGTCTTTTTCACTCTGGTCGCTATTCAAAGATATTTAAAAAATAAAATTATATTTTGTTATATTTTCATTCACACAACAATTCAACTTTCAAACTTAAAATCTTGTTTGTGTTTTTTCTTTTGCAATATCAGTTTATCGACTAACAAAAGAACTGTGCGTTATTATTGAACATCAACACTGAAGGCGATAGTGTAAGCGGATCCGTCAAAAACTAAGGCTTGACTAGCGTCGACTTTCGATGACACTTTAAAAATAATATAAGATCATTTGCGGCAAATCGATAAAATAAAAGAGCTTGAGTTAATATGGGTAACTCACGAACTGAGTAGCTCACAGCGAGAGAGACCCGTGTCCAAGTTTCCATCATACAACTGAATTGTCATAGAAAGGAAGGAATTGTGTCGATTTTTTAACTGCAATGAGAAGTGGAATATAAACTAAAATGACAAGCGTTCATAACAGTGGTAAAACCTGGTGCCCTCAACATCATAACATTGCCCGAAATGAAAGTTTAGCCAGGAGAAGCTTATGTGATCATTATGCTATAATTTATATGTCACACTTTGGTGGTATTCACTATAGCTTCTTGCCATCACAGCACAGTTACTGCCGACTTTTATTATCAACAATTGCAAATAATGGTAAAGAAGCTGGCAATTAAACAGTCCAGACTATTGATGAACTTTGCCAATGCTTTTTTATGGCAACGCCCGCCGACATACTGCAAAACAGACGTTGTCAATATAAACACATAGCTAAAGCTAATGACCTTTCCCCATCTACCATTTCTAGACTTTAGCATAACAAACGTCCAATTTTTCGAATAGCAAGAGCATCAAAATGTCAATAAAATGGCAAAAATGTGTCTTTAGTGTGTATGAGACAAGCGTGAGGGTTTATGTATGTATGACTGTATGTAAACTGTATAAGCCCAGTCTTGCCGGTATATGCATAATGTATTTGTTGGTAAAATTTGCATTGTTGTTTTATCCAAAATAGTTTCAACCAATTAAACGCAATGCTAGTTGTGGAATATCCAAGTAGTAAGTACCTACAACATGCGCTGCAGTGGTCTGTAATAAACTTTAAAGCGGTCGCCGCGCTGAATCAGCGGTGCAGTACCGTTCAACGCACGGAGTTTGCAACAAACGGTTGTCTTACCGTTACAGAAGGTACCATACCATACAAACTCATTAATAATAAAGCATTTTTAATAACACTTTCTGTCAAAATGATACGTGAAGAGTAGTAACATTTTTCACGGCTTTAGATGTAGATGTTATAAAAGTATTGCATTTGACTGGATTTTTTCAAAAAGATACAGAGTCGTCAGTTTTTTTTTCATAACGCCTCAAAATGAGTTATACTTTTTTTTAACTAATAATAATAGTTTTCTTTATAGAATCAAGTAAACAAATGAACACAATCATGTCATGATGATAAGTAGATCTTGAAGCCCATAGACATCTACGTTTATCCTAGATTCAGAAACAAAATGCAGAATGTGTTATAATTTATCACCATTAACCCTTAAACCCTACCCATTCTAGGAGAAACACTATTGCTACCCAGGGGTTTTAAGGACCCCACTATATAAAACTTCATACTTAAAAAATATAAAACAATTTAATTACAATTATTATTTATTATAATAATCTGCTTATTAGACAATACAAAAAAATTGTTAATGGTTTTTGGTAACACATTCTTGGCACATAGCCTCAGTATGTTCACCGCAAAGAGGTTTTTGGCACATGCCACAGGTGACCCTGGTTTTTCGATCCTTACCCCTTGGGCACATTGCACATCTTTTTTTAGCAGTGGGAGCAGAACTTGGTTCTTGCAATGGCCGCTTCTTTTGCAAGATTCCAACTTGAAGATTCATGGGCAAAGAGGGCCATGTTAATCGTTCTTCCATTTGAGGGGTGATCAGATCTATGGCAAGTTTTTTCAAGAAATGACGTCTTTTTGTAACTATTTTTGTGGCCATTTTAGCAGGACATATGAATTAACACCTACTATATTCAGAAGGCCAAAAAAATTGCCATTGGCCACCTTTTTGATCTCCTAGATACGCTGTACTTGTGGCATAGCTGATCCATCAAATCGACTCCGCATTTAGTCTTATTATAAAACTCTATCATCACTGGTACTTGAATCGTTGCATCAGGATCTGCTGCTTGACAACATGGGGACAATTTTTTTTCGTTTGGATTTTTGGGGGCAGTAAGACAAAAGCGTAAGTTCTCCTGTAAAGGCAAACTTTGCCGTTTTGCGATCGCGATCTTTTAGCTCAAGAAAAGAAGGTGGAATTTCTCTCTTGTTTCTACGTAGTGTACCTAAAAGGGTCACCTGCTTTTGCAACAATTCTTTTGCTGCCGGATTGACGTGAACAAATTATCACAAGTGAGGTTGCGGTTTGTGCCGTGAATTGTTTCAGTCAATTTCAAAGTAAAGAAATGAGCAGCTGGTACATTTGTAGGGCACGAGCCTTTGCCCAAATATACAAAAGCATCTAACATATAGGCAGTTTTAGCATCGCAAGTCATCAAAATTTTTATACCATATTTATCTGGTTTACTCGGAATGTACATTTTGAAGATACATCTACCTCTAAAGCCCAATAACATTTCGTCTAATGTACAGCAATCTGAAGGGCTATATACTTCACTCGAAACTTTGACAATGTGATCAAAAATGTTTCTAATTGGTGCTAATCTATCATTTTGTATACCGGTCGTCAAAACGCAGACAGTTTGTCAGAAACTCAAATCTGGCTTGGCTCATGGTGGCACGAAAATGGGTGTAGCTACCTGACACATAGAGTTTGACCTGACATTTGAGTTCTTGTCAAACAATTCCTTGGTGGTGACGTGATTCATGTTGAGTACCCCTACTAAGTAGTAAAGTCCAAATAAAGCCTTCAATTCCACCACACTTGCATCCTTAGCAAAAGAAGGACGTATTTTTGTGGAACTCGATGCGTCCGCGTTTTCGTCTTCCGTATTCTGTACAGGTCTGTCTCGTTTATATTTTTCTCTCAGTTTACCAATTTCAGCATTTGTATTTCTTACAATTTCTTCAAGCGTTTCATCAGAAAAAAAAATACTCCATGCTTCCAGCTCTGTTTTTATTTCACGAGCTGCAGCTTTAGGTCCAGGAGGATGAAACAAAATATTTCTTCGTGGGACTCTAGACTTTGCTGGTTTTTCACCTGTCCACCTAAACCCGTCCTTACCCTTCAGATTATTAGGTACAGGTAAGACACGAAGAAAATTACCTGAACTGTAATTACTCAGAGGAGTGTCATCTTCCGATGAAGAATTTTCTGTATCATTATCTGGATGTTCTGCTCGAAAGTCTTCAATAATTCCGTCTTCGTCAACATCATTTTCAAGGTCAGGAACAGCGACTTCACATGCCTCTTCATCTTCTGATTGGTCTTCATGCAACCACTGAGTGATCTGAAGGTCCATCTTACGCAATTTTGATCGTCAAAACTAAAACAATGACATAAAACACAATATTGAATAAACTGTTAAAACGAAACAACAAAATTGCTAGATTTGTTCATATACGTTCCTAAAGAAAAAAACACTATTGTTATTGTAATAAATACATCAAATATTAAACTTACCCTTTAAAATATTGTATCAAAAATAACTGCATTCACCAATGTATCGACAAAACGAAATGACAAAATACTACGTTATTACTACCCTGGGGTCTGACAGACTCATAAATAGCTATAATTCCGTCTAAACTGTGTAAGCGTTGACGCTAGACTAGTGAAAAGATGGCCGACGACGTAATTAAAGATTAGCTCGAGTGGCACAATAGTGCGTTTCGTTATTGCAAAAATATCTACAAATATTCAACCTCTGGGGTTTGCTGGACCCCCGGGTAGGGTTTAAGGGTTAAGAACCTAAGTTCACGAAACGTTTCGTTCATCGTAACGATCCGTTTCATTTTAGTTTTTATTAGGATGACTTAAAATTAAAAAAAAAACATGTGTAGTCGAGGTTGAAGTGAAACTTTCAAACAAAAACATTTCACAGCAAATATTTAATTTAATAATTTTCAACCACACGTGCGGTATAAAATATGTTAAGTTTTATTTTGTTGCTAATAACGGATACTATTAAAAAATAAGGATTGTAGCATTAACATTAAAATCTTTACTTTAAGATGTGTATTAAATGAAAAGAATATTTTCTTTCGACTAAAATTGCTTTCTAATAGCGACGTCTACTTCATCCTATGAGTAAAATCATTTTATCGAACAAAAATTAAATGATTCTCAAGCGGTAGTCTGTAAAGTAGGCAGAAGACGGCCTAAACATTAATCATCCATACAAATAAATAAAATGGAACTGTCTGTAATAATGTTAAAATAACAGCTTCTTACTAAATGTATGTGAAAGTATATACGGAACTTATAAAAAATTTTTTTTTGAACAATTATGTTTGTCTGTTTGTACCCGCTAATCTCTGAAACGACTGGACCGATTTTGACGTAACTTAGACTACTTTTATTTTAGAAAAACAAAACATAACTCATGAAATCCAATTGTAATAAATTACAATCTTCCAAATTTCGAACAATATTTTCTAAACTATTTCTTCTACGGCAGCAATGCGCCGGGTGCCAGCTCGTTTAATATAAAGCGGTAAGATATGGAATCGTGAATTGTTTAGAATCGTTTGGATATTAATTAATTTTATTTTATAAATAATTAATTTTATTAATTTGATAATAAAATCGTAATTTTTTAATTCTTTATTCTAACGGTTAAAAGTTTTAAACCAGCGCATACAGATTAGACCGAGATAATAGGAAACAGTTTATATAACTTTATTACTAGCTGCTCCCGGCGGTATCAACCGCGTACATATATCACGCTCTGAGCCGCACGACATGACACTTCGCTTATAGTTCACCGATGGTTTCCCTTGGTTTTCATCGGGTCGCTAGCTTTGAGTATTAAAAATGTAGCTTGAATACTCAAAGGGTCGCTGCTGCTAGGCATTGTTCGTACGCTGAGTCGATAATTTAATTTTTCATTATCTTTTAAACTTATGCGTCCCTAATAACATGCTATAAAAAGCAAAGTTTATCTTCATAAAATTGTCTTGATGATGAAGCTACGTTCGTTCGTAAGGATTAATATGCCATGCTTAATTAATAATAACACTCACTTTTTAATTTTCAATATTTTATGTCACAAAACACTTTGTTGTGGCCTATGTATAATAAATAGGCCTATGGTATCCTAAACTTTTTTTTAGATGATGGAAAGATCTATATTTTTGAAGGACAAAGCTGATAAAGATGTTCGGGAGCAATTTTTCCTCAGACTAGCTTAACATAAACTTTTAAGGCTAAATGAGAGGTGAAGCCAAATACTAGATAGTAGATAGTCTATACTCTATACTAATCCTCGTGGACCTAGCTATCATATTCAATAAAAATTTATCAAATTGGACTGATAGTTCCAGAGATAAGCGTTTTTAAATAAACATATAAATCTATAGGATAGGCCTACGTGAAAATGAGATGGAATCTATACCTATTATATATTAAAGCGGAAGCATAAGTCATCATTGGACACACAATGATTGTTCAATCTTGTTTTCAAGTATTGAGTACAGATGGGCCGAATATGGATTTCACCGAATACGAATATTCGGCCGAATGTTCGGTTAAACTTTTCCCGAACCCAATATTCGGTCGAACATTATTCGGCAGGATCACCTCTGTACCAAACCAATTTATGTCGAAACTTGTTACCGTAAAGCGCGTAGGATTAGCACCGAACTATGCCACTCGCTCTCCCGCCACACCTGACATTTTATTACATCATCTAGTACTGAGCAAATTGCTACTTTAGTAAAAAAATTGTTTTGACTATTTTTGTGAGAAAAAAAATATTTAGTTGTGCTATTCTTAGTGAAAATTGATAATTATGTTTATATAATGTATATATATATATATATATATATATATATATATATATATATATATATGATGAAAATGAGTGGCAGATCTACTCTTTGGACTTATTTTAGAAAAGAGAGAGAAAGTGACGACCAAAGTAAAGTGAAATATGTACTGAGGTAATATAATGTTTCTCTGTTTGATTCCAAAAAAAAATTTCTAGCTTTCTATTTGCTATAATTGGAAATAAATCTACAGTGCATCAAAACATAATGCTATACAAGTATATTAAAACCATAAATATACTTTCAACAGTAAAATTATGAGACATGGCATAACTCAATTCTTACGTTTTGAGTACCAATTTAAAGAATGTTCGGTGATTTAGCCGAATATTCGGCCAAATACGAATATTCGGTAAAGCTGCCGAATATGCCGAATAGCGAATATAAAACGAATACGGCCCATCTCTAGTATTGAGGTATACCTGACGTGAAGGTGGGTCATAATCTCCCGAACGCTACCCAGCCGAGTTGAATCCGTCAATTGACCTCTCGCTCTTAGTTTTGTTCACGTTCATCTTAAGACCTATGCGTTGGGAGACACTATTGAGGTCATTGAGCATAGTGCTTAGATACTCCAGCTATGCTGTAGGACTATATCGTCGGAAAATCGAAAGTTTAGATATACTCGCAATTGATTTCAATGTACCCTTGCCAGTTCAGTAGCTTGAAAACGTCTTCCAATGAAGCGGTAAAGTTTCTGGGATATAACATCACCCTGTCTTACACCTCACTGCAGTTGGATGGGTTTCGTACTCCTATTCCGTACTCGTAGAGCCATCGTAGCCCTACTGTACAAACACTTAAGCACTTCGATATGCCGAGCACCGCTGAAGGGTGCCAAATTTCGACGGAATCAAAGGCTTTCTCTCTCGCAAGGCAAAGTGGTAGATTATACTATTGTCTTTTTTACAATTTGCCGAATGTATGTGGTCTATGGTCCTAGTCTTTTCGGAAACCAGCTTGTCCGGGTGGCTGGAACTGGAAGTCATCGGACGATTCCTAATGACTCATAAACAACACGTAAACGCGGCTCAGGAGGAAAATCGGTCTGTAGTTTTTCAAGAGAGCGTAATTGCCTTTCATGAAGAACAAGACCACCGAGCCTCTGCTCTACGCCTCCGGAATATTGTCACCATGGAGGACGGAATTAAAGAGCTTCTGAAGTATTTCAAGTACGGATTTTCAAACCGATTTCAGAAGCTCCGCTGTAACTCCATCCTCAAACGAGGCCTTTCTGTTTTTAAGTTGCTGAAGAGCCATTCAAATCTCGCTTGGACTGACGAGCGGGATATCATCGGAATAGTGTCGGATTCGGATAAGACTTGTTCTTGGATCGTTTCTCACACTTGTGTATGGTGCCAGCGATGATGTGTACAGCTGCCTATTGAACCTCTCAATCTTAAGGTAGCATTCGGATCACAGCGGCCGCGGCTCTGCAGCCGCTACAAGCTGCTGCGACCCACTGCCGCAGCTGTGCGGTGCAGCCACGTCCTTTCAAATAGTAGCGACCGCGGCCCGCCGAGCCGCGACTGCCACGTACAATAGTCAAGAAAGAGTCAGTGTGAACAGTCGTGCGGTTGTGTGTTCGGTCGTATTTTGCGTATCAGAACTGTCTGATAACTCAAATAAAACGAAACAAGAACTCCTAAAGCGACTTATAGAGAACGTTAAAGAGGATGATGAAATAACGTTGTTATTACTCTCACCAAAGAGAAATAAAACAGATTTATTATATACATCAAGATATGAGGAAGGCAGCTATCAAATCCTAATTAATAAACACTTAAAAAAAGCAAAAGAAAATAAATTCAGGAAGTACTGTAGGCTAAATAAAAATTGGTCTGCTCTTTCTGACAGACAGATCTCTGGCAAAGACTTTGGAGCCCCATTTTTCGCTCGATCGCTTCATCAATAGGAGTTGTACTCAAGTTGCGTAAGTTCCGCCGTATGTGTTTGAAGACGTCTGTTTCGTTGCCTTTATCCTTAATAATTTTAACAATACCTCTGTGGCATATGTGTAATAGATGACGTACAAAGATGTATTGTCTCTTCACAATACCAGTGAATTAATTAATAAGAATCAGAAAGAACTTGGTCGTAGGTGGTACTAGAGTGCCCAGCCCCAGAGATGAGAACAGAATTCATAACAAGGCCGAAACCTGCTTCTTTATAAAGCTGCAAGCGGTGCCTAAAGTTTCGACTACAGACCCAAAGTTCAGACCTTGAAGACATGTTTCTGAGAAATATTAGCACGGCTGATGTATAAAGAATCGCCGTGCCGTATTCTGCATAACAATTAATGTTACTAGTATGCAAAATAGTACGAAGCCTTGTTGAACATCAGTATTTACAGGCTTAGATTTAGACCGTCAACTACGACCACCATTGTAGGTTTACAAATTATTAGAGATGGGCCGAATATTCGTTTTATATTCGGTATTCGGCAGCTTTACCGAATATTCGGCAAAATTACCGAACATTCGTTAATGTGGTACTCAAAGTGTTATTAACGAAGACCAGAATTTCAAAAGCTTTGGAAGCTGTAATTTCAAAATTTAGAACTAAATACTCAATGTCAAAAATACTAAAAATGAGCTATTAAACATTATTAATTAATTAAAGAAGAAGAGATAACTCAAAAGAAGGAATTAGTAAAATATAAAAAAGGTTAATAAATATTTATTGCATTATCTATCCGAAATACCCAATTTTAAAGAAATTTTACTTGAAAAATATGATAAACAAAATACCCTGTAAGTTACACGAATTTTGTGTATTTAGTATTTATCCTTAATATATTTCCAAACTTTGCATTAGTCCTGAAAAGGTTACACTTATTTCGCTAGACCTATTATTTCAATTTTTGATTTGATAATTGAACTAACAATCAAATATTACTAATAACTGTTTAGGGTAATAGTTCCCTACAATGAAATACGACAATGTTTTCGAGAGAGCAATCATGGGAGTAGGTGTTGTATGGTTATTATGCAACCTTGTCGTGGTGGCAGTGAGGGAACCACCCCGTACAGTATTGCTTGGCCCCACCCACGCCTCGCTCTATCGACCTGCGCAAGTAACCCGGGCCGTCGCGGCTGGCTTGGCGACCGACCCGACCGGATTGAACCCCTATCCCCTCACCCCAACTGCGCGCCGGTCCATTTTATCCAATTCGACTCTTAGGCGCCACATTACCCCCTACCTCCCAAGGAAAATAAAATCGTGCTGCACACACAACATAGTTTTCCCGTTTTCTTCTTTCCGACACAAGATCCTGTGTATCGGTTGAGCCTAGTATGAAACAGATAATAGAATAGTTTCGTATTCACAGAATATTTTTGATAATCAAATTAAGCTTTAGCTAAAGAGGAAGCTTACAAACGACTGCACGTTAGTAATTTCTATGTATGTTACGCACGCCATATTTTCGTCAATGGTTAACAGATTTTGTTAGTCTTTTTTTTAATTTATTACTCTAGGAGTGGTCCCATACACATTTGGAGAAAAAATTCCACCCCTAACCCCTAAGTATGATAGTATGAGGGATGATAATGAAAATGTTTACACGTTATTTATTGTGATATAATATTCTCTAGTCTAGTAAAAAGAGTTAAAATAAAAGATGATTACAAAATACTACTACTTTACTATACTGCTAAGAGTTTTTTTTTATAGAAGAGGCGGCAAACGAGCATGCGGCTCACCTATAAGAAAAGATAAGTTACATTTGATTTGTTTATGATTTTTATATTATGTTTGTTATTTATACGTGGTGGAGCCCCCTGCAGCTATTTTAGTTATAGCACGAATGGGTCGGCTCGAGCAGGATATTTTTTTTAATAGAAGAGGGGGCAAACGAGCATGCGGCAAAAAAATGCAAAGAGATGCAACATCTCTTCGCAGCGCCAGTGAATCGAGCCGTCAGTGAGTCGAGCACTCGGTCGTCGACAATTCGAGCCGCTCTGCGCTGGATGCGGTCAAGTGGAAGGAGCTGGTAGCTGGTATGAGCTCCCCAGCTCCAGTCCAGAGATGGGAACAGTATTCCATGTGCGGCTGAACCTACGCCTTGTAAAGTTGCAAGTTTTCTTCCTCGCACAACTACTCTGTGGTTTATCACCGGCAATTTTTCAATCAATCAATCAACAATTTCATTGGTGCCAGTGGGGATCGAACCCGGGTTGCTCCCGTACTGTGATACCTATAACGAGCGCTAACCATGTGAGCTACCACGGCTCTCAACGACATCGTTCCGTTCGTGTAGAGCGCTGAAGATAGCAGAGTAAAAAATTAGAGATTGTGGTGTTTGAAATTTATCATCTGTGAGAGTGAATTTTATCTGTGTACTCTGTAACAAATAACTATATAGAAAAAATCTGAAAATGATATTTCGCCATTTTTGTTTGTGTACTGGTTAGGAACTCGATCAAAAATTTGATAATTTTTCTGTTTTTATACGTTATTTCTAATGTTATTTTACATCAAATTAATTGAGAAGATATTTTCTTTAGGAAATATGTTTCATTACGACGATTCAAAAACGTTTACATATAATAATTTACCTTGAAATTCATTACACGCGATTATCGTTTATTGATTATAATAGAGCGTGCCATTTGAATTTAAAGACAATTAATTGCACAATAAATAATAAGTGACAAATCTTGCCGTGGAGCGTGGAACTGAGTAGTTGCGCGTCTTGTTAATATAATTGCCGTACGGCCGCCCTGACGTATGTACTGCGCGAACCTGAGTTTTCTGCGACGCGGTCCGGTGATACAGTATTTTTCACAAATAGTGAGTTCGTTATAACGCGGGTTCGGTTAAATCTGGTTGAATTTGATTGGATTAACCTAATGACAATTGACTTAACTATAATTAATGAGTGATAAACGAGCGTAATTTCCTAGACTCTGAAGTTTCTGTGACGGCTTGCCCCTTCGATGGATCCCATACTGGAATAGAGGTGAAGCCTTGGGATCTGCTGTTCGACAACCAGCGGGAAGTCAGATTACATAATATAACACGAGCATAACACTATCACACACATATACTTACACCTGAATCTTCCTAGGTTTGACCCTACGTCGACGAAATAGGTAAGTCTTGTTTGGTTCCTTTTTAACCGCTATTGTCTCATATTCCACAAGCCATTTAGGCCGACCTCCTGTTACTCGTCGAGTTGAACCCCTGGTGGGCCCGGGTTCTACGACCTTTGCCCGGGTAACTAGAGGCCGTAACAATAGCAGAGTAAAAAATTAGAGATTGTGGTGTTTGAAATTTGTCATCTATGAGAGTGAATTTTTCTATAATATTATTATTGACGTTAAAAAAAAGTTACAGCCTGTATACGTCTCACTGCTGGGCACAGGCCTCCCACCACTTCTGACAGGGTTTTAGGGCAAGGAAGCGTCCGCCGTGCTACTCAATGCGTGTTGGCGAACTTCACATGTCTTCGAAATATTTTTTTTCTTATTTCTCAGACATGCAGGTTTCTTCACGACTTTTTCCTTCACCGCCGAGCACTTGGTAAATCAGTACTTAAAATTGCAATTAACAATTTCAATGGTGCCGGCGGGATCACACCCATATCTTAAATACACACAAGTTTTCACATATAAGCTTACTACTATAACTTCTAATTTTCTATAATTTTATGTCAAACGTCAACAAAAAAATTTTGGAAAATCCAAAAGTGCACACTGCTCAGTAGACCCTCATTGTTTCGTGAAAAAATTTAGAAAAAAATTCTCAATCAAGAATAGAAAATATTTTTTCTTAATTTTATTGTTATTATTATTAATGAGATTAAAGAAAAATATTATTAGTAATTGAAAAAACAACAGAATTATCTTAAGACGATCAGAAATAACTTTAATATTACTTTAATTTTTAGGTATATGAACCAAAAACTAGCCTTTTTTTACCTGACTCGTTAATAAAAATTTTTTCATCAACTTTATTTCGTTTTTAAAACATTTTTCATCTAGTCATAACCAGTATTTTAATTTAGCATTCACCAAATTACATCTTCAGGTCACTCCATAAAGTCCAAGAGGTAAAACTTTATACTAGTATTTATTTATATATAAATCCTATAAATTTTCATTACAATATATTGTTTCGCTAAAAGTACGTACTTTTAGCGAAACAATATATTGTAATGAAAATCTGTGATTATAAAAATAATAATAATATTTTACCTTGGTCAAGTATGTATAAATTTTAGTATTTGAATTTTTTTGTAGTTCTACAGCCATCGATATTTGTCATCACGAGCCACTTTAAACAAACGATACAGTAACCTACTCACGACGGCGGCCAAGCCCGGAGTGAATCAAAGTATTTATATTTAGTAAAATATATACTTAAAAGGCTGCTCAAACAGCGTAAATTTCGGCATAAATATTATTAAACAAAATTAAACAGTCATTTACATTCCATAGCTTCCCACATGATAAATGAAGAGATTAAAAAATAGAATGTGTTGAGTGAACAATTGATATTTTCAAAAGTTATCGTGTTTACCCCTTAATACATCTACAGCATGAGCCACTAAAACCACGTAAAAATTGCAATTAATCTATTTTAAAAAAAATTGTTCAATCATTTATTCCTCTGACAATGTGCTTTTACGTGTGCGTTACGTTTATGCGTATCAGTCTTTCTCAGTGTGCGATAACACTCCCTTGTGGGCTTTGAAGACCTAGAGAGGGTGTTAAGGGACCCAAAAAATGGGGGAAGTTGGTGTGGTTTAGGAGGGCGATGGTGGATTTGTAATTAATTTCATTTAGACACTTTATATTCTAAAATTTACTAAAATTAAAACCTACCTACTAAATATCGAATAATTAGTTTATATTTCTGCCCTGTATGATGGTATATAAACTAGAAACACTTAACATAGATTTCGTAGGATAGCCCGTACGCCGTACGCAATCAAATTCTAACAAGTTTTTGTTAAATAACGCTATTGGGCTGGTTTATCGATACTTGTCGTTAACTTGCTCAGTACGATTGAGCGTCGAAAGAGAATAAACGAGTTTCTGCGTGTTTGTCTTATATCTGTCGGTGCGTGCTGTATTTAAGTCCGATATAAAAGCTCGTAATAATTTTTATATTTTCATTAGTGGTCTCATGCGCATCTTTAAACAAGTATTTAGGTTCAACACTTTATTTACATATTTCTCAAAACAAAGCCATGTCGGAAGCAAAAAAGAAGAGAAGGGAGAATATATTAAATATGGATTCATAGAAAATTCAACAAATCCATCTTTGCCTTTGTGCCTTCTTTGTTCAAAAACATTTTCAAACGATGCGATGAAGCCTTCAAGACTTCAAGATCATATGAATAAAATGCATCCAGATATGAAGGACAAAAATGTAGCCTATTTTCAAGACCTGGAAAGGAAGCATAATGCTCAACCAACTGTATCAAAATTTTTTTTCGGTGGCTGCTAAGCAAGACGATGACGGACTTCGAGCTTCATACAGTATCTTTTTGTTAATTGATCAAACAGGTAAACCACACACCATGGAGAAACGTTAATTTTGCCGGCAATAAAAGAAGTTATAACTACTATGCTCCATAAACCGGCGGCAGACATAATTCGAAAAATTTCTTTGACTAATAGTGCAAAGTCGAATTGATGAAGTGGCTGAAAACATTGAAGTCATTGTGCAATCGTCTGAAGATTAGTCAATTTTCAATTCGGTTGGATGAGTCCACTCTTTACCAACTAATGAAGCATTGTTGCTGTCTTACGTAAGGTTTATTAAAGATGAAAAAATATGTCAAGAACTATTACTTGCTAGAAATTTAGACACAGACACAAAAGGAGAAACCATATTTAAAACACTGGAAAACTTTTGTGATGAAAAAAAAATACTTAAAAAACAAAGGGGGATGCCCATATTAGGCCATGGAACGCCCAACAATGTGCATTTCTTAAAAAAATATATCTTTATTTATGGTTATAAATCGCGGTATTCATTTATCCTAAAACAATGGGAATATTTTTGCACAAATTAAAAGTACCGAAAAAATAAAAATAAAATTAGGTAAATACGTAATTCATTAGTCTGTGAATAAAATAAAAAATGTTGCCAATCACAAAAATCATTAAAAAAATCGATTCCCCTTTTCGATCGATTACTTATGGTGTCATTATTACAATGCTTATATAATTTTTCGATAATTATTACGATGTTATGATATAGGTTTAAAATAACCGTTGACAATGGATATTTATCCAAAGCAGTCGATACGCAACCGTTATTAACCAATTGTTTATCCGACTACAGACGAAAAAGGATGGTTATGTTTTTACTGTGTGTGCGGGTTAGGCTATGTTGAATCGTTTTTTGCTATGGTGCTTAAAACGTAGGATGCATTTTATTATTGAGGGCGCTACTATAAAAGAATATTTTATTCGCTAAACTCGTAAAGTACTTGACCAACTTTGAGAATTCTTTCACCACTACATTGTTATGTATAATTTTAGATATCCAATATAGGGTTAATTTTATTATAGAGGGCGCTACTTTCAATGAATACGTTTTTTGGCTAATCTCAAAAATTACTAGACCGATTTTGAAAATTCTTTCACCATTACATTGCTAATGAGGGCGTTAGCTGTGTGATAAATTTATATTATTACAATAAATGATTGTGAGATTAATATTTTCTAAATAAATAAAACTAAATACCTACCTAAGATGTTCAAATTCAATTATTATTTTTACAATTTAAGAATCGTATTTACACACTTTACTTACTCAGATTGATTATTATAGATAAAGAGGTAATAAATCTAAAGTAAAAGAGCTCCGCTTAAACGAAAACACTATTTATTAGAATAAAACTAAATGTTGAAAAAAAGTGGTTCAGTGCGAGTCGGACTCGCAGGCCCATGAAGAGTTCAGTAGTAACAAGCATATATTTTAAATCGAGTCAAAATACCACTATCATTATCGCCAGCAACAAATTATTTTGTTTTTCATAGTGTTTGTATAAATAACAAAGTTGTTTTTCCGGTTCTTTAAAATGTGCTACTTGTATCTAAAAAAAGGACTATAATACATTATGGGGGTTTCTGTGGTTTATTCATTACCAAAGAGAAAAAACTTACCATTTCAAGTCATCAAAAGCGGCAGTCAACCGTTAAAAACTAAAACAACCGTTGTTATAGGCTTGGTTGAATTCATTGACAACCTTCACATTTATAGTTATGATAATTAAACAAGCGAATTACTAGCTGATTTACCAAGAATTCTTTAGAGTATAACAAAAAGCTACTGCACAAGTTAACTGTTATTCTTATCTGTTTTTAACATAACATTTAAAATGGAATCATGTTATGATAATTCAAGAAGTTAATTTCCAGCTGATTTACCACGAATTCTCTAAAGCATAACAAAACAATACAGCACAAGCTACAAAAATACATTTGAAATAGAGTTTCAAAAAATAAAGGAAATTATATTTTAAAAAGCGTGCAGAACTTAAAACGCGTTAAAGATTATTCTTTTTATGATATTATTAATCGAATAAAAATCGATATCATTTCATAGATTTTATGACAGTTAAGTGGCAACATCGAATCTGACATGTAGGCCGCTGTCACTGTTATGTCACAAGAATTCAATTGCGTGTTAGTATCGTGTTATTCACAAATTATAAAGTTGTATGTACAAGATTGGTGTTATTTTATTTTGTTGGAAATGCAATTGTTGATCTCTCAACAATTGGTTCGAACACAGCAGGTAAATAGTTGGTACATATCACGATGTGGCATGTCTTCCTCTAAGAAATGCTTTATAACTGGGTTTACTTGAATAATATCAATATAATAATTGTAGCTTCTTTATTAGATACAAGTTTCGAGTACAGTGAACGTGTAGTGTGGCACTCGCAAAATGCATCAATAGTTCGTCTTGAACATGTATACATCAGCTGTGGCACTGACACTTATGAGAATAAGATCACACACATTGTTTGAGTTCGATTTTCCACGTGAGGAATTATTTGCGCTACGTGAGGTAAGTGTTTAACATTTTTCAATTTATTAAATGTGATCCATATATCTGATAATTATACATGTTTTTACACTGATTGTATATCAACTCAAGAACTTGTTTTATTTTTTCACATCTGCCCTAGCTATATCTGCCAAACATACTAGCTTATTTATGAGATTGACCGGTTTTATCAACTACCAAGAAAGGAGACAGTTGATTTTTCATTGTTTTTGGACTGCTGGTAGTCTGTCAGGCCTTAATTATTAAATAATATAGGGCATTAAATCCATCCTTGTGCAGTAACATTTAACTTGATAAATATTTTATTTATATTTGAGTTTGAAATAAACAAATCTATTTTATTTTTATTTTTTCACTTTGACTTCATTTTTTGTATTTTACATTATTTCAGTTGTCATGCCGTGTATATCATAATTGCTGGCAATGAACTGATAGAATAACATCATGTTCAACTGCAGAACGGGAACCATCTGAATCATCTAGTCCGTCCTCGTTGCAATCTGAAGTGAGTAATGTATTGCACCCAGAACAACAAAGCTTAGATCATACATCACACAGTGTACTGCTAACTAATTATTTAAAAGTACAATGTTTTTTACCTGGTTGTAACAGTTCCATCAGCATTGCGAGTATGTCTCTTTTGTGATTAACTACATTTTGCGATAACAAACATACATAGTGACAATTACTATGTATGTGTGTTATACTTGGTAGAGCCATGCTGCAGTTATATTAGAAGTATAGTTGTAGCATGAATGGGTCGGCTCGACCGGGGAAGGACCACCCTCTCACAGAATACCAGCTTGAAATAGTAGCTTAATGCTGCTGTGTTTTGTATAGTGAGTGTAAAGAACCGGAGACCATTTTTACTGGAAACGAGAAAATGATCTTAGTCCTCACAGATGACAACGCATCTGCATTTTGATTTGTAATCGAGAATGTATGTGGATGTCTAAGGGTCGCAGCAATGTCTCCAGCAGATGGAGAATCTCAGTTAATGACAAGATATGCTAATAAATCCAGAGCCGTGACTATGTGTCGATATGGGTAGTAGAGGTGGTGAATGGCATTTTTAAAACTGAATTTAAAATATTTCGAATTTATAATATTTAGAAATATAAATGAAGACTTTAAAATGTTAGGGAATTTCCTGTTTTAACTTACAGCGACTTAATATTAATTGCTTGTGTCACATACCAATTAAAGCAAGCTCGCTACTATTATGGTGAGCATATAAGATTTAATGGTTGCTACCGGATAGAACTCTGTAATAACCAGAGGAGCAGCATTATGGAAGGAATAAAGAAGTTAAGCCCTAGCTGATCTTTACTTAGGGCTAGAATTGCAAGTCATCACTATTAGTCGTAAAGTGTATTTTATTATATAAATTCTATATAATATCTAATATATAAATTCTTTTTTCAATAGAGAAGGAGGCTTGGTACTACCACCTGCTTAGGACCCTGTAATTAACGAAATTAAAATTAAACCCAAGCATACCACTGCAACACTTCAAGACACAGTAAGTTCATTCTGTAGATCGGACCATAAATAAAAATTAAAAATCTGAAAACATCTGGAATTAAAAATCAAAGAAATAAAACGCTATAAAATCGATAAAAATAGTTGTTAAAAAAACTGCATTTGTGAAAATAAAAACTTCAAATATTTTCAAAACCCTGACTTTTTTTAAAGCAATTCCTTTACCATTTCATTGTTTTAATTAAATATTATCATATCTATATGCTTTTATATGTGGGCACTCATGGCCGAAGTGTCTATGAAGAGTGGGCATTCCCCTTTCAGATATGTTTGCTGTACATTGTGTTATACATCGACAACATTTGGTTGCTAGAAATTTAACTGAACGACTGGTTCAATCATTGCAACATGTCATCAGATCAGTCAATAAAATCCGAAACAATTCTCTAAATGACAGATTATTTAATTAGCTTTGTGTTACTAATGATGAAGGTTTCAATCGATTAATATTTCACACAGAAGTGCGTTGGCTATCAAAAGGAAATTGTCTGACTCAATTTTACAATCTGTTAGACTCTGTTGTAAAATTCTTGGAAAACAAAGACAACCTCATCACATCAAAGAATGATATCGCCATACCTGACAGACCTTTATAAATTGCTTAATAATATGAATCTCCAACTTCGAGGCGATGACTTGAACTTAATAAAAACAAAATTGTCGTCGCTGCTTTCGTAGCCAAGCTGCTCTTATACAAGAAGAATATCGGCAGACATGAGTTACATTATTTTCCCAATTTATCAGTATCCTGCCATAACCACGACTTGTCTACTGCCAATATTTGGAAAATCTCCACAGTGATTTCACTGAAAGATTCTAGGACATTTCGAAATTGAAAATACCAGACTGGGTGTTAGATCCTTTAAATGTCAACATAGCAGTATCACCCCCACAGAAATAACTTATAGAACTGACAACGAACGAGTAAATAAAAATCGAATTCAAAAATGGCTACCAAGAATTTTGGCCACAAGTCAATCCCGCAGTTGTACCCTGGATTTTTGATAGCATTCTCATCGTCATATTTGTGTGAACGTGGATTTAGCACTGTGATAACGCTGCTTACTAAAAAAATAAATCGCTTGCATGTTACCGGACGCGGCGACCTACGACTGTTTTTGAGTAAAATCGAACCTGATATCAACAAACTTGTTAAAAATCATCAAACTCATCCATCTCTTTGGATTACTTTAAAAACTAATATTGATTACCTATGAGTTATTATTTTAGTTAGTAATAGTATCTTTTAATGATATTAAAATATGTTCTTAATCTAATAGTTGCGTTTTAACTGCCCTCATGTGAATGCACTTGTTATCTACGTGTCTAACGCGATCTAAAATGGAAAAAATAGCCATAAAAAGAAGGTCTTTTGCCTTGGTAATGGCAGACGAACTCATGAAGATTTGGCTGCAAGAACAATATGGCTCTATAACTTTACAACGAAATTTTAAGCAAATTATCAATTAATAAATTATGTTTCCACCTGCATGAAAACTTCAGCAAGAAGTGTCAGACAGTCTATCAGACAGTAGTTTGCAGATGTAAACTACGTAGCAAGTGCAATTACGACAATTTTTCAAGCGTCTCCTGCGAGTAGTGACTAATCAGCGAGCGTGACCAGATTCAGTATTTTAATAATTTTTCTGAATATTTTATAAATTTTTTCGTATATCACTATTTTTGCAGGTATATTTCTAGGAGTCAGTATTATGGGTACATTTTGGATAAAAAATTATATTATAGTAGCACCATAACCACCACCACGTATTAGATTTTAATCAGGAGCAAAGATCAATAAGTAACAGATAACTCAGACAATGTACAATTAAAAAGTAAGCCACGGAATCGTGTAAAATTAGCAACTTCATCACGTCTGCTATTGCACATGACAGCACAATTCGAGCACATTCCAGCACAATTCTAATAAATTTGATGAAGCTAAGTCGAGATCCTACTACTGGACTTGAAAAAAAGGACCTCTTCATAAAAATTATATTTTTCGAGTAAATTCATTTTTTCAAGTAGCACGTAATAGCACACCCTGGACACTTTTTGGTAAGTACATCTATTCTTTTTGAAAATTATGTTATTGTATTATGTGATCTTTTTTTATCCTGTTTAAATTTTCAATGCTTCATTAAAAGCTGGTCATATTTTTGTTACAAAATTCTTTGTATGATTAAAATTGTTGTTATTTCTTGTACGTACTGTCACGTTAACACATAATCCTACGGCGTGAGTTTAATGCAGTATAGATATAATGCAGTATAGGTTCTTACAGTGACTAAAAAAACTGGCAAATTTGCTTCTCACTTGTGAAAATGTAAAAAAAATTATTGTAAGTAGATAATTGGATAGTGAAGTAAATTTCAACTAAGTTTTGTAATAAAGTACTTAGGTGATACTTCTCTCGATAAATTATTACTGAATTCTTTTTTGCAATAAATACTTATTTAACAAAAAAATAAATAAATTCACCTTCCATGACATCCTACCAAAATTCTTTCGGTAACTTTTACATTTCGTTACGTTCGTTACGTTTCGTAACATTAACATTTCGTTGGTCATTTAGCATCCACCCACGCAACAAGTATAGTAGGACCGACGTTTTGCCATTATAATTTATAAAATAGTTAATATACATGATATATATAATTTTTACATTACATAAAACTTTTTGAACTGTTTTATTCAATAATTAAATATACTAAACAAAAATTACAAGTATTTACAAAAAAGTATTTACGTAAACAGTGTTAAAAATTCATCAATCGCCTAGAACGCGCTAGCCCCGACTCTCAGATGAAGATGTAAGAGTCGCATAGACAACAGCGTTAACATCCAGAAACTAGACTAGCCCCGACTGCGTATTTAACCCTGCGTGCCTCGTGACTGTAGGTAATTATTTCACGCAGGTAGCAAGAGTAACAGAGGTTTACCAATGTGTACATGATTGTAGAAGTACGGCAAGGCTGCCAAACGTAAAAAATAGGAAATTCAAAAGATGTTTAGTATTTAGGTTTGAAGATTGAAATGGTCTATTACTGGTTCTTGGTGTGGGACTAACTGACGCACCCACCGTAAATACCTAACGTAGGACACAGAAAATTAATTCTGAGGCTGCATTTCCACCTGCAACAACACTCGAAACTTATTTGCCATAAGCTTTGCGACATCTTTAGTTCTTGTATGTAAATACTTCTGTGATAAGTGGCGATAGTATGACTCGCGAGCTATTTATTATAGAAAAAACTTCCGCTAGTTTCTTGCAGGTTAAAACGCGGCCCAAGAGATGACTTTACCAAAAAAATTAAAACACAATTATTACTTTATCTTTATTCAAAATTCTTGCCTACAACCAAGTGTCAAGCATGTAATAATTTTATAATGATTTCTTATATTTACGCGAACACTACACATTGAAATAATACTCGTTTTTACGGAATTTATCGCGTATATTTAACTTTTTAATACCCGACGTTTCGAGAGCTTTACAGCACCCATGGTCACGGGAAGGACTGAGATGTTTAACGTCCAGATGTCATAGTTAACCGCGGTTACCATAGATTAAAATTTAACTTTTGTTCCGATCTACACAGTATGAACTTATGGTATCATGAAGCCTTGCAGTTGTATGCTTGGGTTGGGATTTAATTTTATTTATTATAGGATCCCAAGCAGATGGTAGCACCCAGCCATCTTCTCTATTGAAATTAGGGTGTTTTTTGATTTCAATAGCCTCGCGAATCATCCTTGGAAGGAATCGGTGTTCTTTAGCGAGGATTTGTGGTCTATCAAATCTGATGTAGTGACGGGGGCGATCCTGTACATGTTCACAGACTGCAGACTTCCCGGAGCGTCGATTCTTCACATCAGCTATATGTTCTTTGACGCGGGTTTTAATTGATCTTTTAGTTTGTCCTATGTAGGAGAGACCACATTCACAATCAAGCTTGTACACTCCTGCATCTTGCAGAGGGACGTTACACTTGACTGATGGTAAAAACTGACCAATCTTCTTCGGCGGCTTGAAGTATGTTTTGATGGAAGCGCGCTTCAAGATGTAGCCAATCTTGTCAGTGACTCCTCTAACATATGGCAGTACAGCAGGTACACGCTCGACTGTGGCCGGCTTCACTCGTTCTCTGTGACGTAGGCGCGGGACCCGAAGCTTGTTGTCATGCAAAACTTGCTTGACGTGTTAGAGCTCGGCAGCCAGGTGTTTACTGTCACAGATGATGATGATATAACTTAACAAGTACAAATTTGATTCACAAAAAGCAAATTGTAATTCAAAATTATTCAAGTGCATGTTGGGATACAAATCCTTAATATTTTCTCAATCGAAGGTTTAAGGTTTTTAAGGCCATGATCACCATTGGTTTGACATCTGGTTAACTACTGGTGATGATTTCTTCCACTTATTTTCTATGAGCCCGTAAGAGTACTCTCTAGTTGTGGAAACAAACGCCACGCTGCGTGTGTGTAATTGTGTGTAATTTGCATCTGTGTAGAGATGGTATATATCGTCATCACCTGAGGTCATGAGGTCTTTCTCACTATATATATATATATATATATATATATATATATATATATATAGTTCATGTAGTTCTATTATGTGGAAATTTTTCCATGTTTTAAAGTCAGTTTTATTTTTTATTAAGTTTCGTTATACTCCTTTGAGTGATATAAGGAATATCACAAGTTTAAGGTAACAACCAAAATGTTTACGATTTAACTACCACTACCATTTAAATATTACTACAAATTTCAAATAGTATATTTTAATTTCCATTTATTATAATACATTTAAATTTTAATTTCCTGTTTTTCTACCCATTTTAACTTCCCGCTATGAAAATCAACGATTTAAAAAAAACCGCTTAGTTATTGGTTTAACCCCAGTTTTCGAAAACCTAAGTCTAATTATTCCTACGAGGATTCCACTTATATATATAAATACAATATAAATGTTTTTAACAGATGTAACGATTCATTCCAAAATCGAATCAACTCTGGAACATGGAAAACGAAGTCGATTGCTGTTCAAATTCGGGGTCAGAAAGTTATCGCTATCAAAAAATTCAAATAAAAAATTTAATTTTTAATAATTTCGTAATTTCTGCTCGAATAGTTTTTGATGTAATGAGGTAACTACTAGTTCGTAAAAATATTTGTAGAGCGTTTTGAGATTGAACATAGCGGGAAGTTCCAAGGATGGCCTGCAGCGTCAACTGTTCAGATTTTTTTATTTATAATTTTATATGTGAGGTGAGTGTGACAATCCATGAAGTATTATAAAATACCTATATAATAAAAAAAAAGAATAATTTAATTCGGTTCAGCCATTTCCGAGAAATCGGTGAGCATACATAAAAACTCGCGTCGAATATAAAAAACTTTATCGTTTTTTTAATTCGTTTAAAAACAGTCACGAATAGCGACGTTGTTGTCTCGAACTCTTGGAAATTACCTTTCTTATCAAATATAATACGGTTAATACAGATTTTGTATTGAGCACATAAATATCTAATCAACGAAAGTACTCTTATAAGAGTACTTTTGATGTATATATTTATGTTTAAAGGTGGTAATTAAAATACAAATTCTATATTATATACGTTAAACCGACAAAGAACTTACATATATATTGACTTCCGCAAGCGAGAGCGGAGAATGGACGTTCAATACGCATCTACAAACATACTAACAGTAACAGCTATAGTACATACGAATCGCCTGAACACACGTACGAAACATGCGGCGTTGCCACACTTCTTGTCGCGTTGCGGCAAGGCGCACTACATTTATCCAAGGCGAACAGAGTCGTAAGGTGTGTCGTTCGATGGTAAGCCTGCTAGTTACTTGAATTCAACCAGTTTTACATTACGAGGAATATAAAATCTAGTAAATTCAACAGTTTAAGTACAATCTGTTAAAAAGATGTAACATAATTTATAGGAGGTACTCAATTCGACTGTATTTTTTTATGTTATTTTAGAACTTTTTCTAGGTGGACCGATTTTGATGGCTTTTTTCATTTGAAAGCTGGTGCTTCTCACGTGGGTCCCCTATAAATTTGATCAAGATCTAACCTGTAGTTTTTGATTTGTCCTTAATAATGCGTATTTAATAAACTTCGACTACATTGAATTATTCATTTTATTTATATTGAAATCGTTTGAACAAAATTTTAATTTTACCACTTAGTAGAAGTTCTAGTCTAATACGGACACATTAACTTGTTTGGCTCTTTCTTTTCTAAAAGCACTTTGTCTAACAGCTGACAATGACGTAAAAAAATTGAGTGACATGATATAAGGATTACGTAGATTGAATAAAAATAAATGAAAAACATAACCAACTCAATGGTTAATTAATGATTAAAGGTAAATAATATAGTTATAATTGTTATGGAAAATATTACTTATATTTTAACGAGAAGATACCTTTTAAACAATATAATTTCACCCGTCGCGAGTTCGACGACCCGAAAGTGTCGCGCCGCCTGCGCGCGCTCATGTTGCTTTTGGAGCGCGACATTGCAAAATACTAGTGGAGCAACGATTGACTACGCTGTTGCAGTCAGAGCTGTTAGTCTTGTATGTACTCTCGAGCACCAAACATCTTTTAATTTAGGGGTCTAATAACAAAGGCGGCAAAGTCCCATAAAATGATATGGGACTTTACCGCCTTTGTTATTAGACCCCTGAATTATATTAGTATTACCTCCAAAATTACGATTAAAAAACATGTATAGTATTTGAATACCCAACAATAATTGTGTACCGTAATTTGCATATTAAAAATAATAAAAGAAATATATAAATACCGCCGCTTTAGTTATTAACTAGATAAATTTTTCAAATTTTAAAGTAATAAAAAGTGCTGGACATAGTATAAAATGAGTTACTTAATATATAAATTATAATAAACCTGTATAAAAGTGTTATGTCTATAATTCTAAGATTTTCTAGAAAACCAAATCTAGACAGCTAAAAAAGACGCTTAAGCAAAAATTTGTAATGTTTTGTTTAATTTAATGTTTATTTTCAAAATAATGATGATGATTCCATCAGTATAATGGGGTAGATAATCAAATCATTAAATACTTTAGAACATGTAAGTACCTAATGATTTCTTATATTTACGCGAACACTACACATTGAAATAATACTAGTTTTTACGGAATTTATCGCGTATATTTAACTTTTTAAATACCCGACGTTTCGAACGCTTTACAGCACTCATGGTCACGGGCGGGACTGAGATGTTCAACGTCCATATGTCATAGTTAACCGCGGTTACCATAGATTAAAATTTAACTTTTGTTCCGATCTATGCAGTATGAACTTATGGTATCTTGAAGTCTTGCAGTTGTATGCTTGGGTTGGGATTTAATTTTATTTATTATAGGATCCCAAGCAGATGGTAGCACCCAGCTATCTTCTCTATTGAAATTAGGATGTTTTTTGATTTCAATAGCCTCGCGAATCATCCTTGGAAGGAATCGGTGTTCTTTAGCGAGGATCTGCGGTCTATCAAATCTGATATAGTGACGGGGGCGATCCTGTACGTGTTCACAGACTGCAGACTTCCCGGAGCGTCGATTCTTCACACCAGCTATATGTTCTTTAACGCGGGTTTTTATTGATCTTTTAGTTTGTCCTATGTAGGAGAAACCACATTCACAATCAAGCTTGTACACTCCTGCAGATAATTATATTACTGCTATACGATACTATACGATAAAAAGGGAAAAACAATGAGGTGAGGATGATGATGAATGGTTTATGATTTGGTATTGTTACCGATCATCATGTCGCCTTTTTAGGCGTATCTGAGCTATCTAACCGCTGTCCGAGGGGGGAGTGCGGACCCCCGTCTCTGACTGCTCAGCTCGTGTCGGTCGATGGAAAGCACAGATCTACCCTACTCCCTCTGTAATCCGAGACGACGGGAGATCAGGCGCAGGACTAACGGCTTTACGTGCTTCCAGAGGCACAGTGGTGAAACCCCGCCAACTTCAATAAGTTTGAAATCAATATTCCGGGCTGCTACTGAGAATTTTGTGACAGAAAAACCCAATAAATGATTCTTGGGCCGACTTGGGTCTCGAACCCGGGACCACATGATCAGCAATTGCGTTTACAACCGTTAGACCAAGAAGACAGTCAAAAGTGTTAAAACTATAATTATTTTAAAGGTTACCCGCTCTGCGGAAAAAAATAAATGGTCACTTTAGTCATACTTCATACGATCGTGAAAAAATGTAGAAAACAATTCTCAATCAACAATAGCAAATATTTTTTTAATATTACTTTTATATTAATATTACAATTATTTTTATTGTTTATTGAAAAATCTTTTAACAGAATTCAATTATTTTTACTGTTTATTGAAAAATCTTTTAACAGAATTATCTCAAAGACCAGAAATCAACTTTAATATTTAGGTATTTCTACTCGGGCATTGTAAAAACTAGTCTTTTTTACCTTCGTTTTCAAAAGTTTTTCATCTAGTCATAATCAGTATTTTAATTTTGCATTCAGCAAAGTACACTTTCAGGTCACTCCTTAAAGTCTAAGACGTATAAGTTATATTCGTATTTATACGGGTCTTAGTGTAAACACCGTTGTCCTTAAAACCAGTGGTTTGGTTTCACTTATAGAACGTAAATTCAATGAAAAATGACAACATTCTTTTTAAATAAAATCTCAATTTTTCCATAATTCTTCAATTTTTGCTTGTCCTAAGCCAGGATGAAAGTATGAAGGAAAAGTTACATCACGGGTTATGTGTACCTATTGTGTTTTTATTGGAATGTAGTTGTAGATAGCTAGCACGGGCGGTGATCTTTACAGTTATTACGTCACTCGGGCGCATAGGGTATCCATGAATTTACGGACGGTGTCGGACAGAAACTTTTTACATTTTATGAAAGAAAATATCGTTTTTTTTTAATTCATTTAATTTACGTTCTATAAGTGAAACACAACCACTGGTTTCAAGGACAACGATGTTTACACTAACATCCTGTATATAAATCCTACGTTCTTTTAGCGAAACAATATATTGTAATGAAAATCTGTGATTATAAAAATAATAATAATATATTACCTTGGTCAATTGTGTATCAAATTTGGTTTTTGGAATATTTCGCATTTCTACAGCGATAGATATTTTTCATCACGAGCTGCTGTAAACAAACGATATAGTAACTCACGATGGCGGCTGAGCCCAGAGTAAATCAAAGTGAATCTATGTTTAGCAAAATATATTATTACAAGGCTGCTCAAACATCGACAACTTCGGAATTTCGCAGCCGAAAAAAATATTATATTACTAAACAAAACAAAATTTAAACATCCACTTACATTCCATCACGTGATAGATGAAGAGAAAAAAAAATAGATTGAGTTGAACAATTTATATTTTCTAGTTATCGTGTTTATCCCTCCACGCGGACTCAATAAATCTACACCATACGCCACTAAAACAACTTTTTAATGTAAAAATAGCAATTAATCGATTTAAAAATAATAATAACAAGTTCAACAATCATTTATCTTTCCGACAATGAACTTTTTATATTATTTATATGTTCAATATGATTGTTAGATACGATTTCATGCGATAAAACGTTGGAATCTTGACTTTTAGGCGCTAGTAGAACATACCTACGCGCTCTTTCGCTTGACATACAATATTAGAAAGGGATGGCAAGAGCCTCCTATAGGATCCCGAGAGCCGTGCAAAATTAAGTTTGTCAACTAGTATAGGCAATTAGTAAAAAAGAAAAACGCAAGTGCTAATCGTTTTTTAGTATCTATTAGAATAATATTTTTTATTTAATTTTTAAATGCATGTAATAGCGATTTTTTAATATTTTGGACCGTTTTTTTAAAGGAATAATAGAATAGAAATGTCAATAAAATTCTATTCTAGTTAGTAAACTGTTATATTGTATAAGATAGGATAAAATATTAATGTAAACTGTATTGTAAAGATATTTCTTTTAAAATTGTGATATTATGTTTTATATAATATAAATATTATGTAATGTGAATGTTTAATTGTTTTTATGAGTTTAACTTGTACTGCATATGCAATACAGTTGTTATGTGATATTGTCATGGGAAATAAAGTTATGAGACATTATATGGAAATTTGATAGTAAAAATCATCGGTTTAATGGGAGGTTTTCAGGCGCAGTTCTCCTTACGGTTTAGCTCTGGGGTACCTTAGTAAGTCACCCAATTTTCGTTTTGACCAGCTACAGTTTCTAGCCATAAATCAAAAAAGAAAACGAAATTAGGAAAGGTAAGGTGAAAGTTGTGAAATTTCAGTATCACATTTCCAAGGGGCATTTACGAACAATTGCTGTTTTATTTCGCCAGTGTATACCCTAAAAGTAAAGAAGTAAGAAAATATACAGTCCACTAAGTACATGACTAACAACGTCTGGACCGGGATCAATCCTTGGGGCCCGTAATCATAGTCGTCAACCACTTTCTTTTGAAAGAGCGGTTAAGGTTCTATGTCGAACGGCTTATCAAGGGTCACGACTACCGCGTTGATTCTCAAACCCAAGGAGGTGTGCTATAGAAAGAGGGCCAGTAATTGGTTGATCACTGTGACGAGCGTGAGATGAAGAACGTGTCCGTCCTTTTCAATTATGATTTCCTATATTTACACGAATACTGCGCATTGAAATAAAACTAATTATACGGATTTTATCGCGTTTAATTGAACTGTTTTTACTTATTTTAATTCCCGATGTTTTTGGATGCTTTAACAGTACTTAGGGTCACTGGGAAAGTATTTGCCATCCCAATGTCATAGAGAAACAACCAAAAATTATTATTCTAACTAAGGTAGCCTACCTTTAGCTTTTGAATAATAATTTTTGGTCGGATCTACGCATAGCAATGCCAGATCGGAAGACCAAAATATCTGGACAAATCTTTTGAAGGATTTTGGGGTTGTCGTCGGGAGGAATAAATATTAAAAATAAAAAAGTTTATTTATTATTTTAATAGGCTACAAAAAAGACTAAATATTGATGACAAGTAACCAATTCAGGTACCCTTAATTTTTAGGTTGCCACATGCATTTAGCATTGAATTTTACTGAGTCCACCAATTTGGATCCTTTAGTATTCAGAAGAATTTAAAACTCAAACAATTTACTTCAAAGTTAAGTCTAATTACTATCTCAGGTTTAATTAAATCAAAGAGCTGTGATGTAAAGATAAGCTGTTTGTCTGGAGATTTTGAGTTTTGTCGGGATTCTGAAGTTCATTTAAAATGTCGGAAGAATCTAGACGAATCCCGACCATATGACAACCCTATCTACGCTGCACAAGCTTACAGCATTTTCAAGGCCTGCAGAGGCACGCTTGAGTTTGGAATTAATTTTATTAATTATAAAATGCTAAGCAGATGGTGGCATCCAGCCATCTTTCTCTACTGAAACTTAAATGTCCCGAAAAAGTCGAGAATTAAAATAGGTAAAACTTAGAGCAGATTTAAGCAGGAGGTGAGACGGAAGTGTACCCTACACCTCGACAGCACACCCATGAAAAGGTAATACACAGTTTTTGTGAAAATCTTAAAAGTAAATTCCATAGAACCAACCTCAAAATGATAACATTTATCAGGGATGTCCCCTAACACAAATGTAAGGATTTTTGGGTGCTCATGTATTTCTGGGCAGTAAAAAAAATAACCCCGAAGGCTATGGAGGGAGCGAAGTTTAAAACTATCACAGAATGTGTATTTCTAGCTATGCATAACAACAAATACTAAAAATAAAATTAATTAAAAACATGATGAATGAACATTAACTTTGTTCATATTCAAAGCCTGTACGCTCGACAGTGGTACACATGTGACTAATGGTGGTTAATATAGCGCATAGCGCCATATTATAGCGCGCTATCTCTTCATAACGCATAGCGCGTGCTATGTAAGTAGTCTCCATGGCGCTATGACAAGCGGCAATTACCAATTAGTTCTAGCAGCAGCGCTGTTGAGAGTAGAAGTGTGACGCAAATTTAATCTAGCAGCACGCTATTCATCGCGCGCGTACTAATTTAGTGTTAGACGATATATTGTTAGTGTATACTGTATATTTATAAGTGATCGCAGGACACAGTTGTCTGCCACAAAACAAGCCTAACTAATGTTTTAAATGTAAATAAAATATAGATACAAAAGTGTATATAATAGTGTTTGTAAATAGTTTCTTTTTGTATATACAAATAATAAACTTTTAAATACACCTTTGATTTATAATTTATAATAAGGTTAAAATAACGTTTACATCAATTATAATATAAAATGACTAATTTTATTTTGTTTTAAAAAGTACAGTCCTTAAAATATTTTTATGATTATAAAAAGTCTGAAAAGCATGAAAGAGCGTTCTTTAATTTTTCTTTACCATTTTATTTTAATCTAAAATGCGACTTATTACGAAACAATGTTCTTATATAGCACGCGGTCTATCCAATGAACGAGATGTAATGTAGCGTGCTCCGAGATATAGCGTGCTGCCAAACTTAACGCGCTCGCCGGCCTCCTACACACTTTTTTTATAAATAGACCGCTATAACATAGCTTATTTAATAGCGCGCTAGAAATTTCATGTTTATAGTCTGTAGCGTGCTATTGATTTATAGTCGTTTTGAACAACTTTACATGTGACTAACACAACGCCCTCCGCCCGCTAGGCAATGGTACACATTTGTCCACTAATAATTTATGAGGGCAAACCCGACAAAAAAAGGTTTGTCATTAAAAATTATAACAAATTTTTACCGAAATGTATAATACAGACATAGACAAAGACATACTTTTTAATTTGGTACCATAATCAGTCAATTTCGAACTAAAAATAAACATAAAAATCATTCTGACGTAATGGCTTTTTACGCCAGTAGTGCGTGGTAGTGCGTAAGCTATTTCTGAGTGATTTCTCCGTTTTTCTGTGTGTTTTTGAAATAAAAAGGTGAGTTTTATACTTTTGTGTATTCTTCTTCATTCTTCTCAGATTAACGCAGGGTGGATGAAATGGCGACAGGTCACAGCCACAACGTGCGATCCCCGAATGCCAATAAGGCTGAAGGGGAAAATTTACAAATCGATCATCCGACCTGTCGTCATGTATGGAAGTGAATGCTGGGCCGTCAAGAAGAAGGATGAAAATAGATTGCATGCAAATGAAATGAGAATGTTACGATGGATATGTGGTGTGACAAGGATGGATAAGATAAGGAATGAGTATATAAGAGGAAGCCTGAAAGTAGCGCCAGTGGTAGAAAAGGTGAGAGGAAGCAGATTGGCATGGTTTGGGCATGTGATGCGGAGGGATGAAAGTCATGTCACAAAACGAGTGTTGAATATGAATGTGGAGGGACACACGGGCAGAGGAAGGCCGAATAAAAGATGGATCGATTGTGTGAAGAGTGATATGAGAATGAAAGGAGTAAGTATGGAAATGACGGCTGATAGAGGAATGGAACAAGAAGATTTACTGCGCCGACCCCAGATAATGGGAAATGGTCTAGAGAATGATGATGATGACCTTCTTCTCAGCACACAATATCCATTAATACAAACTTTATTCTATCAAAAATGTAGTCCTCAGAAAAGAGCCCCACCAAAGCAGTATAATCTACAACAATTATTATATCAACAATTAAACCTAATTGAAGATGCTTTAGAATGCACAAATGCTATATGCTATGTTCATATTATCTCACAGAATATTGACATATTTACATGCATTCTGACAAAATTCAAATTTGCAGCATACAAATGCGTTGAAAACTGAAATTTTATTAATTAACATTTTAGTACCTGGTTGACCGCTCGGTCAACCAGCTTTGCTCGGTATTTTTCGCTCGGTTTTTTTTAATTCGTGTGTTTTGGAAATTATATTTAGATACAAATTACATACTGATGAAATACGAATAATATTTTTTGATCTTAGCGACATAATAGAAAAAACTGAACTGGTTATTTGAATAAAAAATCATGAGTGCAATTAGTTTAATTTAAATTTTCGTGTTTTTAAAATATACTAAAAAAAGGGCTCGAAAAAATAGATTTTCTCAAAAAAGAAAGGAACTTGAAAAAAAAAAATTAAAAAAAGTCGGTTGGTTGGTCGGTCTGGGCTCGAACTGGGGTTTTACGATTCTGTGACCGCCCATTATACCAATTAAGCTATTTATAATCTATATCTTATTCTAACGATATTGTAGCAGAGTTTTCATTGCCTAAAAACACAGACAAAAAGACATTTTCTAAAAATAAATCCTAGCTAGATCGATTTATTATCCCCGAAACTCCCTGGACACTAAATTTTATGAAAATCGATGGAGCCGTTTCCGAGATCCCGATTATATATATATATTATATATAATCGGGAAATATATATATATATATATATATATATATATATATATCCAAGAATTGCTCGTTTAATAGTATAGGATAGGATTTTAGTCATGTTGATACTTTTATTATTTATTAGTCAGTATTTTGCTGATATATAGAATAATGGCATATTAGTTATAGCATTGTATTAGTAATGTAACTGTAATGATATTATAATTATGTAATAAGTAAATAAAAAAATGATTTCTTATAAAATGTGTTCCTAACATGACATAAAAATAATGAGCCTTTTCTCATTTGATATAACTTTTACACAATTTAACTAAGGAATGTTTGCATAGTATAATGTGTATTTGAATAGGGATTCAGTGCCTTCTTTATGATTTTTAATGAGCCAATTTGTATGATTCCCTCTTCTGACTTTACACAACACTTGTATATATGCACAATTTTTATTAAATAATTTTGTTTAAAAGCAAATAATTACATATCAGTAGTGCAAAAAATATAATACTTAATAATAATAAAAATAATTTATTTTATGTTATTGATATTTATGTATATTTATCTTTTCATTTTCATTTATAATTATATATTTATAGAACCCAACCAGATGAGAAAACTATATAGATACCCCACAATAAAAATAATATAACGGTGGGACCGTTCATTAATATAATTACCTATATGAGGAAAAATATAAATTCCCCTTTTTCACTTATGATGGCTAAATTTTGAACATGTAACTCACACTTAGGGCTTTTACGGTTGGGTTATTTAGTATGTAACACTATTTTTGACAGGATGTAAACCATTTAAGAAAACTACTTCAAATTAAATGTACCAAGAATGTAGAATGTTCATTAAAGAGAATAGGCCATTTAACTACATTATGAAAATTGAAAGATAGGATAGTTTTTTTGCCCATGAGTGATCCACAATTTTTTTTGCTAATTTAAGGATTTTTAATAGGACATGACAAAGGGTCGTCGAAAAGGGCAGAACAAGGTCTGCCTGGCAAGCTAGTATAAAATAAAAGTTTAAAGCAAAGTTTATTATATCACTCTTTTTGCGTTAAGTGTGCAGGTTCTCTGTTGTATAATTTCAGGACTAGGTATTTTGAACATAGAAAACTAACGTAAAAAAAATTATCAACAAAATACTTTTAATTTAGTTACAACATAAACCATAATATAAGCTAAGAATTAATTAATATTCTCCTAAACTTACTCTTGTGTATAATATTATTTAGTGAAAACTTTTATTAACCTCTCAAGGGCAAGCATCCAAATTTGACCGCTTCGATATTCCGTCAAAATTCTAGAGGTCAAATGTGACCTGCACCCACCCACAGCAATTTAACCCATATTTATGTTTCAAATTTTCGATCCTCTAGTGGAATAAAAAGTCACTTAGTCTATGGATATTTATTTATAATCTACATACATTTCGTACGCCATTTTCGTGTGAATGTTATTGTGTTGAATATTAGACTTTTCTAGTATTTTAGTATAGTTTTTTTATTATAAAATTGTAATGAAAGTTTTTGTGTGAATATAATTTATATTTTTACGTAAATAATTTCGAGTAATATATAGAAATAATTGTGATTTTCACGCTGCCGACATCGTCTTGGTATATATTTTTTTTTGGTTATCAATATGACTTTTATTTAGCCCACAGGATAGAAAATTTTGTATAGATTTTATAACACCAAACTTCTTCATAGAAAAGTAGTCTCTAAATAGGAGTTCCCTTAACCGACTTAAAATTGGGAGTACCCTTAACCGACGAGCATGTATGCGGAGGTGTATGGATGTGAAGGAGGCGAGAGAGTTGTGTCAGGATCGTGCCAAATGGAAGTCTGTAGTCTCTGCCTACCCCTCTGGGTGACAGGCGTGAGTGTTTATGTATATGTTATGTAGTCTCTAAATATAAGTTTTAATGGTTTAAAATGCGGTCGCATGCAACCGCTCGGGATTTGCCAGGCGCATGCAACTGCATGGGATTTTTATGGGGATTGAAGGGTTAATAACCATAATATTAGCTTATACTGACCAATATTGTAATAAACCCCTTTTCTATTAATTGCTTTTTATATATTATATATAGTATATATATATATATATATATATATATATATATATATATATTATAGTATATATTATATACATATGCTTATTATATAGTGGTGTAAACTACCTGCAAATAATTTTTCTATTATTTGCAGGTAGTTTACACCACTAGTCAGAGAAATATCGACAAAGGTATTATGTTATGTCTTCAAATTACAAGTCAAATAAAAAAAAACATTGCATTGGTACTGGACTGCACTAGTGCAAAAATGGTGGGTTAAAAGTCCAAAAATATATTGTGTATTAAAAATGTTACTTAAATAATAAAATTACCAATACGTTTATAACTGTTTATTAAATTACAGTACAATTTCATTTGTCTATTATAGTATAATTTAAAAAAATTTTATGATAATTTGATTCACATAATTACCTATTAGCTACTTATGATTCATTAATTTATTCCAGTGATTATCAAATAATATCACTTATTCAATTTGCTGTGATTTGGCAGCATAAAAGACTCCACTGCCCGTATTATTTCCATAGGTGTCGTCAGAACAGGCTACAAAGGAAATTGAGACAGGAAATAGGCAATCTTCTTGATAACAATTCAAACTAATAAAAAGCTGCAGTTGGCAACTGCCTTGTCAAGAGCAGCAGTTATGGTAAATATACCTTATGAAAAAATTTATGTGGCAGGCCTAGTTCAGCAGTGAATTTCGAAAATGTATGAAATAGGTATAAAGTACATATAATAATCAAATAATTACACATATAATTAAAGTAACATTAACAGTTGTGTGTGTGGTCAGTGTTTATATACGGGAAAATGTGTCTAGTTATTACTAGTGTCTAACATAGTGCTCTTAATGAAACACTGCTTGATACATTATTAATGAGCATATTTAACTAATCATCTATTATGAATTTGTTAAATGTATGTATGTACCTAAACAAATTAATTAGTATAAAATTATTTAATAAAAAGTAACAACCAACGTCAAGAAACTTTGAGGTGGGTTAAAATGATAGGTATTAATACCTAAATGCCATATAGAACAGAACTAATATGCTCATATGGAAGATATTTGCTATAGTTCGTCAAAATGGATACGCAACCGCAGTTTTTTATTATTATTATTGAGTTGTTATTAGGAATGTGCTGTCGCCTCCTACGATATATCAAGGATGATAGATATACATTGAAACCTTAATATAACGACTTCCTCGATTTAACAATTTTTTCGTGGTCCCCTTGAATATAAGTCCATAAGATTCAATATAAAATATACCTTTACATTGCGAACGTTTCTTGCAAACAACTTCTTTATAACGTATTTACAACTATCAAGAAAGTGTAAATACCTCTAACTAACGAATTTTGTCAACCCAAAACCTTTATATAAAGTTTAGAAAGAAGTTATAACAAAACTCAGTTCAAGGAATTACTTGATATAACGAATATTTACTTGTTCCCTTCCGATTTGTTATATCGAGGTTGCACTGCGGTAGGTTCTCCTACGGTGCCACTGACCACTACACGACAAATATTATCATGATGAATATGACCAACCATTAACATATTCTAAATGAAAACTGCAGTGCATCTCAATTTAGAACATACATATGAAAGAAAAATATTCCAAAAAACATAGTCGGATTCATTTGAAAAAAAAATAATCATATTGAAACTAAAACAGTTCGGCCTTAGTGACTGAAAAACCGGCTGGAGTTTTGTTTTGGTTTCCCGATAAAATGAGGCATAAAAAGCTTTTTAGAACTTTGTATGGTCTCTGGGGAGTAGATACCCAACAATATTACATTGCAGACAATGATTTGTCGATCTTCTAAGGCTCATGTTTAACAGGATGCTGTTTATAGTATTGTAATAATATTTGAATACATATTGAAAGATCATAATCAAACATAGTGAATGGTATTTATATAAATTAATATTTATTGATTAATACTTTGAGTTTCCTTTAATCTTAAATAACAAGAATAACGTGCAATGAAATGAAAATGTTACCGTTTAAAGTGCTCTCTTATTCGATCTTCTCGTATGTTATCGGGTAAATTTCCAACCCACAGGTGCCGAGTCTCTCTAACCATCTTGCCTCAAACTCCACATTAGGAATCATTACCCGTTCGCGTCACTACGTGGCAAAAATCAATTTTGCACACCACGGTGCTGTACACATTTTGATTTAATCACTTGAAAAATATAGCATTAACATCATGCCAATCACACAAGTTGCACTATAAAAAAACAGCACTATGTTTCACTTCACTACATTTGAAAAATTCCTCACAAAACACACTCACTATAAACACACTACGTAATAGACGCGAGCGTACTCTTCGCAGCTCTCGAATTGACAGTGAAGCCAGCTTCGACGCGAGTTTGCCGATAAGCTCCGCCTTCTGACCGCTGCCGCGCAAAGTGGAGTAGGGTACCCAGCGAATAAAAAGAAAACATTCCTACATTTACATTTAAAATAACTATAATTTTAATATTTTATAAATAAAATTAAGTAACTCAGTGAACTACACACTATCTAAAATTTCATATTACTTTTTCAAAAATACCTTATGATTCTACTCTCTTTCTGGTGATATTTAATAACCTTTTTGAAAAGTTTCTTACGGTGGGAACAAAAATAATATGATATTTTATTATCAATAAAATTTATCTTCAAGAATGAGCAATAATTTGACAATAATTATTTTGGTGAATGTAAACCAACTGCGGTCCGCTGGCCAGCTTACCCTAAAAACTTCTATCTCTTTCTTTAGCTTACATCGTTTTCTCATTCTAACTCACGATGTGGAGTATTTGTGTGGCCTTTGAAATAAATACTGCAAGTAATTTGGGTAAATGTTAATAACATTGTTTGATATTTGTGAAAAATGAAATATTCATTATTGAAGAGAAGAGTATATCAAAAACGTATATTTAATAAATATCAAGATACGGCGCATTTTAAAAACATATGCACATGTAAACATTAACTTACAAATTACTGCGTAACTGTAATGCGATTTCATTGTATCACAAGCGTCATATCATTAATTAATATTATTAAAACTTCTTGAAGTAGTAGTTTATTACGCAAATTACCATTTTGGTTGTTCAGTGCTCACGTAAGCACAGAACAAATAATAGTACTACGAAATCTAACGTGTTTGTAACGTCAGGGGGATCTTGGGCAAACGAAGGCCCATTATCGATAAAAATATTTTACTGATTAGATATTCTAGACACTTAAGTATATTCTGTTTACTTAAGCATGAGATTTGAATGAACGCAAATAAAACTAGTAATCGCCTTAAACTTTATCTGTGATAACTCAGATGAAGTAAAAAAGTTTTTGTTACCAACTATTTATCTATATACATAATTATGTATACTTGACCTTGACTAATTGATACATAAATCATAGTCTTATTAATAAGTAAATAATTAAGGTAAATAATATAATATGTATATTATGGGTTATAGGTGAGCGCAAGTAGGTGAATAGAAGACCTTGTAAGACATCCAGTTAATCGACAGTTGCAGGTGGATCAAGATCTACCGTGTTTAGCAACATGCCTTGGCGGAACTGGGGGATACCTATTTTCAGCAGTGGACTTGTGAAGGGATATGATTATGATGTTGATAATGAATATGTTAAAGCTATTGTCAGTGTAAATAATAAACTAATGATTAGTTGGCTAAACTTAGGTTTATTTTTGCGTGTTTATGTTTTGTCATGGTACAAGATCTTCTAAACCGATGTTTAACCGCAACCTATTGACCAAAAATGTAAAAAACAAGTGAAAATGAAAGAAGTTACTTGCTTTGAAATAGTTATTGTATTTCTTAAACAATAAAAATAACATGTCAGGTGTGGCGGGAAGCGAGAGGCAGGGTCCGGCGCTAATCCCGTGTGCTTTACGGTAACAAGTTTCAAAAACTGTCCATGCAGCCGGAGCTAAGTTCTGCAAGACCCGCCGCAGAAGAACACAAAAACTCTCCGATCACACTCTTAATCTCATGGCTGTTAGACGGGATGAGGCTGCAATCGTCAACAGATTTGACAGCATACAGGCAACTGAACTGACAGATCTCCAAATGCATGCGGCGAGACTTACGCAACTTTAATACTGCTCGTATTAAAGAAGCGATCGAGCGGAACCAGGGCTCCAAAGTCTTTGCCAGAGACCTGTCTGCCAGAAAGAGCCAACTGTCAAAGCTGAAGACTTAGTGTGGCAACATCGTTTCCGGGACACCTGAGATTCTGAGTGAGATTGAGAGGTTCTATGGGCAGCTGTACACATCATCGTTGGAGCCACACGCAAGTGTTAGTAACGATCCAAGAGCAAGTCTTATCCGACATTATTCCGACGATATCGCGGACGTCAGTCTGAGCGAGATTAGAATGGCTCTCCACCACCTTAAAAACGGCAAGGCCCCCGGCGAGGATGGAATTACAGCGAAGCTTCTGAAAGCGGGTGGAACACCGGTACTTGAAGTCCTTCAGAAGCTCTTCAATTCCGTCCTCCATGGTGGCACTACTCTGGAGGCGTGGAGCAGAAGCGCGGTATTCAACTCGGCTGGGCAGCGTTCGGGAAATTACGACACATCTTCTCGTCAGGTATACCTCAATCTCTGAAAACTAAAGTGTATAGCCAGTGCTTGTTGCCAGTGATGACTTACGGATCTGAGACGTGGTCCTTCACTGCTGGCCGTATGAGGACGCTCAAGATCGCTCAGCGAGCTATGGAGAGGGCTATGCTCGGTTTCTCTGCGTGATAGACTCAGAAATGAGGATATCCGCAGTAAAACCAGAGTGACCGACATAGCCCAACGGATTAGTAAGCTGAAGTGGCAATGGGCCGGCCATATAGCTCGAAGAACCGATAACCGATGGGGAAGAAAAGTTCTCGAGTGGCAGCCTCGTACCGGTAGGCGTAGTGTAGGGCGACCCCCCACTAGACTAGACGGAGTGACGACCTGGTAAGACATGCAGGAAGTCGATGGATGCAAGTGGCTCAGAACCGTGCTTTGTGGCATTACCTGGGGGAGGCCTATGTTCAGCAGTGGACTTGTGAATGATGATGATGATGATGAATACTAACAAAATATGAGCCTTGGTTGCTTAAATAAATGAAATTCTTCTTAAATTTATAATAGAAAAAATGCAGCTTTAATACTAACGATTGCGATTAAAATTACAGCAAAATAATAGACGAAGAAATTGGGTAGAAATTGGTATTTAAACGAAACCGCTGAATCTTGAAATCGTCGTGGATGGACGTCAATAATTTTAGAATAATCATAGAGCCAGGCACGTTTCACAAGTATTCATGAAACCTTTTAAGCCTACTCCCACATCAGTGTGTGTGGTCTGCGAGGCTTCGAAAGTGGTGGATGTCTCGCTGGATTCGCTCAAAAAATCGTCGTCCTGCATGTTCCCAACGCTGTTGGGGTCGGGCACGTACCACGTACGCTGTCAATATTATTGAAGGCACGCTGTTACCCCAGGATCACGTATAACAAGATCGTTCGAATACACGTAAAAATGCATAGATTTACTAGCAATTTGTTTCCCTTACCGATATCGATCTTAATTATTTTTACTTACGATAAATGGGATAAATGAGGAGTTTTGACGTTAAAATGGATAGTACTTATACAATATACACCATTTGATTAAAACTACTTTTACGGATTTTATCGCGTTTATTTTTACGTTTTATTTTTAATTCCCGACGTTTCGGGCGCTTTCCAGCACCCATGGTCACGGGGGACTGAGATGACTGACGTCCCGATGTCATTGTTAAACCCGGAGTACCTTCAGCTTTTTTAATTATTGTTTATGGTCCGATCTATGCAAAATGAACTATGTCTTGAGGTCTTGCAGTGGTATGCTTGGGTTTAGTTTTAATTTTATTGATTATAGGATCCCAAGCAGGTGGTAGTACCCAGCCTCCTTCTCTCACAATCTCCAACGCGCAGGTTTTGTCCTTGTGCGCTAGTGATAACATAAAAGTAGTTCTTAATATGAAGCGAGGAAAGTCTCCCTGCCACAATGGCTTGAGTGTTCAACACCTACTCTATGCCAGTGAAAATCTATTTGATTCTCTAGCATTACTTTTTAACCTATGTATTAAACATTCATATCTTCCTGACAAAATGTTACAGACGATTGTACTTGTCGTTAAGAACAAAACCATTCATAATAGGGCATAATAGTGGATTTCTACAACGCGAACTTGTGAAAAATATTAGGATAACTAATGCTTAGTTTGGTTTTCGTGCCTATGTTTCTGCCGACTCTGCCAATACTGTCAGTTAAGCACGTTGTAAGCTATTGAATAAAAGACGTAGTACATCTGTTTACATCTGCTTTCAGGACCTGAGTCGTGCATTTGACCCTGTTAATTATAATATACTATGGGTATGGAGGATAACGCATGACTCCTATGTACCTGGCGCTGTTCTTGTTCTGGGTTTGCTGAGATACGGGTACGAGGGTGGAGCTGAAAGTTCTTAGAAAATCAAAAACTGAACAAACTAGCAAGTTGTTAGTTTTATTATATCTTTTCAAAATAATGTCAATTTACATCAATATATCGCTGCATCCGATGGAACCACTGAGAAAAGCACTTTGCCCACTCGTCCTTGGAGATCTCTTCGACGGCATTTTGAAACGCAGCCACTGCTTCCTCGGCGTCAATAAAACGTTTTCCTCGAAGTTTTTATTTTATTTTCGGAAATTAATAAAAATCGCAAGATGCGAGGCTATAGAGCGAGTGACCCAGTCATTCCACGTCTGACGTCGCCGAGTAGTCAATTGTTTGCTTGGCGGTGTTCGACGAAGCGTTGTGGTGAAGGAGGATCTTACTGCGAGGTCGTTTCTCCCGAACATTTTTCCAAGACAATTGACAAGCAATTGTTAGTGTGCCACTCTGCAATAACTGTTTTTCGATCCTCTAAAACAATTGTTGCGTAATGACCTGTCCTTCCGAAGAACGAGGCCACCATCTTTTTTCCCAATCTTCGACTTATCTTCTCCTTAGTTGACAACTCCTCGGAAGGAAACACCCAGATAGCAGACTGTGTCTTAGTTTTAGGATCATAACAATCAATCCAGCTTTTGTCACCCGTAAGTATGTCGAACACAGCATTGAGTCACCTTCATTAAATCTTTGAACCATTTCACGACACCAATCCACACGACGGAGTTTTTGGGCCTCTGTTAAATTATGAGGTATCCACCGGGCACAAAGCTTCCTGACCGCTGAATGTTCATGGAGGATTTTGTGCACTTGACTCATACCGATGCCTAGGCTTGTCCGAATCTGCTGATAAGTCACTCATCACGATTTTTCAAATGACAAATTAGTAAAATACGTACACATTGATAAAGAGTTCTATTTTCAAAAGTTGAACTTATTTTTTTATTATATCGTTTACAAGTGGCCAGTTCCAAAATCTTTCAGTGTCGCCCGCGTACGAGAACCAGACGAATAAAGTTAGTTGGGATGACACAACCTCTAGTGGCTATAAACTAGAATATATGTAGGGTACGTCAGGGAGGGTTGACCTCTCTGGACCTTTTAAACCTTTATGTTAACGGCTTGATCGAGGAGCTTAGGACTACCAAAATCGGATGCTACATTAATGGTGTAGCATTTAACAACCTTAGCTACAAAGACGATATGGTGCTGCTTAGCTCATAGATCAGCGGTCTTAGAAATCTTATATTCATCTGCGAAAATTATGCTCGTCAGCATGGTTTAAAATATAATAATTCTAAGACTGAAATGCTAGTATTTCGTGCTGGAAAGGGTCCGAGGAGAGTACCGCCAGTAAGCATAAATGGTGCAAGTTCGGACTGTAAAGAACTTCAAGTACTTGGATCATATGTTGTCGGAGAGCCTGAGTGATGACTTAGTTATAGAGCGTGAACGTAGGGCTCTAGCTATACGTTGTAACATGCTAGCGCGTCGCTTTGCTTTGTGTTCTGAGGATGTTAAGATTACTCTGTATAAAACCTATTAGATCAGCTTTTACACCGGACAAATTTGGATATTTTACACCAAAAAATCCTATTTCGTATTTCGTATTTTTTTTTAAATATCCACGGTACCAAAGAATATATATATCCACTACGCGAAACGGTACTGCAGTGTGTTCGCAATGTACGCAGAGGCTGCTGTCGCAGACTTTTACGCAGTGTTATTTTGTACAACGGCCAGTTTCTGGGAAACTGTACGTAATTCAACAAATGAATTAATTAGTTATGGTCGTTTCTCAGGTGTCTCCCAACAATATATTTTATAAACACTGGCAGAGGATGCATCGGACGTTTTTAACTAATGAAAACTCTATTATGAGTTTAAATATCGTACATAAAATAGTTTGTATTATTGTATGTGTGTAATATAATACTTCCATGATTTATTGTCTTAGATGCAAAATGTACTAGACATAAATGGGTTGATAAAGTAATAAATAAACTCATTATTATTATTAGTTTTGTAACATAGTTATATGATTGTAAACTGTCCTTATCTACCTATTTGAAAAAAGTTCTTGCTGGTTCTTTCCAGGACAAAAGTATTTCCCGAACCAATTGTAAGTAAATTAAATTTAGAGTAACTGTCAATAAGTATTATTTATTAATCTATATTGAATAAAAAAAATCTATATAAGTAAAAAATATGTTATTCCATATCAATACTAAATTTGTGACTTAACTATTTGTAGTATGAAAATATAATTTGATTTTTTTTTAGAGATACTAACTGGTCCCATGGAAAGTACAAGTGTGTTGAGTAATCTCGTAAATTTTTTTTTGCGGAGATACATCTTAGTATGCGGCGGATGTCACACCTATGCCGGTAGTTGTTGGGAGCACTATGCTCGAAGTTGTTGACGAGTACGTTTACCTGGGACAAATAGTCCGCCTAGGTAAGTCCAACTTCGACCGAGAGGTCAATCGACGGATTCAACTCGGCTGGGCAGCGTTCGGGAAATTACGACATATCTTCTCGTCAGGTATACCTCAATCTCTAAAAACTAGATTGTACAACCAGTGCGTGTTGCCAGTGATGACTTACGGATCTGAGACGTGGTCCTTCACTGCCGGCCGTATGAGGACGCTCAAGGTCGCTCAGCGAGCTATGGAGAGGGCTATGCTCGGAGTTTCTCTGCGTGATAGACTCAGAAATGAGGATATCCGCAGTAAAACCAGAGTGACCGACATAGCCCAACGGATTAGTAAACTGAAGTGGCAATGGGCCGGCCATATAGCTCGAAGAACCGATAACCGATGGGGAAGAAAGGTTCTCGAGTGGCAGCCTCGTACCGGTAGGCGTAGTGTAGGGCGACCCCCCACTAGATGGAGTGACGACCTGGTAAGATATGCAGGAAGTCGATGGATGCAGGTGGCTCAGGACCGTGCTTTGTGGCATTACTTGGGGGAGGCCTATGTTCAGCAGTGGACTTGTGAAGGGCTGTAATGATGATAATGATGATGATGCGGCGGACTTGGTTACGTCATACTCGCACAAATGTCTCTGCTTGCGGCACGGCGCGGCGGTGTGTTATGAGGGGTCGTTTGCTTCCCTTTAATACGGTTGAGGGGGGCTATGGTTGCCACATGCATCGTACTTATGAACTGCTTCTAGGGGCTGGTCTGGTCGTGTTCGCTATAAACTGATAAGCTCCAAAATTTTAATCGACTATTTATTGAGTATGTACGTCATAGAATAAACTTCATTTACCGATGGGTTTCTTATCATTTTCCGTGCTTATTTCGTACATATGTATAATTACTCTAAGGCTCATTTGCTTAGGTAGCAGATTAAGTAGTTTAAAAAATACATCTGCGTCAATGGTCAACCATTTGAATGGTTGACCATTGACTTGTACTTCACTTTAAGCTGTGATATTACTGCGTAAGGACGAGGCGGAACGCAACCCAAAATTGTGCTATTAAAGTGGTGCTAAAATAGTTTTCTTTATACCAAACCAAAGTAAAGAAGATAGACGAATGGTCGGCTGTGTATGAGTATACGATTGTATGGGTATATTGGATACTCTGTGGAGAAACTATCGCAGAAACGGTCGTTAAGTTTATATAAAAATCTAATTTTATATAAAAGTTTTTTCGTGAAAAGAAAAAAGATAGATATCACCAGAATAATATATGTCAATAAATCACAGATTACCCCCTTAGGAGGTAATCTGTGCAATAAATAAACTTTCTTGCATTATTAAAACAAATTTATCTTCGAATTCGGTGTTTAAACTTTTAAGATTTATTTTTATATGTTTGCTTTATACCTATTTTATAGATACGTGGTAGAGCCATGCTGCAGTTATATTGGTAGTATAGTTGTAGCATGAATGGGACGGCACGAATGGGACGGCTGGACCGGGGAAGGACCACGCTCTCACAGTAAACCAGCGTAAAATCGTAGCTTAATGCTGCTGTGTTTCGTATAGTGAGTGTAGAGAGCCGGAGACCCTTTTAACTGGAAACGAGGCATTTCATATTAGTCTACACAGGTGACAACGCATCTGCATTTTGATTCGTAATCGAGGATATATGTAGATGTCTATGGACCACAGCATCCACTTACCATCAGGTGGACTGTGTGCTCGTTTGTCGCCCTATACTATAAAACAAAAAAAACATAATAAATAGAAAATAATGGAATATTTTTTATTCGATACAGATTACAAGAATACCTACTTATTGAAAGTTATGTATGCTTTTACTACTTAGTTAGGTAAAACCTAAGTCCTAGGAAGAACCGGCGGGAAGCCCAGCTCCAGCAGGACTCTTTTATTTGCACACAAATTTATAATATAGTACGTTGTATAATTGAATACGAAAACATTTAATCACACTCAGAGCCGTGTTAGCTCAGATGGTTAGCGCTCGTTGTAAATATCACAGTACGGTACGCGAGCAAACCGGGTTTAATCCCCGCCGGCATCAACGAAATTATTAATTGAAATTTTAAGCGCGGATTTATCACGTGCTCGGTGGTGAAGGAAAACATCGTGAGAAAGCCTGCATGTCTGGGAATTAAGAAAAAAAAATATTTCGAAGACATGTGAAGTTCGCCAACAAGTATTGGGTCAGCGCGGCGGACACTTCCTTGCCCTAAAATCCTCTCAGAAATGAGGATGAGGAGGCCCGCTCTTACAGCTGTGGGGGGGACGTATAAAATTAGTACCTTTGCATTAGTAGTACAACACTAATTAAAAATCTTTGCTTAATTAAAATTTGAAACTTTTTGATAAATATCTAAGTCCAGCATATTTTTTTATTTAGTTGTAGGTAAAATCGTATTACATTGCCCAATGAAGGAATTACGGAATCTTTTTTGTGCTTAAACTTGTGCTCCTTTCTAGTATTTATAGAATGTACATCACTATTAATAATAAAACTATTTTCGTTTTTGTGTTATTGTAAAAATACAGTGAGGCCAAAGATATTTTTTTCTAGTAGAGATTTCTTCGGACTTGGATTATAAATTCCTCCTATTGCCCTCTTCTTCAAAACCAAAATAGTTTCAACGCCAGTTGCGTTACCCTATAGCGAAATTCCATACGACGTTATGCTATGGGGATCACTCCAATAAACTGTTTAAGATTTTTCAACACATTTAAGGCTTCTAATCTTTTTTACAGCATATACGGAAGAACTAAGTTAAGCTAAGAATAGACGAATTTACAGCCTCCCGAACAAGCTGGTTTCGGAAAAGGCACCATAGACCACATACATGTCATAAATACCCTTCGGAAAATTTTATAGAAGTCCGAAGAGTAAGATCTGCCCAAGTGTCTTGCTCATGTGAACTATAAGAAAGCCTTTGATTCAGTCGAAACTTGGGCGGTGCTGCAGGCCTGCAGCGGTGTCAAGTTGACTGTCAGTTTATCCAAGTGCTGAAGTGTTTCTACAGTAGGAATACGATGGCTATCCGAGTACAGAACCAGAGTACGAAACCTAACCAGCTGCAGAGAGTTGTAAGACAGGGTGACGTAATATCCCCGAAATTCTTCACCGCTGCATTAGAAGACGATTTCAAGCTACTGGACTGGAGACGATACGGCATTAGCGTCAATGGCGAGTACATCACTCACCTTCGATTTGCCGACGATTAAGTTCTTATGGCAGAAACACTGGCACTATGCTCAATGACTTTAATAATATCTCCTAACGGATGGGTCTTAAGATGAACATGGTCAAAACTAATGTAATGTCCATGTCACCCGTGGCGGCTCTAGCAAAATTTTTAGGTGGTGCGAGATATCATATAGTGGTGCCCCTCTAAATACAGAAACTTTGTATTATTATACTATGCAGTTGCTTTTCGTGATTTTAAATAGTTTGAGACCTTTCAAATATCTGCCGGTATATAAGCAGTGCAAGCACAGGTGTGTGTGCCAATCTTGCCACAGCAGTCGTTTTGTTTATTCGCGTTAAGGAAATGTTTCCGCTCTCACTACGAGTACCTCCGGTGCGCTCGACAACATCACAATGCTTCCCTTGCTGCGGTGGCTAGTTATACAGATTATTTCTCTCAATAAGAGTTAATAATCTTATTTGACAACTTTTATTTAAACTGTTGTTCTGATAAAAAAGGTAAAAAAAAGAAGTGTGGCACTCGGGGACTGCCGCGGTAAAGCTATTGCATAGCATTTTTTATCAACTTATGCAATTATAATTAATTATTTATTTTATTTATGCAGTTAAGTCTTTGATATTAAATCAAGTTACACTTTTTGAGCGTGGTGACCGATAAGAAGACAATTTTTTTCTCTTATTGTATAAATGAGAAGTTAATATTGTTTAAAATATTTTTAATATCTTACAATACATGTAGGTTATTCAGGAATTTTTATCATTCAGTTAGCAGCTAGTGTACACGCATACGACTAGTCGCACGCACACAAACACCGTGCCGAAGTCTGCCGAACTGAAACGACGTTAGACGATGCACGGCTTTCAAAGCCACACCTCCGTGCCCGTCGGAGTGGGGAGCGTGAGGTTTTTTTCGTTACGGAATTTCTGGATTCGGTCCCCGCGCTCAAGGCCCGCGATAGAAGCTATGCAATAGCTTAAAAACCTATAAACAACAAACTTAATGAAAAGCCTAGATGGCCAGCTTTCTGGCTTATGTACTTGCAATTTTTTATTAAGATTCTAAATAATTTAACTTCTGGGCAATAGAATTTTATATATAAAAAAAAATCTAAGATGCGACAGTCTCTACTGACACATAGAAACGTACGTAAATTTTTAAATGTTTTAATGTACTTCGTCTCTGTTTAGCGACAGTTGCAGTACAGGTATTGTAAGCAAGATACGAAGTGCAGTATACACATTTGGGAGATATATCCTGCCAATCATTAATTTTAACAAGGCTGAGAAAATTTATGTGGCTCTGCTGATTGAAGATCTTGGAATAATGGGTTTAAGCTCATAAGTTTCTGAACCAATTTACAGCTAGATGATTCACCTTACGCCCATCTGTTCAACTGATTTGCAAATCAACACAGACTTTTTTGACCTTTAGGAATTATTTTCATTATGTATAAAAATAAAGAAGTAACCAATGCACATTTAATTGTATTAATGACAGGGTAAAAAACGTTCATTTTAAACAATTCTTCGGGATCAGTTGGTATCTCACCTATGGCTTCGTACACAAATAATATTTTCATTCTTGGGAATCGGGCTAGTTAAATAATTAGATTTATCTGTCCTTAGAGCAGATGAAAAGGCTCGGTACTGTTTCAAAATTCTGACAAAATTTTCAAATAATACGACACCTTTGGTTAATCCGTAGATTCAGACTGCATAGCTTTATTTTGTGCGAGCAGCTATACAGGTCTAGAAAAACCAGTATCACTGTGTATCTATTGTGATCGCTGCTATGGTTATAGTTCACAACTAGATAGTTTTCCAGATGTGTTACGTTTGCATATTAAGGGTCCACAATCAGTCAAGGTGTGCAGAAGAGTTTCTTGCTTTAAGGAACAAAACTGGCACATCTTTGAGTTGCTTAGTATCAGGATGCGCAGTTCCATTTTACCTAATCCCAGAGCTTCTGAAGTGAGTTTATAAGCAAAAGTCCTAATTAAGGATTTAAAATGTTTTAAGCCTGGTGTATTAGACCAGATCTTAAGTGATTTATTGTGATAAAGAGTTTAAAGTAAAACGTAAACGTAATAAAGAGTTCATCTATAAGAAGTTTGTTCTTATTTTAGAACTCTATGCTAATAATTACTCTGATGGCCCCTCTACACTACTCGCGAAGTTGATCATAGTTGGACGAGGAGAATAGTGTAGAGAGGTACTTCAATTCGCTTCGTGCAACCTCCCTCTGACTCGGGCGCTTAAACCATCAGCAATCGGAAGTCACCCGAGGCAAAGGACTTCGCGAAGTGTCCCGAAGTTAGACGAAGCGTCTCACTACACTACTCGGCGTACGCCTGTTATGCCCCATTTACATTCAGCCCATGCCACTACTCCTCGCGCTGCCGGACATACTTCGCTAAATACTGCCGTAGCAGGGTCGAGAGAAGTGTGTATTTACACTCTGCCCTACCACTCACATCGCTTTCGAGTTTCGACTATGGCAGACGTCGAAATAATTGCAGCGTCCCGCGCTCTCTTCTTGTAATACAAAATTATGTTAATAATTCAAAAAGATATCAAATTTAAAAGAAGATAGATAGAAAATTTATTTGCTTAAAAACATGGTACATAAGATGATCAATGACGTGGAACTGACATGTTTTGCCATAATTGGCATGCAAAAATTGTATGAAATACAGCTAATTACACAAACCCAATGTTACATTTTAAAATTATTTAATTGCTTAAAAGTTACATACAAACATTCTTTTTGAATTCGAATATTATGTACTATTAAATACTTATACAGAGCCACTCTATTTGAATTCTTATACAATAAATTGTTCCTAAATTATTAATTGAATTATTACATTATTGTTCCTTATTTTTAAATATTATATGAGATTAGTTAAGCTATTTCTCAAATAATAATACTAATAATTACACCACAGTAGGTATAAATTAATACATAACTTTAATTACAATAAAATTATAATTTACAAATCTCAGGCTATTATGCAAATGTTACCATTTAACTTAATACATTAATTTACATTTTAATAAATTAATAATCAATATGAGTTACTAATTGCTTTTAGAAATAAAATGTCAATGTTCATTAATTCCTTAAACTAAAATTTATATTAATATAATAATTTTGACGAATTTATAATTAATTGTGTACATAGGTATTGTGTTGTTTCAAAAAGAAAGTTTGTCTTCGTAGATGATGAGTTATGGTTTTTGTCCCATATAGTTTTTTCTGATTCCAGCAGTTCTGAAAACCACAGTTCCAGCAGTTTTAAAAAATATGAATACTGCATGTAGAGAACTAGTTTTGAAAATATATGTTATGGTTTCATACACTTATTCCTAATGATTTGATACCCATTTTAAAGCCTGGAAAAAAACCTCACATTGCAGAATCTTACAGACCTATAGCACTTACATCTTGTATGGGAGAAATATTTGAGCAACTTATAAAATCCAGATTAGAATTTTATCTAAAAAAAATTGTCTTTTACCTTTAAATCAGTTTGGATTCAGAAGCCGCAAGTCATCTAAAGAAAGTATTGCATTTCTTCATTTAGACATCTTTAAAGCTATGGAAAATAATGAAGAATTAATTAGTATGTTCCTTGACATTGTTGGTGCATTTAATAATGTTAATCTTCAGGTACTCGCCACGGAGTTGAGGTTTCTGGGCATTCCTGAAAAAATTGTAAAATGGATATTTAACTTTTTACATGTGAAAGAAGAGTTTTTGCTAAAGTTAATAATAATAATACAATTATTGGTTCTAGGCTCAGTTATAAAGGTGTTTGTCAAGGAGGAATATTAAGTCCTCTCGTCTTTATTTTATACATATTTAAATTAAACAATATTTTAGGATCAAATGTTACTAATTTACAATATGCAGATGATTTGGTCATATATGCCTTAGGAAAAAATGTCAAAAACTTGGTAACCATTTTAAATGAGGCTTTAAAGAAATTGCACATTTACTTTTCACACTTAAATTTAGATATTAGTACTGAGAAAAGTAAAGTTATTTAATAAAATTCGTCCATTTAACACTAGAATAATTTATAATAATACATTTTCACCAATAGAAAGTTGTGCAAAATTCTTAGGCGTAATTTTTACAAATAATTTATCTTGGACCAAATATGTGAATTATATTTCAGACAGAGCTTCTAAGGCCTTTAATGTATTAAAAGCTTTGGCTAGTACTAACTGGGACTAACTGATCCAGAAATATTATTAATGTTATATAAGTCTTTGGTGAGGATCCATTTTGAGTATGGCTTCCTTTGTTTTGCATCAAATAAAAAACTAGTAAACAAATTAGACATTATACAAAATAAGAATTTAAGACTTATTACCGGCTCCATGAGAACAACTCCTATTGTTTCTTTACAGGCTGAATGTCTTACTCTTCCTATCTTACTTAGGTTTAAATACCTGAAATTTAGGTTTTTATTAAAATATTAATTATTTGTCTCATCATCCTCTTTTTCAAAAAGTATTATTTTACTATAATAGTATGTCTCCTATATCTAACTTAGCCCCATATATACTCCATGACTTTCATGAAGTGATATGATATGATGAACAATATAATATTCACAAAAGCACACATACTTGGCCTTGTTATAAGGGGAATTATGAAAGTAAATTCAGTGATATACACATAAATATTGATGAAAAATTGAAAATAAAAGAAGAAATAATACTAGTTTTTACGGAATTTATCGCATATATTTAACTTTTTAAATACCCGACGTTTCGAGAGCTTTACAGCACCATGGTCACGGGAAGGACTGAGATGTTCAACGTCCAGATGTCATAGTTAACCGCGGTTACCATAGATTAAAATTTTACTTTTGTTCCGATCTACACAGTATGAACTTATGCTATCATGAAGTCTTGCAGTTGTATGCTTGGGTTGGGATTTAATTTTATTTATTATAGGATCCCAAGGAGATGGTAGCCAGCCATCTTCTCTATTGAAATTAGGATGTTTTTTGATTTCAATAGCCTCGCGAATCATCCTTGGAAGGAATCAGTGTTCTTTAGCGAGGATTTGTGGTCTATCAAATCTGATGTAGTGACGGGGGCGAACAGGCACATGTTCACAGACTGCAGACTTCCCGGAGCGTCGATTCTTCACATCAGCTATATGTTCTTTAACGCGGGTTTTAATTGATCTTTTAGTTTGTCTTATGTAGGAGAGACCACATTCACAATCAAGCTTATACACTCCTGCATCTTGCAGAGGGACGTTACACTTGACTGATGATAAAAACTGACCAATCTTCTTCGGCGGCTTGAAGTATGTTTTGATGGAAGCGCGCTTCAAGATGTAGCCAATCTTGTCAGTGACTCCTCTAACATATGGCAGTACAGCAGGTACACACTCGACTGTGGCCGGCTTCACTCGTTCTCTGTTATGTAGGCGCGGGACCCGAAGCTTGTTGTCATGCAAAACTTGTTACGGGCGGTAATCCAGTTTATACAAAGGTACTCTGTGCGGTAATCCAACAAAAACGCTTCGATCTATATGACTCTCTAGTATATAGTCAGTAATCTATGTATATGACATAAATAAATCCATAGACACATCCGTCAGTCAGTCATCCAGTGAATTAAAGAAAGTTTTAACGACGTTTGATTATAATTTTTGCATGGAAACATTAAATAAACGCGAAATTACTAAATATAACGAATGCAAAAACCACAGAATACATTTACCCTGACGGGGCAAAAACAAACATATAGAAAAATATCAAAAATTAACGGCCAAATCAAATGTCAAACATCCGAATCAATGCCAGAACCAGATCCAGAACCAAAAGCAACCATTGACGAACACAGATCATAGATTAATCGCGTTCTATAATCTGTCAAAACAAACACTGGATGATGCGTAGACAGAGAAACCTATAGACTAACGATCGGCGTGGCCTCGAGTGAGAAAGGGCGATAACGAATTTTTAGGTTATACAATAATGTTTGTGACTTTTAAACACATTTAGATAAAAATTTTAATTGTTCTAAGAACTGAACTGAACAAGATTCACCAATCTTAAGCTCACAAAACACTTTTTTCTCACTTAAACCAACTTGTAAACTCCTTAAATCGCTAGGCTGTTAAAGTTGTTTAGTAAACTGTAGAGTTTGCTAAACAAAAAAACCGGCGCGGAGAAAGGGACAAACAATCACACCGCTCTATCTCATTTCTATGCAAGACGTATGCATAAATCTATCTTTTTCGTGTGCGAATGCGAAAGAAGGCGTCAATTTTTCTATAGGTTTCTCTGTCTACGGAATGATGCAACAATTAAGGTAGTTGTGCATCCCGGTATTCACGGAACTGCACCAGAGACCATAACAATTCAAGCGTAACAGTGGGCGTAGATTGCTGAATTGCGTCTGGAAGATGGGTGGGCTTTCCTGTGAATACTGATAACTGTTTTTTAGCTTAAAGATCTAGAATAAGAATTAGGATAGTCTTAGTTTGGCTCGCACATGTATAGGACATGTAGCCTTAGGTTAGAATCCATCGGGGATTAATTAAGTAGTATATAAGTAATGTATCGCACATTAATAGTTATAAGTTTATTAATAAAGTCTTTTTAAAAACGTCCTGGGTCAATTTCGAATCTTGACTGGCGCAGCCGGTAAGATTTCGCGTGTAAAGCTTGCTCATATAAGAAGACTCGCAAATCAGTCGTCGTGAAGCAGTTTACGCCGTTTCGCGAAAGTGCAAGAAGGCACCGTAAACTTTACGGTGCTGTCTTGCACTTTCGCGAAATCTACGAACCGAAATAAATTTGTCGAATTCGAAACAGGACATCAAGAAAGAAGACTTCCTAGCCCAGGCGAAAGGATGAGTTCGAGTGTACTGTGAGTAAACCTTTTCACGTCTATCTCTGTTCCCATCTATTTTTGCTTGCTAGAATTATAGTGTTATTTGATTTTTCTTAAATCAAATAAATTAAATTGTACAAGCAAAGGCAATTTAGTATATATCATTAAGTGTAATAGTTAAGTATTGAAAATTAATTTGAAATAAAGAAAATCTATTAAATTGTGTTATAAGGAATAAAAATTACATAATTAAAGAAATTAAAGGATATATTAAAGAAATAAAAGGATATATAAAAGAAATAAAAGTGATAATTATATAAATTAAAATTAATAATTAAATAAAATAAAAAATAAATTAATAATTAAATATTATATAAATTGTTATATTTATATTAAATAAAATGGAACAATTAGTGTAATACCTAAGGATTTACTTTGTCTTATACCTAAGTTTGAAGGAGAGGAAGGATTATTAAATTTATTTATTAAGAAAGCTCAGTACATATACAACTCTTTCGCAGACCCTAATAATGCCACGCAAACATTATATGTATTCCATGCTATAAGCAGCCGATTAACAGGTAGGGCAGCACATTTGTTAAGTGAGCGTAATGATATTATAGTACGGCCGCTGAGTTATTACCGATATGACAGATTATTCTTAAATTAATCGATATAACCTTGCACGAGCGACACATTTGCCGAATGATTTAGAATACCTCTTTAATATAAAACTTTATGTCAAAATGTCAGAATCAAGTAATTTTCCAATAAACTCTGTTTCAAAACTTAAAATAGTTTGTTAATAATAAGAAAACATTTATTTTTTGTTCTTTGGCGCGCTTGTACAAAGTTACATCGTGCATCTAGTTTTCATAGTGATGTGCTAGATAGTATTCGGTCCGAATTCATTGGAATAGATATGATATTTATTTTATTTGGATATTTTTATTTTACTTATTCCTTCGGGCAACTATACTATAATGCTACCATTTTTTTGCGTCTCCTAATTGCACTGTGTTGCCAGTATCTCTATGATTTTTAAGATTTATGTGTGATCCAAAGACAGAAATACTGTTTTCTACGATTTAAAAATAAATACAATTAAAATGATTATGTATAATTTTTAACATTCATAATATATAAAACAACATTTAATAAATATAATTTTCTCCCTCAATTAAGCAATGTTATAGGTGTATTTTTTAAGTAATTGGCGATACTATTCTGGCAACACCCTTACCACCGCTATTTTAATCTGTTTAGTCGTCTTCCGTACTCTCGTGCGCACAGACTACGTTCTCTTTTGTAACCGTTGTTTTTTTGACTCGGCTTTCTCCTGTTTATCGTTGCGCTTTATTGGACTAATTTTGTTTGTGTTTGGTAATTTTGTTGAAAATGCCGAAACGAGGAAAAACATTGAATAGTCAATGTCGTGAGCTTGTACTAAAGCTACAGGATTACTGAGCGTGAGTCACAAAATGGCGGCCCTTTGATTCCTGTCACTCAAGTGATAGATCGGGTTTCACAAGCTCTTGGAATTGGTGCAAAAACACTATATAATATAAATAAAGAAAAATTTGGTGCTTCTGGAAGTGTAGATAATGTTTTACGCACTCCTAAGAAAAAACGAAGACAAAAGCTCGTGACAGGTGTTGATGTTTTTGATGCAGATGCAATAAGAAACCACATATATGTTTATTATACTAGGAACGAGTTTCCATCTAGAAGTTTGCCTTTGGTCTCTTTAAAAGAAGCTGGCTTGTTTAAAGGCGGTAAAACGGCGTTGTCAAAACTATTGCACGAAATTGGGTTTGAATTAAAAAAACGAATAAAAGGAAAATATTAATTGAAAGATTTGATTTAATAATTAAAAGGAGCGAGTTTTTAAGAGAAGCCAGAAAAATCGAGTCTTGGGACGTCGTTTTTGTTGACGAAACATGGTTAAATGCGAACCACACTGTGTCACGCTAGTAGTTAGGTTGAACCAGTTCTGGCGCACTTGTAGTTAGGTTGTACCAGTTCTGGCGCACTGAGTCAGAAGTGGTACAAGTACGACGTTTGTCGACTCATGATCCTAAAAAAAAATACCTCTAATTGTACCTGCTAATTGTGAAAAAGACACTTGTAAGGCTTTAGAATCTCTTATCATCACAGATAACTGCAAAGCTGCTACAGCCTGTGACCTTGAAACAATCCCGGATGTAGAAATAATAAATATTGAAGAGAAAAGTGCTCCACATATAAAGGGGGCACTAGATTATGTTAGTGGATACTGTGCCAGATGTGCTAAAAATGTTTTTAAAAACTGTAGCGAATGTACTGCTAACATAATCGCCTTACAAGAAAATGAAGTGATTAAATTCCGGGAATATGCAGGTAAACGGTGGCTTTGCAGTCCCACTGAGTCACTTATAGTATGTGTATCTGCAGTGCAAGACATAGCAAATTCAGTTTTAAAAAACTATTTAAATAAAGACAATATTAAAGAATTAATAAAAACCTTGATATTAATTTATGTAGATTTTGAATTTCTGCAATGTAATTTATATAAAAATAAAATAATTGATTACTTATTAAATTTGTCTTGCCTCTTTTTCATATTTAATTATGTCAAAAATATAAATAAGATACTCAGTGGGAAAAGAGACTGTGATGATAATGATGATATCTTTCAAATGAAAGCCAAAAAATATTTTCACAAGTGTAAAAAAGACATTTTATTCAATAAATGCATTTTTCTTTCTGAAATGTGTTTTTATTTTTACATCAGAATCTATAATACTTATTGTAAGAAATTGTACACATAAATAAATTTCTTACAATAAGTAAAACTAAAAAAATATGTAGAAACTGGAATATAGAAAACTATAGTAGCTAGGTGATGTGATTTGGATGTGATTTGGATGTGGATAGGCGTGTCGCTGCCGGAAACAAAGTCAATTGTGCCCTGAATGCATTAGTAACAAGGCAAGGCGTGGTGAAGAGTGCACGCCTTGCAATACATAAAGCAGTGTTGGTACCGACTTTGTTATATGGCAGCGAAACCTGGGTATGCCAGAAGAAGCATAGAAGCAAGTCGAATGCAGTGGAGATGCGATCTCTTCGTAAAATGTGAGGCGTTAGCATAGCCGACCGAAAGCGAAACGAAGAGATTCGCAATATGGCAGGATTGAAAGATGACCTTATCACAAAAATTGATAGGGGCGTACTCCAATGGTTTGGGCACGTTGAACGAATGAGTGAAGACCGAATGGTGAAGAAAATATATCGAGCGAAAGTAAATATTAAAAGGTGTCGAGGTAGACCGAGACTAACTTTTGAAGACCATGTGAGCAAATTGCTCGAGGAGGGGAGGGTCAAGAGTACTCGGATACCTAGACGTGCATGTATGAAGAAGTTAATGAACCTGAAAGAAGCGAAAGAGGTATGTAAGGATCGTGACACTTGGCGATCTGTTCTCTCTGGCTACCCCGTTAGGGATTGTGCGTGAAGATAAGTAAGTAAGTAAGAAAATAATGTGTCCGGAAGGAAAGCTATAATAGAGTAATGCTGTAATTGTTTAGTTGGTAGAATAGTTGGTTGTTGTGCATATGTTATGATGCTTGTGTGGTGCATTCGGTGGGCCAGGCATCAGACAACAATATGAGCGCCGTTGTAGTTGTGAGGGCATGATGAATAAAAAGTCATTTTGTCATTCATTTTGTCTATCTAGTCCACCTATTTCATTAAAGTACTTCTAAATTTTACCGTTACACTTCATTTTACTCCCATATCCCATTGAGAATTGCAGAGTGAAAGACAGTAGGTATCTAGCGTCTAGCTCTCTTCAGCTAGAATTGAGAGTGGTCAAACCACAAAAACGCCTTGAAGTCTTACAGGAAAGACTTCATGTGCAACGATGATTATGCCATCCTTGTTTATTACACTAATACTGCGCAGGCTAGAGCAATATAGGTGTAGTTTTTATTGAATTTTTGGACATAATCTGTCGGCGAAACGGTCAACTTCACGAGACGGTTTGCCGGATGGCCCTTTTTGACATTGAGCTCTAGGAGTATGATGGATAGACGAATGGTAAGACAGAATTACACCCCCCCCCCCCCCCACTTATCGCTAACTACACTCTTAGGAAATGGGATCGTAATTCACTGATTCGTTAACCCAAAAATGCATACGAGACCTTCAATTTTGGAATTTTTAGTGTAACTAATCGTAGTTCAACTATTTATTTATTGGTACATTATTTTATAGAGCTTAACTTCTGATTTGGTTAGTGTGGAAACTATTTCTAAGAATTTACCAGGAGATTTGAATAAAAACATAGCAATACTGTATTCCACACTAAAAAGAGAAGTCAGACCACAGAGAGTGAGATAAAGATACGTAGGTATTTGACTCAAGCTGTTGTTCCAAGTGTGGCCTTCATCCTTATCTATAACTTCATGCCAGCCTCCTACACCTTTTCTTATAAACAGCGCGCTATAACATAGCCTATTTAATAGCGCGCTAGAAATTTATAGTTTATAGTCTGTAGCGTGCTATTGATTTATAGTCGTTTTGAACAACTTTAGCTAGTTTAACCGTTGGCAACCCTGTCTGTCAAGTGTCAGCTGATATTTGTTTCTATTTATTTCTATGTTTTTTTAACAGACTACACAACCTACAGAATACTGATTTAGCTAAATAAAAAAAAACTTCTAAAGTCTTATATTATGGGATTTAATAAGTTTTTGTGATTTCATAACAATTTCTTCCATTGTTTTTATTACAGAAAAAAGTGAAATGTTTTTGAAATCCTTGAATGTAATACGAACAAATTATTTTAATAGTTACATAATATCAAAATATTTTGCATCACAAAATTTGAACCATAATGCTATAATTCTTAGTGATAATTGTGTGGAAAAATTAAAGCAACTATGTGATGGAAAAACAGATTTTCTAAGATTAAGCGTCGAGAGTGGGGGATGTTCGGGATTTCAATATAAATTTAATCTAGATAATAATGTGGCTGATGACGACAGGTAACAGCTAAACATAATATTTAATTTAACTAAAGATGTAGCTTTTATTTGTTTCTGTTTAACATTCATGGTCTAGCATTTTTGAATCTTTATTAAGCAACTTGTCAGGTACCAGAAACTTGTTTCTTAGTTAGCTAAGGGCCAATTTTTTTATTTAGTCATAATAACAGCTTTTTAACAAATGCATATGAAAGTATATACAGTACTTAGAAAAAAAAAACAATTTTTAAATATCAATCTCCGAAATGGCTTGACTGACTCAGACGAGACTTTCACTGGCAGATAGTTGATGTTAATTAAGACTATAGTCAACCAAATGTAAGAAATACCTTTTGACGTTTCACATTAATCATTCCGCAATAACTTTGCACAAGCATACTCACACGATTTAAAATAACCTTTTACGTAAATCCGAATAATTATGAGGTTATCTATATTTCATTTCAATGTGTATAGTTTTTATCACTAATTTAAATTTGAATTTTTCAAACAAAGCAAATTATTAAAAAAATAACCAATACTAAATTTTTTTACTTGACTTCGTTTCAATGACATGTAGCTATGTATATTACCATAGTGTTTGGATGATTTAAATTCATTGTTATGCGAATAATCGGCTAAATAATTAAATAATCTGTAAAAATATTCTAATAATCGAATCATTTTTTTATGTATTATTTGTTTAATTTTTTTTCAAAATTCCTTAAATTACATCAATCATGAATAAAATAAGTTTATTTTTTTCACTTTGTCAAAGTAAATTTTTGTATGCAAAAAACTCATATAACAAGGCCGTGGTAAAATAGCCACTACATAATTTCAATATCCCGCCATTTCGATACCAGTTACTCGACTCCACAGAATCAGTAATTAATTTTTAAGGCAATGTATACTCTTTTATAACAAAATGCCAGAAAATATACAAAATTTGACATAGTTCAAAAACTTTGTTACACTGTATAAAAAGGGTTATTTTAATATTAAGAAATTTATGGATAATAATAAGCCAATTGAAGGGTGATCGCTACCAAGCTATTTCTAATTTGTTTTGTGTTGTTAATTATAGCATGCATGACTAAAAAAAACTAGTCCCGTTGGGTTTCTTGCTGGTTCTTCCCAGGACAGAGGTGTTTTTGCGAACCAGTGGTAAATGAAAAAAGTGACTTTCAATAAGTATTATTCATAATCTATATTGAAAAAAGTTTCTATTTCTGTTTTGAGAGCTTACTGTGCGTAATTTTGGCTTTAACTTTTTGGACTGTTTTTTCTAACAATCAAATATTTTACGTTCCTTTTTTTTGATTGGCATGCTTGGTGCAATAAATCTGACAGCTGTCAAAATGTATTTCTTACATTTGGTTGACTATAACTTAGGCTAATTTTGTTTTTAAAACAGAATTAGGGTTCCTCATAAAAAATTAAAACTCTAAATTGCACATGGGCAAAATTGCAGGTAACACCTAGTTTTAGTACAAGTAATAAGTAAGAGTTAAAAAGAAAAGTTGTTATCACAAAAAAAACAGTATAAAAGAATCTGGCACAAATTAAATTTGTAACACTTATAATTTATTCTTTATATATTTTTAAAAGTAAAATATGAGGCAATTAAAATATCAATAACATTAAAATAATCATTGTATGATTGCACTATGCTTCTTGATGGGGAATGAAGGCCAGCATTAGTACAACAGATTTTTGTCATAAATAGTTTATCTAAGTATTTCTCACAAATACGCAAACCATTTGGAATGCGTTAGGATATTAGTTTAATGAGTTGAATACAGTCAATATAATTATGATATAGTTTACACAAATATAAGGAATTTATGAGTACCTGTCTTTTGTAAAGATGTAGAAGCGAAAATTTGTCTAATAAATGAATTTAACTTGAATGCAAGCTCTATAGTTAATAATTTTTAAGAACTTGCTTTAAATATGCTCCAACTGTTGATTGTGTTTCTCATAGAATAGAATCCAAACGATAGAGGCATTCTCCAATAAAGGTCTAATAATAGAATAAAACAAGTATATATATATGAAATGGGTTAAACAAATTCACCACAAGAGCGCAGAGTGTTAACCAATGAAGTGCTAGTGTATATTTTTTCATTCTATCAGACCTGCTGGAGTCGCACAATATTTCTTGGTCCCCAGTCCACAGCTAAACATAGGGCTACTACATAGATTGCCTCATAAGGATGATTTTGCCTATCACCTCTTACATACCCATGGGATAATTTGGGTAATGGATATTCTTACACCACCATTAAATGGTTATCTTGATCCCTTAGCTATATTGTAAATGAAAATGCCTATGTGGGATGTTTACTGGAGTAATTTTTTTAATAGAATAAAGGTGACAAACGAGCACACAATCCACCTGATGGTAAGTGAATGCTGTGGCCCATAGACATCTATGCTGATATTCTGTGAGAGTGTGGTCCTTCCCTCGTTGTTTTACTTCCATAATATGAACTTTCAACTACTGTTGTTTTACTATTGTTTTACTTCCATAATATGAACTTTTAACTTTGTAGGGCATTTTATATAGTTTTTTCATTTTCTAACAGTCATTTGATACAGTACAAATATTACATTTTAAAAATGATGTTAAATTAAAACCTTCTCAAGTTTTGGAAGTTAGGCTTAAAAGCCTTAAAAGTAAAGTTTATACAAATTTTGAATAAAATGTAGCTAAAAACTGATTTTTTCATCCTTTGTTACAGAATATTTGAAAGGGATGGTGTAAGAGTAGTTATTGATGAGACATCTCTAGACTATATAAAGGGATCTACAATTGATTATCATACAGAACTCATAAGGTCTGCCTTTAGAGTAGTGCAAAATCCTAATGCAGATGTTGGGTGTTCTTGTGGAGCAAGTTTTTCTATAAAAATAGATTGAAATTTATTTATTATATATCCTATAAATATCTTGAAAATATTCTTGATTAAAATTGCATTGTTTTTCAAAGTTTAAGTAATGTTATTACTATCTAATAATTAGCTACATTCTTTTAGTTAACTATTGATACTGTCAATGTATTTATGATACTAGTTAAACTGTATTGTTATTATTTTATGTTGCATTAAACTATTTCCCTTTCCTGTAAATCATATATGGATAATCAAAATGGATGTTTTAACTGTTGTGTTTATTTTGTGGACATGGAATCTGTTAAGATTATAACCTCACAATGTTAACAGCATTTACAGTTTTTTTTTTAAAAAAATACTAATTAAGTATATTTTGGTGGCGTCCATTAATTATGTGAGGTGTTTAGGAGGAGGAGAAGGCCGAGCCGCTTTTCACAGAATTTCACGTGGAGGAGAGGGAGAATCGCAGCAAATATCACGTAATTTTTTTCTGTAAGGAATAGTATAATATTGACAAAATTGGATTAAATTAAGTAAAATATGGCTTAACACAATAATATTTATCATAGTTAAACGAACTTCACAAATTATGTAAAAACAATTGAGCAACTATGTTTTTTTTTTTAATAAACCAACGCAATCAAGTACAGATTGACGTAATTGGGTGAATCAACTTTTTTTTTGTCAAAACGTGTCCCCAATAGTATAAATTATTAAAAACTTACATTTTGAGTATTAAGGCTTTAATTTTAGTACGGTTATAAAATCAGGTATTTCGTAGTTAATTTGAATTAATATTTAGCTGCAGTTATACTCAAAAATCTAAAAATAAAACTCGTGACCCAGTGGACTAAATAGTCTTCCCATACAAACTCGTCCTGTCCCCACGGAGTGTCGGCCTGGTATCTAGCAATGATACTATATTTTTTCCTACGGATGCAATGAACTTTTGGGACGAAAATTAAATACTACATGCTTCCTTTCTTTGTCTCTTTTTATACATCCCTAAGTTTGGTTTTCGGTATAATAATTAAAATCATAATTTATGTCCCCAGTCCCCACGATAGCAGTAGAACACGCGTCTCCTCCTCACAAGCATAAAACATTGTTAAATACGAGAGAGATAGCATGTGAGTGGCTTAGCTAATAGGAAATAGTTCTGTACATCGGACGATCCTACCTACTTACACTATAGCAGTGTTTTGGCTCGACCATTTTGTCCGTGACTTCAAAAGTGCATGCGTGTGTTTATTGTGCTTCCGCTGGCTGACGACGTTTAAATCTGTAATTCCTCTAATATATGTAATTATCTATTTATCGAAACTTTTCTTAAGAAAAAGCTTAAAAAATCGTATTATTTCTCCTGGGTCACAGTTCCACTGAGTCACAAAACGAGTGACCCAAGAGACGATTCTTGTGAGCCAAGAGACATCTTGCATTTCCTTTACATATGATAACAAATAAGTCTCCTTAATAATTATTTACATTCTGTTTCAATGTTCGATTACCAATTCCGTTTTCTCTGTAAAGTATTTTCATTTATTAGGTTTCTTTTGGTTTAGTGTAAGTTGAATCGTTTCAGTAAATATGCCTTTAACAGCCGCCGAAAGGGAGAGTAGATATAAAGAAAAACTCAAACTGAATTCTGAAAAGTACGAATAATATAAAAGAAAAATAGCGTGTGAATTATCATACAAAAAAGAGACTTATCAAGGACTTTGCACCACAAGAGAAATATAATGCAAGAACAACTTGGAGACTTAGGAAGAAAAAAAGACAAAACAGGAATAATTTAAATCACCTTCTTGATGATATAACACCTCCAAGTTCTTCTTCTATATTGATACCTGAAGCAGATGCTATGGTAGCCCATGATGCTTTTCAAAATTCACCGCATCGAAATAATGACGAAACGAATATATCTGGTATTAACAGTCCGCAAAATATGCTTCCACATAAAAAATTTATCAAGGAAGAGTAAAGGACTACAGAAAATTAGGAGAGAGCGATCAAAATTATATAGGGAAAATTTAAAGTTGTGGAAAGAAAATGAAAAACTATAACAAAAATACGAAAAATAAGAAACAACGTTGCCAAAGAAACAAACATGAAACATAAGCAAATGACAATGCTGATGAAATGACAAAGTATCCGGTGCTATCAAAGAAAGATACCAAAAAACAAAGAAACACAAAGATAAGAAAATACTGAAAGACATATTTGAAAGTATTGATGACTGTGCAAAAAAAGTAATAGTTACAGAATCTCTGGGAAAAACCGGACAAATAAGGACTTGAAAGTCAAAGCCAATGCTTATTGTAACTATTTAAAGAAATCGGGTTGATAAAATTATGCCAAGCTCACAACAAGAATTGGTATCAATTTGTTTATAAAACACCTGAAACTTCTGATGATGAGCCAGTGATGACATCTCTAAAACTAAAAAGTTCAACAGCACAACTTTATAACAAAAAAGATAACCAAGAAGTGAGACAAAGGGACTTTTTATTAGTAAACGTTCATGCCACAAAAGGTAAGATTTTTAAATATCCTTGTGTAGTCGATGATTTGCAGGAATATTCAAATTTCACAAAACACATTCGTCTCGAAAAGAGTGACGTAGCTAACATCGACTACACTGACATAATATAAGTTCTAGCTGAGCCTATAACGACTACCAAAAGAGGCCAACAGTATTACATATTTGAATATAATGTACACGTTTTAGATTTGGCAATAGTTATTTACTTCACTACTTTAAAGTTTCCGTTATTATATATATTTCTACTAATTGTGATTGTGCTTTTTGTTGGACTTTTTATTGTAATTTGTTATTTAGACTACACAACAGAGTTTTTGACAGAATTTTTATATTATTAACAATTTAAAAATTTTTATTTTTCTTTTAATTTTGGTTGGTATATCGTTATGTCTCTTGAGTCACTAAGTTTGTCTCCTGGCTAACAACAATGTCCCCTAATTTTATGATGAATCTCTCGACATTTAAATAGAACAAAATACCTTAGGTATATTTTATTTTTAGATAATGGTTGATGAATAAGTGGCGGTAAGTACAGTATTAGTTTGGCTTACATGTGTTATTTAAAAAAAAAGTTATAGTAAAAGTTTGTATTGATTTATTTTACCAGTGACCCAAGAGAAACAATGGACGTCATTATTTTAAGAATAAGACTGATTTGTTTAGTTTCAAAGACCTATAATAATTCCTTTACACTTTAGTATAAAATAAATATACTGATTAATCTTTTCTGTTTTGTTTTACTTACGATATACGTTACCCAAGAGACATTCAAAGTTGTCAGTTCTGACATTCTTGGTTAAAAACCCTAATAGCATTTAAAAAAGTTCGATGCTCTACATAAAATAATAAAACTAGATGGTTAAGTTATCTATATTTAAGGTTAAATGACTAAAAACACTAAGTTTATTTTTTAACACAAAAAGTTGATTCATTACAGTAAATAGTTGATTCACCCAATTACACCAAAAATACACATTTTTAAAAATCTCACGTGAGATTTGGGTTTGAGGAGGTCGAACCAGAGGATGGTAGAAAATCGCCTCACGTAATTAATTATTATGTATTATTGTATGCTAAAGTATTGTTAGCAAATGTTTCCCGCCCTCAGCCATAATTATAAATTTACTTACTCTTAAACCTCTTATCATTGAACATCACTTGATTTAATAAATTTAACTTAATCAAAATTACTTGATTAAATAAATGCATTATTATTCGATTTATAGTATATTAAAATATTTAAGTACGATAAAAAGTTTGTAATTACAGTATAGAATTAGATTCCGGATGTGATAAATAATGTAGGTGATTTTAAACGACTTCCGTTTATGAATAATTGTAAACCGCATAACGCGGGTATAAAAACAAAAGCATGACGCCGACTAGATTCATTGTAATTTACATAGTTGCATTAAGCAGAAACTCTGTCAATTATATATTAGATTAAAACGATATTAAAGTTTTATTTGAAAATCGACAACCACACTCTGTTACATTTCAGAAGTGGGATAATTCGTGAAAAACCGAAAATAAAATTATTCTGGGATATAAGATGTCGGGCCCCTACATACACGGCCTTGGTGAAAATAAACGGAAATATTGCCGAAAACGTTCCCGGAAGAATGAAGAAAACGAAGAAACTCAAAATTTTTTTTCTTCAGAAGACCACGCGCCCGCTACGGAAAAAAAACGCCGAGTGAGTCATGTCGACGCTGAGGTCATCCCTAAATTTCGACCTGAAGATAATACTAGTAATGTCAGCAGTTGGTTGCACAAGATCGATCAGCTTGGTGAAATATATGGATGGGATGGAACCGAAAAACAATTTTTAATGCAACTTCGTCTGCGTGGTTCAGCTCGACGTTGGTATGATGACTTAGATGACTATAACCTCGACTGGGAAGGATGGAAACATGCTTTGGAAATGGCCTTTCCACGATCCATTGATTTCGTCAGCAGGCTCGAAGAGATGTTGGCAAGAACAAAAAAAGATTCCGAAACCATGACTAATTATTTCCACGATAAATTATCACTTATTAAGAAATGCAATATCGTAGGAGAAAATGCAATCTCTTGTATCATCCGAGGTCTTCCCGTGGAGCTGCAAGCAAACGCAAAAGCGTACAAATGTCGAACGCCACAGTTATTATACTACGGGTATTTATCATCATTTGAAAATTATAAGAGAATAGAACCTACACCTATGCGGAAGTCAATATGGAAAAGGGGTACAACCGATGGAAGCTCTACAACTGACCAACAGACTGGGGTGAGACGGTGCTATATCTGCCGGCGGTTAGGACATGTAGCTCAGGACTGCCGTTCAAAACAACGTTGTGAAAACTGTCAACGCAACGGTCACACTTCGGCTACCTGTTGGTTTGTGGCGACTCCTGGTTCAACGCAGCAACGTTCGTCATCCCTGGTGAGTCACATCTTGTTTACCACTAGTGATGTGTTATGCAATGTATATAAGCGTTACGCGTACATCGGCGCAGAAAAACTGGTTGCCTACATAGATACGGGTAGTAAATTAAATATTTTAACACAAAATAAAGCAAAATTGTTGAAATTACCAATAGCGGCATCGACCACGGTAATGAGGGGATTTGGGGGAACTTGCATAAAATCGTTGGGGAGGTCGCAAATAACTGTGCATATAGACAAAATATGTCTAAGTGGCTACGTGGAAATAACTAATTACGAACTATCCGATATTGATTTAATTATTGGGCAACCGATGATAAATCAACCGGGGGTAAGTCTGGTAACTACCTCTAACTCTGCGAAGTTTGTAAAAACTTTAGTAGGTGATGATTGCCTAAAGTACGTTAAATTGGAAAATCTAGACTTCAATTGTAAATTTGATGTGTACCTAAAATATGATGTCACTTTACCAGCACAAAGCGTCAGCCTAATTGATGTGACGGTGAATATTGAATCTAATGACAATTTGTACTTCCTGACAAATTCTGTTTATATGCAATTAGGAAAATTATGTTATGCTATACCTGGAGGAATTATCTGCATCGAAGGGTGTTTAAAATTTATAAATATGAGTAATATACCAGTTTCCTTCCCTGCTCGTAAATTAATAGCGCGGGCTGAACTAGTGACCCTACCCCCTACTAATGTGCAGGACGTACTGAATATCGATTTATGTCTTCCTGATGGTTCCGGTAACCTTCTAAATAAGGGTGAAATTGACGTAGGAGACCTAGAAAAGAGAGACCAGGATGAGCTCATAAAACTATTAACTAAATACAGTCATATCTTTGCTAGGGATACGAGAGATTTGGGGTGCACAGATCTTATGGAAATGCATATACGGACAACTACTGACAAACCCGTTTACTTTAAGCCATATAGACTATCACAGAAAGAAAACGAAATCGTTAATAGTAAGGTGCAAGATTTGATTGAAGCCGGTATAGTACGCGAATCAACATCCGAATATGCAAGTCCAGTTATATTGGTGAAAAAGAAAGGCGGTGACTATAGGCTATGCGTCGATTATAGGGCTTTAAACTCTCACACTATAAAAGATCGGTTTCCCTTGCCACATATTGACGATCAAATCTCAAAATTGGCAGGTAAGTTTTACTTCACAACGCTTGACTTAGCTCAAGGCTATTATCAAGTGAAGCTTGCCGATGATTCGACACATAAAACTGCCTTTGTAACAACCTCCGGACATTACGAATTCCTAAAGGTACCCTTTGGATTGGCCAATGCTCCTGCTGTGTTTTCTCGACTAATAAGCCTTGCCTTAAAAGACGTTAGAAACGAGGTCGCCATATATCTTGATGACATAATGCTACCTACTGTAACTGTAGAAGCCGGTATACAATTATTGGATGGTGTTCTAGGTCTTTTACAAAAAGCTGGTCTAAAATTAAATCTAAAAAAATGCTCTTTTCTGAAAGAAAGTGTCAATTACTTGGGCCATGAGATATCTGCAGGAACAATCCGACCTGGTCAAGCCAAAATCAAATGTGTCTCTGAATATCGACGACCCAAAAACGTTCATGAGATCAGACAGTTTATTGGACTTACCTCCTACTTTAGAAAATTCATTCGTGGATTTGCCGAGATTGCTCTTCCCTTAACAAAACTGACGAAGAAGAGCATGGATTGGCATTGGGGTCCAGAACAGGAAAATGCGTTTCAGTGTCTGAAACTTCGATTAATTGAGAGGCCAGTTCTCGGCATTTATGATAGCAAAGCAGTTACGGAACTACACACTGACGCGAGCAAGTTAGGATTAGGTGGCATACTCATGCAGCAGCAGCCCGATGGTGAAATAAAACCAATAGCATATTTCAGTAGAGTAACATCTAAAGAAGAACAATTTTATCACAGTTATGAACTTGAGACCCTCGCAGTAGTAGAGTCGCTGAAACGGTTTCGCATTTATTTAGTAGGGATACCTGTGAAAGTAATTACAGATTGTGCCGCTTTACGCACTACATTGGTTAAAAAAGATCTCATTCCTCGAATAGCTCGATGGTGGCTCACCATTCAGGATTATGACTTGGAAATAGTATACAGACCGGGAGAACGAATGAAGCATGTGGATGCCTTGAGTAGGAACCCCCTGACGGAACATATTTTCCAAATTGACGAATCTGATTGGTTAGTAACGCTACAATTGCAGGACGACAATATTCAGCATATAATTACTCAGTTACGAGAACAGACCACAAACCCAGACATAAATAATAATTATGTTATAAAAGATAACGCCCTATTCAGAAAAACATTGCATGGAGAACGTTTTGTTATACCAAAACTAGCAAAATATGGCCTACTGCAGAAATATCATGACCAAATAGGGCACCCTGGTTTTGAGAGATGCGAAAAAACCATAAAAGCTCAGTTTTGGTTCATCGGGATGACTCGATTTATAAGAAAATATATTAAGTCGTGTTTACAGTGCGCATATGGCAAGTCCGAATATGGTAAGAAACAAGGGGAACTATATCCAATCGAGAAAGTTCCAGTGCCTATGCATACTCTCCACGCCGACCACTTAGGACCCTTCGTGAAAACAAGAAATGGTAATACGTATGTATTAGTCGTTATAGATTCTTTTACGAAATTCGTATTCGCAAAAGCTCTCCGAAACTGTAGTTCGGTAGAGACGATTAAACACTTAAAAGAAATAATTACAATGTTTGGCTATCCCAACAGAATTATTACAGATAGAGGTAAGGCTTTCACTAGTCGTTATTTTAAACAATTTGCAGAGGAAACCCAATTCAAACACGTCTTAAACGCTATAGCGAGCCCGAGGTCCAATGGACAAGTGGAGCGTGTAAATCGTACAATCATAGATGGCCTAAACACTATGTCGGAGAGTGAAAATACATGGGATGAAAACCTATCGGATGTTCTATGGGGCATAAATAATACACCCAATTCTACCACTTCTTTCCCTCCATTCAAACTCTTATTCGGGCACGAAAATTCCCGTTTACCAGCTTACCCTAAGGGAGACTCAAAAGATTTCGCTATGCAACAGCAAGCACTACAGGATAGGAGGAAAAGTGCGAAATTAAATATAGACAAAAATATGACCCTCATGAAAAAGAGATTTGACAAATCCCGTAAAACATGTAATAAATATTCAGTAGGACAATTAGTTTTGTGGAAAGGGGGCACCAGTATCGATACATCTGCGAAAGTTTGCCAAAAGTTAAAAAGCCTTTATACAGGACCTTACAGAGTATGTAAGGCAGAGCAGACAATAGACCGTTATACAATATGTAGTGTAAAGGGAATGAAAGGTTATAGAAAATTTAGTGCGGTTGTGCGAGGGGAAGTATTGAGACCATACTAATCTACTATATCTGATGCAGATAGTTCATCTACTGATAGGGAAGTGGATAGGGATGATCTTATTGACCTGCTAGAGAGTTGAATAAAACAAAAATATTATACTTATAGTTACAAATGTATATTACAAGTTTTGGAATTATTACTCCTTATTTTCGTTATTTTATTAAATAGTCTGAAGTTCTGCTCATCTCTATTACGTAGGAATCAATAAATTAAGCTCAAGAGTATTGTATTTAACGTTATAGAATTAAGTTAAAATCGAATATATTATGATAAATATAGATTAGTCATTTATTAAATGGATCCTTTACTAATATAAGGAGTTCCGTATTAATAAGGAGTTAGAACATTTTAATAATGAGTAATTGGATAGTTACCAACTCAAATTTACTGTATAAATATTTTTTTTTAATATTATTACAAACTTATAAATCTAAATTAGTAAATTATTACAATGAATCCTTAGGCTTATTAAGAGGGTTGGATCAATTAAAATATGTCTTGTAATATCATTATACATATACTTCAACATCAATATGTTGAAATCTCCATTTTGGAATAGCCACATCCATCTGAAATATAAGCAATGGGACTATTAACCCTGTGAAGATACATTGCTCTATCTATATTAGTATATTGTCAATTACAATACCAATTACAAGTAGGAGAAAGTATATTAGGTAAGATGGACATTAAAGGAATAATTATAATTAATTAATATCCTTTATGTAACTAGAGAACATTTAAGATGTTATTAATACTCAGTTACCTAACAGGACACCCGGGTCTACTTAAAATTTTGTGTGACCGATCCGTCTGTGTGACCAACACCTGTCTGTGTGACCAACACCTGCCTGTGTGACCGACTTCTGTCTGTGTGACCGACTTCAGTCTGTGTGACCGACTTCTGTCTGTGTGACCGACTTCTGTCTGTGTGACCGACTTCTGTCTGTGTGACCAGTCTATGTGACCAGTCTGTGTGACCAGTCTATGTGACCAGTCTATGTGACCAGTCTATGTGACCAGTCTATGTGACCAGTCTATGTGACCAGTCTATGTGACCAGTCTATGTGACCAGTCTATGTGACCAGTCTATGTGACCAGTCTATGTGACCAGTCTATGTGACCAGTCTATGTGACCAGTCCGTGTGATCAGTCTGTGTGACCAGTCTTTGTGACCAAGCACTAAAGTTTCTTCCGTAACAGACTTCAATTACGTGAACAAAGCAATTTTTTTTTTGTTTTTATAAAAAATTCCTTTAGAATTTATAAGACATCTGCTTAACTTCTCTTATCAAACTTTTATTGTTCACTTTCTTTTGAATTTTTCAGGCATTACATGGAACCGAGACCAAGATGCTGTCTGATCGCCGTGGGACACGGCCGTTGCAGGATGGCCGAATGTTAGCAAATGTTTCCCGCCCTCAGCCATAATTATAAATTTACTTACTCTTAAACCTCTTATCATTGAACATCACTTGATTTAATAAATTTAACTTAATCAAAATTACTTGATTAAATAAATGCATTATTATTCGATTTATAGTATATTAAAATATTTAAGTACGATAAAAAGTTTGTAATTACAGTATAGAATTAGATTCCGGATGTGATAAATAATGTAGGTGATTTTAAACGACTTCCGTTTATGAATAATTGTAAACCGCATAACGCGGGTATAAAAACAAAAGCATGACGCCGACTAGATTCATTGTAATTTACATAGTTGCATTAAGCAGAAACTCTGTCAATTATATATTAGATTAAAACGATATTAAAGTTTTATTTGAAAATCGACAACCACACTCTGTTACAGTATTGATTGAAAGAGTTATAAAACAAAATAAAAACAAAATAAAAAGACTTGATATTAAACAGAGTGCTGGACCTGACAATGTCCCCCCTATATTTTTAATTAAGTGTGCAAATTCAATATCCTACCCCTTACAACTAATTTATAATACTTCACTTAGGACAGGGAGTTTTCCCGATAAGTGGAAAGAAGCAAGAATAGTACCTATTTACAAAGATGGAAAAAAAGAACTTGTATCTAATTATCGACCTATATCAATCCTCTCTACCGTATCAAAGATTTTTGAATCACTTGTCCACCCATTCATATTCAATCATGTTAAAGATCACTTATATCCCTGCCAACATGGTTTTATGCCTATGAAGTCTACTAATACTAATTTGCTCAATTATGTTTCCAATCTTATTGATTCGGTTGACAAAAATCTTCAAGTAGATGTTATATACACTGATTTTGCCAAGGCATTTGATAAGGTAGACCATAATATACTTGTTAAAAAACTCGCATATTTTGGCATTTCCGATACATTATTAAACTGGTGCAAATCCTATCTCTCTAATCGTAATGCCAGAGTAGTAATTGATGGCGAGTGTTCGGATTCTTTCAATGCTATTTCTGGTGTTCCACAGGGATCAAATTTAGGGCCTTTATTCTTTGTACTATTCATTAATGATATAGTAAGTGTATTTAAAAATTGTCAGGTTTATTTGTTTGCAGACGATTTAAAAATAGCTAAAGTTATAAAGCAAGAATCTGACGTATTAGAACTACAAGCGAATCTTGATAGACTTGTAAAATGGTGTGAAACAAATCGAATGCTGCTCAATCCGGATAAATGTAGTTTTATTAAATTCACAAGATAAAATAATCCATTAATGAGTTCTTATAATGTTTTGGGTAAAAACCTGACGGAAACCAATTCCATTCGAGACCTGGGCGTGATATTTGATAGCAAATTAAGATTCGATAAACATATTAATTCTATAGTGACTGCTTCTTTTAGGCTGCTCGGCTTTGTTCTTAGACAGTCTAAAGATTTCAAAAAGGTAACAACAATACTTCAACTGAACAACAGCTTGGTCCGTAGCAAACTTGAATATTGTTGTCAAGTATGGTCTCCCGCTTACAAAAACCACATTGAAAGAATCGAACGTGTTCAAAAAAGACTCATTAAACACCTAATATTCCGTTTTAAGGCGTCAAGTCATAGTGAGTGCTACAATAATAAATTTGCTTACTTTAGGATGAAACCACTGGCAGTTCGTAGATCTCTTCTTGATTTGAAATTTCTTTATAAACTTTTCAATGGTAAAATTGATGACAGTGAGCTGTTGAGCAGATTTAATATTAACGTACCTCGGAGACCTCCTCGCAACCCATGTCCTTTCTTTAGGACTGACAGCACTCGAACAAAACTTGGACAGAATTCTCCAATAACACGTATATCACGCGTATACAATGTATGTGTAAAAAATATAGCAACACTGGACATTGGTTGTGATGGGCTCACACTTTTTATGAAAAAATGTAACGACTGTTTAGAAAATTAATTATTCACTAACTTTATGCCAAACTTAACTTTTATTTATGTTATAAAAACTATTAACTTTCTTTTGTTCGTAAAACTTGTTTTTGTTCCAAATACCATTAAAATAGGCAAATTATAAACACTGCTATTGTTTTAGAATGATGTGTTCTCCTATAATTGGTAGTACATAGTTATTTATAGATGTAAAGCATGTGTTAGAAGTAATTTAATATGTACAACTGTTGGAGATCCATATAAATAAATAAATAAATAAATAAAAGGAACTGATGTAAAAATTTGCAGGCTGGATTTAAATAGGGAATGGGATGTACGGATCACTGTTTCCATGCGAATGACTGTGGAGAAGTTTTTGTACAATAGCCAATTTTTTTGCATTTATGGACTTAGAAAAGGCTTATGTCTCATTTGGCTTCACTCAAACTGCAGTGCTTGTTGGTGGTCAGGATCATCGCCGCCATAGACTAATATGGCAACTGACATTTTTAAATTTAGTTAGTGATCAGCGCAGCGCCCTCTGAACGCCAAGCAATGAACTAAATCAAATATATCTATATGTCTAGGTAGGTGCGTATATGTCGATATGTAATATGTATAGGTACTTAAGTATTATATTTCGTTTTGGATACTTAAACTGTGTTCTGAGGTAAGCATATTTTTAGGGAAGTTTTTACACACAAGCTTCGATCAACAATACCAAATAGATATCGGGTCGGCGCAAGAAATCCATCTCAGTAAATAAGAGCGCACATGAGACGTGAGCTCTTGCACGTGAGAGTGTAGCTCGCAAGGCTATAACGGGAAAAGAACTTTGTTATAACTTATGGTTGATTTCACACTAAATTTTATTTAATTTACGTCTTTTCATATTTTATATTCATGCGGACAGTATTTAGCTATGATTTTGTACTTGACCTGTTATCTAGTTGGTATTGTTGATCGAAGCACACAAGTTTAAATATCTTGGGTATTGGGGTAAAGGGGCAGGATTTAGTAAGAACAAGGGTATGAATGAGATCAATAATACAGAAATATATAATTCAATGTATTTATTAATTATACATTAATTTTGACACCTGTTTGCCTCTCTCGGTTTGCACCATTTGCTTTATTGTAATGTTCTCAAGCCCATAGGAAGATGAAGTCATTTTCATCACTTTCATTGCTCACACAGCTCTTGCCATTGAGTATATTGCTAACTTCTTTGCATCAAGTGATTATAAATAACACAATACTTCTGTGGCCTAAATATTTCTTTCAATTTTATTTGTTTTTCACATTTCATAAAATTTAATTAGACGTGGACTGATATATTCAGCATTATATATTGTTACGAGCTAAGGGTTCGTGACAATAAAAACTGCCGATTGAATTACCAAAATTTACACTTTAATTCACTTTACACTAATTAAAACTTAAAACACTAATAATTAACCACACTGATTCACTTTATTTCGCTCCGAAGCTTCACTCGCCACATTGCAGCGCCTTTAAATACATGTTTACATCGAAACATCCAGAATATTCCCGTGAATACGGGCGCCGATCGACCAGACGCAGAAAGTTCGAGTGTGGGGGCTTCTTCAATTCGATACTAGATGGCGCTGTTGGTTGAAAGATTAGTCATGTCATTTTCTGGAAAGCTCTCCTCGCTCCGTTACCCGACACTAGATATCGCTAGTGCCAGACGTCTACTTAGGCGCGCAACAATATTTAGCAATATTTTCTATATGTGATAGCATAACCACCTTTTGTCGCAATATTTTTTTTTTATTTTAAAATTGTGAAAATCTTCAGTATTTGAAGACATTATGAGGATGACACTGAAAGTTCTTAGAAATTCAAAAACTTAACAAACTAGCAGTTATTAATTATATTATATCTTTTTAAAATAGTGTCCATTTACGTCAATACATCGCTGCATCCGATGTAACCACTGAGAAAAGCACTTTGGAATATTATTATTATTTTTATACTAGTATAACTACTAATATTACTTTTTCTGGCTGTACAAAGGCTGTACAAGCGCTTATATAGTTATTATAAGTAAAAAATTGGTAAAAATTATACAGCTTTATGCGTTAATAGCACTGTACAGTAGCTGTACAAGCATTTTTTTTATAGAAGAGAGGGCAAACGAGCAAGCGGCTCACCTGATGTTAAGTGACTACCGCCGCCCATGCTCAACCGCAACACCAGGGGAATTGCAGGTGCGTTGCCGGCCCTTTAGAAAGGAGTAAGCTCTTTTCTCGAACGTCCCCAGGTCGTATCGGTCCGGAAATATCGCCGGTGGTAAACTATTCCACAGGGAGGTTGTACGCGGAAGAAAACTCCTTTTGAAACGTACAGTGGTGGACCGCCAAGCATCCAGATGTTGTGGATGGTATCGGGACGTTTGCCGCGTAGTGCGTTTACGAAATTTGGCGGCTGGGATTAATCCGAACAATTCCTCAGAGCACTCTCCATGGTATATACGAAAGAAAATGCAAAGAGATGCAACATCTCTTCGCAGTGCCAGTGAATCGAGCCGATCGGAAAGCACTCGGTCGTCGACGATTCGAGCCGCTCTGCGCTGGATGCGGTCAAGTGGAAGGAGCTGGTATGAGCTCCCCAGCTCCAGCCCAGAGATGGGAACAGTATTCCATGTGCGGCCGAACCTGCTCCTTGAAAAGTTGCAGGCGGTGTGCCGGCATGAAATACTGTCCCGCTCTGCTGAGCACGCCAAGCTTTTGAGAGGCCAATTTGGCCTTCTCTTCCAAGTGACCACGAAACTGCACGTCACTCGATATCTCGTCGCCGAGGATTCCGATACTGGCTAAGGTTACAAGGGGAGTGCCTTGAAACTGAGGAGATACGACAAAGGGGTTCTTTTTAGCGGTTAACGCGCAAACTTGTGTCTTCTGGGGGTAAAATTGGACTAGATTTAGTCGCCCCCAATCCGAGACTCAGTAAAGACTCGACTTCAGACACAAGTTTCCCGGCACTCGGAGACGTTTTCCCGAGAAATATTGGCTCGGCCGGTGTAAAGAGCATCACCAGTGCTGTCATCTGCATAGCAATGAATGTTACGGGTTTGCAACATATCATTGATATGCAGAAGAAACAGCGTTGACAATAGCAGCCTTGTGGAACACCAGCATTAATAGGCTTGCAATCGGAGCTTGCACCGTCTACAACGACCTTGATGCTCCGATCTGCAAGAAAGCTGGTGATCCAATCGCACAATTTCTCGGGAAGCCCATAGGAAGTGAGCTTCAAAAGTACCGCCCCCAAGGGTAGGATGCAAAGAAAGACCGCATCCCATCCCAATCGGCTGACCTATAGTGTCAAACACGGCGGCAGCCTGCAGAATGCAACTGCGATTTCAGCGTGAGTGGCACCACACTCCGGACAAGACAATGGTCCGAGGAGCCTAAAGGGGCGTCGACGGAAATCTGATATCCGTCCGGGTGAGAGGTCAGCAGAAGGTCCAACAGGGAAGGTGCATGATCCTCCACATCTGGAATCCGCGTAGGCGAAGGAACCAGTTGTGTCAGACCATATGCCAAGGCAAAATTATGAACAGATCTCCCCGCATGGATGGTTAAACGTGAACCAAGCCATTCGGCGTGATGGGCGTTAAAGTCGCCGAGGATCACGATCTCTGCGGAGGGGATCTGCTGTAGTAACCAATCTGTAGCCATTTGGACGTGGTCGAAGACTCGGTTTGTTTCGGTATTACCGCTATGGGATCTATAGAGGCACCCGTAGACGCGCGGATGGTCGTCGCTGTGTACGCGTAGCCAAAGGATGGACAGGTCCGAACCTTCAAGTCTGCTGAGGCGTCGAGAACAGATGTCCTCTCTGATATGGCATGGCATAAAAGAGGCTGTATAATAACTGTATTACAGCAGTTATTTGGTGTACAAGGAAACTATTACACTACGGATATTACCTTATAAGTATCTTTTAAAGATAAACATTCTAAATTGGTGTTTGAACGGAATCTCAAATGAATTTCTGACAAAAGAACTTATTAGATCAATTTATATACCGTAATATCCGCCATCTTTGGTCGCTTTTTGCACATAATCTACCGCAACTTCGAAAAAATGTGAGACAAGGAGTAGTTTTTTTAGATTGTCAAACCTAGTGCAACCTTATCTCTTGGTTTTAAGCTCAAACAGTGCAAAATTTATGATTTTTCATGGCCAAAAAAGAATTTTTATAGTTAACCATATTTACCTCTACTTTCTGCCAACATTAGCCACTGCTTATAACTTTTGAACTACCGCCTCTACAGTCGCATAATTAGTAACTAAAGTACCTGGATGACCGAGCTTTCCTCGGTATTTTTGTTTTTGTAAATTGTGTGTTTAGGAAATTATATTTAGATACAAATTACATACTGATGAACCATGAATAATATTTTTTGATCTTATTGACGTAATAGAAACAACTGAACTGGTTATTTGAATAAAAAATCAAATTTTCGTATTTTTAAAAAAATACTAAAAAAAACCGGCCAAGAGCGTGTCGGGCCACGCTCAGTGTAGGGTTCCGTAGTTTTCCGTCCGTCACAATAAGTGTTCCCACTTATGAGTTTGTACAAAAACTGTTGTTTCCATCCAAGTTCAAAATGATTTTCCTAGAAAGTCCTTATAAAGTTCTACTTTTCAGATTTTTTACATATTTTCTAAACGTATGGTTCAAAAGTTAGAGGGGGGGGGGGGACACATTGTTTTTTACTTTTGGAGCGATTATTTCCGAAATTATTGACATTATCAAAAAATCATTTTTGTAAACCCCTATTCATTTTTAAATACCTTTCCAACAATATATCACACGTTAGGGTTGAAATTAAAAAAAAAATCACTTCCCACTTTACATATAGGGGGGCTACCCTAGTAAAACATTTTTTTTTCAATTTTTATTTTACCACTTTGTCGGCGTGATCGATACACATATTGGTACCAAATTTCAGCTTTCTAGTGCTAACGGTCACAGAGATTAAGCGAGGACGGACAGACAGACATGGCGAAACTATAAGGGTTCCTAGTTGACTACGGAACCCTAAAAAGGGCTCGAAATAATAGATTTTCTCACAAAAGAAGGGAACTTGAAAAAAAAAGGAACAAAAGTTCATTGCTTGAAAACACGGACAAAACGACATTTCCTGAAAATTAATCTTAACTAGATCGAGTTATTGCCCCTGAAACCCCCGGAAACTAAATTTTATGAAAATCGTTGGAACCATTTCCGACATTCCGATTGTCCGATTCCGTTGTCACCCGTGAGGATTAAGATTGAATGCCTCCTTTCCAGTAAAAAGGTCTCCGGTTCTCTACACTCACCATACGAAGCACAGCAGCATTAAGCTACTATTTTACGCTGGTATTCTGTGAGAGCGTGGTACTTCCCCGGTCGAGACGACCCATTCGTACTACAACTATACTGCTAATATAACCGCAGCATGGCTCTACCACGTATAAAACTTATTATTGTTACGCGCTCAAGTCGACGACACAACTAGCGCCATCTAGTGTCAGGAACGAGAGCGAGGGGAGCTTTGCAGAGAATGACATCACAAATCTCTCAACCAACAGCGCCATCCGAAGAACTAAGTTTCTAGAAAATCTATACTCGCACACTCATCCCTTTGCGCGCATTTACTTGAATATTCGGGATGCTTCTTTGCTAATTTAAATAAATAGGCGCTGCAAGATGCGATCGGGGCAGAGTTGAACTCGGTGACACAAGCGAAGCTTCGGAGCGGAATTAAGTGAATTAGTGTGTTTAATTATTAGTGTTTTAAGTTTTCATTTGTGTAAAGTAAATTAAAGTGTTAATTTAGGTAATTTTATCGGCAATTTTTATTGTCACGAACCTCAAGCTCGTAACAATTGGTGTCAGAAGTGGGATAAAATAATGCCGATTTTACCTAAGGAGGAAACGGAGGGTGTCCGTACCCGAAGTCAACGCCAGCAGGAGACGGACCAACGAAGATTTGGTGGTGCAACGCTGCAGACGTCGGAGGGCCAGCCACCGGCTGCAGGCCCGTCGGTAGCTCCTACATCTGCAGCACCTGACTTAGGTGCTCTGATGGTGATGCTGCAGGAGCAGGCTCGCCGACAGGAGGAACAGGTCCGTCAGTTGAAAGAGCAGCTGCAGAGCGGACAAGAGGAACAGGCCCTCCGACAGGAGGAACAGGCCCGTCGGTTGGAAGATCAGCAGGCGGAACAGGCTCGTCGGTCGGAAGAGCAGATGCTCCTCATGAAGGACCTTCACGCTACCTTTGGGAAAGAGATAAGGCAGGTGAAGGATAGGGTTGCTCAACACGACAACCGCCTGTCGGAAGCTGAAACCTGAATCGAAGAACATGAAACCCGAATCAACCATGTGAACAATCGGGTTGACAATGTAATGGCTGACGTGAAGAAAACGCTGGACGACCTCAAACTTGGGGATGGAACTACAGCTCCCGTAGTAGCTGCAGCACCTTCGCTACGTGGATTCAAAGTGCCGCCGTTCGACGGGACCTCTTCCTGGTCGGCCTACAAAATCCAGTTCGAGGCTGTCATGGAGGCGAACGGCTGGAATAAAAGCCAGGCCATGACTGCACTCACCTTAGGCCTGCGCGACCAAGCCTTAACCGTGTTGGAAGCTCTCGGTAAGAAAGTGACCTACGAGCAGCTCCTTGAGGCATTGGAGGCGAGATATGGTGACGCTCACCTGGAACACGCCTTTCGCGCGCAGCTTAAAGATCGCGTGCAACGCAGCAACGAAAACCTGCAGCAGTGGGCCCTTGAGGTGGAGAAGATGGTTCGAATAGCATACCGGTCTGTACCTGCGCTCATTTGAAGGGAACCTGGTGCAGACATTCATCGACGGTATCCGCGACCTGGAAGTCAGAGCTGCTGTAAGGCTCGGGCACCACGAGACGCTTAAGGACGCCTTGGCCCATGCATTGGAAGTGGAAGCCGTGCGGCAGGGTCATCGTTCACATCACGCTAGGGAGGTTCCAGCAGTTACGGTTCGCGACCACAATAAAAGATACAGCCCTAGGTGCTATGGCTGTGGGGAAAGGGGCCATCTTCGGTCCAGCTGCCCTAAGCACACCCTAGGAAGGGAAGGTGAACGGTCTCAGAAAGGAAGTGCGGCTAACAGCACCGCCCAGCAGCAGCAGGAATACGACTTTACTATCAGACACTGCAGCGGGAAATCTCACGGCAACGCAGATGTATCGTCAAGAAGACCTTGTCCTGAAGATTGCAACCATTGTAGTAGGCAAGAGAGTAAGGAAGTGGTATCCGTGACGATGCTCAGGACAGACCACCTCAGCAACGGGTGGAAGGACAGCCTACGACATGCACAGCAGGAAGATCCGGACATCAAGCCGATTCTGGGATGGATGAAGGCCCGTGCTACCAAGCCTAAGTGGAGGGACGTCTCAGCGATGAGTTCAACCACGAAAAGCTATTGGGCCCAATGGGACAGCTTGCTGCTTCAGGATTCCTGTGCCGTAAATGGGACAATGGTCGAGGAGACAGCTGTCGTTTGCAAATGGTTGTCCCTAAAGCTAAAGTGCCGAATGTTTTACAGCTGTGCCATAATGGTCTTTCGAGAGTCCATCTGGGAGTTAAACGAACTCTACTGAAGGTCCGAGAACAGTTTTACTGGTTCCATTATCGTGACGATGTGGAGGATTGGTGTCGTACATGTACAAGTTGTGCGGCTGTGAGGGGACCTCAGACACGGAGTAGAGGAGCATCGAAATTGTACAATGTTGGTGCACCACGGGATCGAACATCCCTTGACATTGCGGAGCCGTTACAGAAAGGCGCAAGAGGGACTCCTAAGATCGTCCATGTGGATCGCTTGGCGCGTTATTATGGGGCCGATAATGCTCGGGACGAGCATGTCTTAGGAGGGGGCAGTGTTACGCGCTCAAGTCGACGACACAACTAGCGCCATCTAGTGTCAGGAACGAGAGCGAGGGAAGCTTTGCAGAGAATGACATCACAAATCTCTCAACCAACAGCGCCATCCGAAGTTTCTAGAAAATCTATACTCGCACACTCGTCCCTTTGCGCGCATTTACTTGAATATTCGGGATGCTTCTTTGCTAATTTAAATAAATAGGCGCTGCAAGATGCGATCGCTTCGGAGCGGAATTAAGTGAATTAGTGTGTTTAATTATTAGTGTTTTAAGTTTTAATTTGTGTAAGGTAAATTAAAGTGTTGATTTAGGTAATTTTATCGGCAATTTTTATTGTCACGAACCTCAAGCTCGTAACATTATTATTACATGAAAAAATGGCTATCGTAGATGTTTTGAGGTCTTTAACAAGTACAGTATCGCCACGTCATTCAATTTTTCTTTCTCTTGAACTAAGATTAAATTCAAAAACAATTCAATATAGTATAGGTATACTATAACAAGACCCACTACACGGTGTTAATGGGAGACTTCAACGCAAAGCTAGGCACAAGAGAAAGCGGTGAGCTGAAGGTAGGGAAATTTGGTGTAGGGCAACAGAACCGAAGGGGCCAGGAGCTGGCCGACTTTATGGAGAAAGAGGGACTCTTTATGATGAACTCTTTCCTCCAGAAGCGGCCCCACAGGAAGTGGACCTGGTCGAGCCCCGACGGTTCGACAAAAAATGAGATTGACTTCAATTTGACGACCAGACGCCAACTGTTCAGTGATGTCTCAGTGATCGCAAGGGTGAAAACTGGCAGCGATCACCGAATGGTTAGAGGCACACTGAATCTTAACATTAAGTTGAAGAGGTCTCGTCTAATGAAGTCAACGCTCCGTCCCCCTCGTGCTCTAATCCAGAATTCCGAAACCTTTCAGCTCGAGTTACGTAACCGCTTTCAGTGCCTAGAAGATTGCAATGCAGTGGCCGATATGAATGACAAGCTCGTGGAAACTGTCCATGCGGTTGGAGCTAAGTTCTGCAAGACCCGCCGCAGAAGAACACAAAAACTCTTCGATCACACTCTTAATCTCATGGCTGTTAGAATGGGTGATGAGGCTGCAATCGTCAACAGATTTGACAGCATACAGGCAACTGAACATACAGATCTCCAACTGCATGCGGCGAGACTTACGCAACTTTAATACTGCTCGTATTAAAGAAGCTATCGAGCGGAACCAGGGCTCCAAAGTCTTTGCCAGAGATCTGTCTGCCAGGAAGAGCCAACTGTCAAAGCTGAAGACTGAGTGTGGCAACATCGTTTCCGGGACACCTGAGATTCTGAGTGAGATTGAGAGATTCTATGGGCAGCTGTACACATCATCGTTGGAGCCACACGCAAGTGTGAGTAACGATCCAAGAGCAAGTCTTATCCGACACTACATCCATGATATCCCGGACGTCAGTCTGAGCGAGATTAGAATGGCTCTCCACCACCTTAAAAGCGGCAAGGCCCCGGGCGAGGATGGAATTACAGCGGAGCTTCTGAAAGCGGGTGGAACATCGGTACTTGAAGTCCTTCAGAAGCTCTTCAATTCCGTCCTCAATGGTGCCCTACTCCAGAGGCGTGGAGCAGAAGTGCGGTGGTCTTGTTCTTTAAGAAAGGCAACAACGCTCTCTTGAAGAACTACAGACCGATTTCCCTTCTGAGCCGCGTCTACGTACTGTTTTCGAGAGTCATTACGAATCGTCTCGCACGCAGACTCGACGACTTCCAGCCTCCCGAACAAGCCGGTTTTCGAAAAGGCCATAAGGCTCTTGGATAGTTACTCACACTTGCGTGTGGCTCCAACGATGATGTGTACAGCTGCCCATAGAACCTCTCAACCTCACTCAAAATCTCAGGTGTCCCGGAAACGATGCTGCCACACTCAGTCTTCAGCTTTGACAGTTGGCTCTTTCTGGCAGACAGATCGCTGGCAAAGACTTTGGAGCCCTGGTTCCGCTCGTTCGCTTCTTTAATACGAGCAGTATTAAAGTTGCGTAAGTCTCGCCGCATACATTTGGAAATCTGTCTGTTGTCTCCACGCCTCCGGAGTACCATAGACCACATACATACCCTGCGGCAGATTGTACAGAAGACCGAAGAGTACAATCTGCCACTCTGCCTGGCATATGTGGACTATGAGAAAGCCTTTGATTCCGTCGAAATTTGGACAGTGCTACAGTCCCTTCAGCGGTGCCAAGTTGACTGTCGGTGTATCGAAGTGATGAAGTACAGAACCAGAGTTCAAAACCTATCCAACGTTACGAGTTTTGGGGATACCAAAACTCTTCAACGCTGCGTTGGAAGACGTTTTCAAGCTACTGGACTGGAAAGGATACGGTATTAGCATCAATGGCGAGTACATCACTCACCTTCGATTTGCCGACGATATAGTCCATATGGCAGAATCGCTGGAGGACCTTAACACTATGCTCAATGTCCTCAATGGTGTCTCCCAACGGATAGGTCTTAAGATGAACATGGACAAAACAAAGATCATGTTTAATGTCCATGTCACACCTATGCCGGTAGTTGTTGGGAGCACTATGCTCGAAGTTGTTGACGAGTACGTTTACCTGGGACAAATAGTCCGACTAGGTAAGTCGAACTTCGACCGAGAGGTCAATCGACGGATTCAACTCGGCTGGGCAGCGTTCGGGAAATTACGACACATCTTCTCGTCAGGTATACCTCAATCTCTGAAGACTAGATTGTACAACCAGTGCGTGTTGCCAGTGATGACAGGGATCTGAGACGTGGTCCTTCACTGCTGGCCGTATGAGGACGCTCAAGGTCGCTCAGCGAGCTATGGAGAGGGTTTTGCTCGGAGTTTCGCTGCGTGATAGACTCAGAAATGAGGATATCCGCAGTAAAACCAGAGTGACCGACATAGCCCAACGGATTAGTAAGCTGAAGTCGCAATGGGCCGGCCATATAGCTCGAAGAACCGATAACCGATGGAGAAGAAAGGTTCTCGAGTGGCAGCCTCGTACAGGTAGGCGTAGTGTAAGGCGACCCCCCACTAGATGGAGTGATGACGTGGTAAGACATGCAGGAAGTCGATGGATGCAGGTGGCTCAGGACCGTGCTTTGTGGCATTACTTGGGGGAGGCCTATGTTCAGCAGTGGACTTGTGAAGGGCTGTAATGATGATGATGATGATACTATAATTGTCTTTAACGGCCGTTTTATTTTTGAATGCAAATATCGACCATTAAACTCTGATACTGTTATAGAATACACTTCATTTGATTTTGTCCAAGTAAATATTTTTGCTGGCACTGGCTAGGTAGACAAAGATGACATCTCGTGTTCACAACAAGTTGTGATGTTCATTTCATTTCATTTATTTAATCACAACTTGTTGTGATGTCACAAAATGATTGTAACATTGGCCGCTTGAATTTCTCTTTTGCCCATTCTTCTTTCAAAAAATACATGTACTTAGATAGACCCTCCGTATGGAGTTTAAATTTGGACCATATACAGGAGTGGTGTTATTTTTCATTTTACACCATATCTCGAAACGTCTGCTGTGTTCTTGGGTGCCAATTAGTATCAGAAGATGGTAAGTAAAGTATATTTTTATATTGTGAATTATCATAATCTCAATAGTGTTTTAAACAAATATGTGTATTCTACCCTGGCTTATATTTCACGTGCCTAATACATACACTACATCGTCGGCCTAATATTTATATTAATCTACTTAATCTGTTTTTAACAACTAATAAGCAGTTAAAAAGTCCAAACAAAATTTCTTTGGTTCCTACACGCTTTTTAATATTAAGAAATCATAAATGCTACAAGTAGGTTCTTATTCTGGAATGAGAAACAGTGAACTATGTAGTGTAGAAGTAAGGAGTACAGACTGTGTATTAAAAAGTGTCCACAGGAAACCGTTAAATAAGGGTGACGCCACTATAACTACTGGGTAAATTTTAAAGAACTCACCGAAAAATATTAGAGGGATAGACGACTTTTTCGAGGATATATTTCCTAAATAAAATTATTTTAGATTTTAGAGCTACTGAGCAGTTTAGCAGCATACTTAAACCGTCGACAACTGCTAAGTGCATTTCATCCCAGTAGCTAGTCCAGCGCTGTTGTGGAGAGTTTTTGAACTGTTATTTACTGCTTACAGATGGCCACTTTTACTATCAACTATTCTACTGTGGGAGTTGGTACTCTTTACTTCTACACTCCATACAGTGAACTTTACTTGAGTATGATTTGAGTCTGCTGTCATTTCATACAAATACGTCACTCAGATACTACTGCGTTCTACATTACGGGCCGTAGTCTGTTGAATATTCCTGTATGTACTTATTATTTTCTTTGGTCTGTCGGCTCAGTTAACTCATAGTAAACCTCAGAACAAGAAATAAAACGTGGTAAACTGGTAAACAATCTTGACATGTCTTTTTTCTTAATTTGCATTCAAAAGTTCAGTTTCTTCTATGTTTTACTCCATAGGAATCTACATTTCGGAACATGCACCTAAAGTCTCGACTTTCAAAAGTGCCTATTGATATGGTCTAAATGATAAATGCGATTTGACTTAGAGTTAAAAAATCTCTAAACTTACTAATGAATCTAAGACAACCCACTGACGTAACTATAACACAGAGTTCACACGACGGTTTATATATATACGAGTATTCGTATTTCATTTGTAAGTTCTTAGATTTTTTAACGCAAGTTAAGGTGAAGTGAAAAGGCATATATATATATATATATATATATATATATATATATATATATATATATATATATATATATATATATATATATATATATATATATATATATTATCAAGATTGTTTATCTTTAGTAAATAACCTAGACTGTAGGATTTCTTTTTTAAATTCTGCACAGTAATGAAAAGATATTATTATTCACATCTGAAAAAGATTCACCCCAGTCTAGAAAATAATGTTTATTCTGCTAAAAGACTGCCCATGTATACCCACGTACCAACGTATATAATATGCAATTTGGATACAGATGATAAACCAGGGTCACATTGGGTAGCTTTATATATCGATACGAATAACGTCGGTCAATATTTTGAAGTAGAAGATAAGTTTCTGACTTTGATACCAATCACCGAAGGTTCAGCTAAAGTTTTGTATGATAAAACTATCGAATATTTCAACGAGAAAGGAATCCCGTACAAAGAAAATATGTTTATTTGCGTCCGATGGCGCTAATGTAATGTTTGGATCAAATAACTCGATGGTTACTCATTTGAAAAACGATATACCCAATCTTTTCACCATGAAATGCATATGCCACTCGTTTGCACTTTGCACATCGTACGCATGTCAAAAATTACCGAGGGGCCTTGAAGATTTTTGCCGTGAAGTTTTTAATCACATTCAAAATTCACCTAAACGCGTTGGGGATTACAAAACCTTTTAGGCATTTGCAAATATAAAACCTCTATTCTTCTATACGTGGTAGAGCCATGCTGCAGTTATATTAGTAGTATAGTTGTAGCACGAATGGGTCGGCTCGACCGGGAAAGGACCACGCTCTCACAGAATACCAGCGTGAAATAGTAGCTTAATGCTGCTGTATTTCGTATGGTGAGTGTAGAGAACCGGAGACCCTTTTTACTGGAAACGAGGCATTCCATCTTAGTCCTCACGGGTGACAAAGCATCTGCATTTTGATTCGTAATCGAGGATAGATGTAGATGTCTATTGGCCACAGCAACCACTTAACATCAGGTGGACTGTGTGCTCGTTTGTCACCCTATCCTATAAAAAAAAACCTCATAAAATACTGCACCCAGCCCAACCCGGATGGCTATCTTTGAACGACGTTGTGAACAGAATGTTAGAGCAACTTCCAGCTATCAAGTTGTATTTTCAATCAGCTGTTTTCACAGATCGTCTTCTTTCTGCTCAAGGAATTTTAACGAAATCTATGGAACCGACAACCGAGTTATACTTGGAATTTCTTCGATTTGCGTTACCAATATTCACAGATTTGAATAAAGAAATCCAGGCGGAAAAAACAAAGCTGTACTTATTATATCATCAGATTTACACAGCTTATTTAACAATTTTAGAATGCTTTATACAGCCGGTATATTTAGAATTAACAGAAGATGAAAAAAACAATACCCAGGACATTTCGAATGCGAAAGAAAAGAAAGTACTAAGTGTTGATGTAAATGACGTGCAAACCCATACGTCGTTATTTGAAATATATGTAGGGGGAATGGTACCTAATTTAATCCGATTGAAAAAGGAAACTCAAGAGTTGGACGACGACCAACTTCAAAATTTTTACACAAAATGTAAAGACTTTTATGTTGAAGCAATAGTACAAACCAAACAAAGATTCCCATTTGATGACAAAGAACGTCAAACTCTGAAATGTTTACAGATGTTGAACCCACAAACAATTTTAAATCACGATTTTAGCAAGAAACAATTCAATTTCTGAAATCTTGTATTATTTTCCAAATATTTGTCCGGAAGACGTAACATAATTGGATAGAGAATGGAGAACTCTTCGCAACACCAACTTGAATTTGAACGAACCTGAGACGCTAAATGTAGAAGAATTTTGGTACCATGTGTCCAAATTGAAGAAGGGCGATGGATCTGCAAGATTTACCCTGCTATCAAAATTAACTAAAAAGTTTTTGTGTCCACCGCACAGTACAGCAACGGTTGAAAGTTTGTTTTCAAGTATAAATCTTATGAAAACCAAACTTAGGAATAAACTGTCTATCACCACCATAAAAGCCACTTTACATACAAAATCGGAAATTAAAAATTGTTTCGAGTTTAATGCTACCAATGACCATTTAAAGAGATTTAATAAAAATATGTACGATTTCAAGAATAAAAATGAAACTGAAAGTGAAGAGGATGTGCAAATTGAAAACGAGGCAGTTTTATTAGATTAGATTTTAAATTTGTTAAGATTTAAAGTTGATTTATTACTACAAGTATACTTTTATTGCTTTATTACGTTGTTTTATTGATTATTGCTATTAAAAAATACAAAATAAGAAAAACTGTAGATTTACAGTTCTGTAAGTAGAAATTTACAGTTTTCTACAGCTTTTTGAAAGCTTGTTTGCAGTTTTAGTCTAGATTGGGGTTGGAACACTGTCCGACCGCAACCACAAGTTCCAGCGAGCCGCTCCAGATAGTAGGGCATATGCTGCAAGGTATTTTATAAAAGAGTAATTTTTCTATTTTTATTGTTGTTTTAATTTTTGTAATTTTTAGGATAGTTTTATTATTTTTAAATACACATTAAAAACATTTATACTTAATTCTTCGCATTTTGAAGCAATATGTTAGTGAATGACCTCATTACAATATGAGATGAGAAGTTATTATTGGTAGATACAATTAGTATTTTCGAAACTGTTAATTTGCTGTTTACTTACGTTTTACTGAAATATGTCGCTAAGGGTTACCACCTTGGCTATCCATTAACTCAATTGCTTTCAACAATTGCTAATAACAAAACTTATTTAGAACTAATCTTCGGAACATCAAAATCGCCACCTGCTTCGCCATATGCCGCTTTGCTTAAATACTTACATCTGCCTCTACTCCTGTATTGCTCCAGCGCATTTCATCAGTCCATACTGTTACATTTTATTTAACAATTTAGATTGCTTAAAATACAATTTTCTTTTCCAGTAAAAAAATCAAATCCATCAGATCTTTCCATTATAATGAGTAATTCCATCTTATGTCATAAGTCATAACACAGTTTGAGAACCACAAAATTACAATTTCTTTATATCTTATTCTAAAAATATTATTAATAGTAGATTTATATTTTTAGGATATATACTAACTTTTCAAGGTAGGATTGGCAGGAAATTACCAACTTCTGAAATCGGTTGGGTTAGGTTGATAACAATGGTCCGGCTGGCCAGCTATATTTATAAATATATATTTAATAATAATAATGTCCTCCAGACTGAATTTTGGTCCCGGCGGCAAGCCTCAACAAGGCTAGCCATGGCGCACTCTCTTCCCTCACTCTTATAATCCGATGGGACGGTAAACCGACATGACCGGAGAGAGATCAGGCGCAGGACCAACGGCTTTACGTGCTGTCTGAGGAGTGAGACACCGTCAACTTCCTGACTTCGGGCAACTACTGAGAATTTCTTGACGGAAAAATCAATAATTAATTTTTTGGCCCGACCCGGGATTCGAACCCAGGACCTCATGATCAGCAGTCGCACTACAACAATCACTAGACCAACGAGGCAGTTAAATATATATTTATAAATATAGCTGGGCAGCTATTAATTATTGTCAACATTTATACTGGAATAAACACAAAGTATTTGCTATGTATGTTATATTGTATTCATTTTAAACATTATAGGATTATTAAACTTGCGACACTTTTAATGGCATTTTATTTTTAATTATATTTGTGATTGTGAAATATTAATTGTAGCCCAAACATTGTCAAGTTTGGGTGTAGGTAAAACTAACTTTGGTTCATTTTTGGTAGAGGAATTGACAGCAGGTCTGCAAAAGAAAAAAAATACACGTAGTAGTATAATATTTAATCTTAAGAAATAATAAAAGGTGTTTTACGTTCTATGGGCGTGCCAACCGCGCTGCTAGGCGTGGCATCTATGGCAATGTGGGGAGTCCTATATTTAGTAATGAATTTTGATAGGCGGTTTTAAAAAGATAAAAAAATACGATTTTAAGTCTTTTTTAACATAGAGATATTTACACATTTCTGGGGGGCCCCATCTTGGTTACTCGTATGAAGTCGCACCGACTAACCTTATGACATGGGCCTGTTGCCAGCCAGTTGGCATTTACAGACTCATCGGGTGGGTGAAGCGCATATTTTTTACCTTATTAACCTCCGTCCACAAAGTGCTAGCCACAAATAAGTTTTCACTTTTGAGACATTATTGTCGAGTACGTTATAAACTAATATTCTAAGATTACCCCATATTATCCCGTGGCGTGGGTGACATAAGAGGCTTGAGCTACTACGGCTCCCTTCCTGAGAGAGTGGTTCCGGGAAGAATAGGAATAATGATAATAGAATATAATACTACTTTTATTTAAATAGAAGCATCTTTGGACAATGCATTAGAGCTGCTCGTCTATTATGAAATTCAAAGCAAGCGTCTCAATTTCATAAGTGTATTACATAATTACAATAGAGATCCAGGTGAGCATAATTGATAATCAGATCTTTTTGGTCCTGACTGTTCTATAAAAAGTTATAACGTTGTTCACTTGCAGTTTAATATATGCAATACTTACTGCTGCAATTCCACATTAAAGGAAATGGCGTCATTAACTTTCTTCACGTTATGTGGCGAATAGCGATTGTAAAATCCCCAGATACTGTTCATCAACTTGCTGTTATATTTTAATGGAGTTAGCTCTGTAACTGAAGGAACAAAATATGATTTAAGGCGTGGTAGTCAATATTTATATTAAAATAAACTAAAAGAGAATACAATGACTTTTATACTAAGTATTTCAAATTTATTTTGTCACTATGATTTCGAAATTGAGATCAGATTTATGATTTATTTTAAAAATAGCGGATTTTTGAAAGTTTACAAGTAAACTTATTTTTTTTAAATAGTAGAAACAGGCATGCGGTTTGACAACCGCAGCTTTTATTTTTTATTTTATAGTTTTATTAGGAAGTCCCTGCCGCACATTTCCTAGTTCGTTTTCTTCTGTCACCTCTTACGACCTCAACGAGGCGATACGAGGTAGAAGATATTCTTTAGCGGAACTCCACGGTAGTAATTTAACTTCAAAAGCTTTTTCTGTTAATATAATATTAAGATATACATCCAGTTCTCATACGCGTTGTTTCAACAAAAATAATATTCTAAGTTATAATTTCTTCAGTTATATATAATCCTCCAGGGTGACAACACATCTTCAATTTTGATTCTTAATCGAAGATAAATGTAACCTAATGTCAATGGGTCACAGCATTCACTTACCTTCGGGTGAACTGTGTGCTCGCTTTGTTATGATTACCCAGCTTATTTCTTAGCATATAGTTTGTCTCTTTGATATTGATTTGTTGAGCTGGATAGTCAACACGATTCGTACCTACTAACTTATTTTTTGGTTTGGTGAGAATACAGCATCAGTTTCGTTATATCTCAGTTTAGTTGAAAGCAAAAGGTATACGTAAACTTTCTTAGTAGTGACTATTCGCTTACCATTATTGTTGAAATATTTAGGTGAAGGTTTGCCTTTATTGATGTTCGATAATTTCATGTTTCGCTGGGTTTCTCGAATACGACCAGCAGAAAATGCCGACGGAGGAATTGAAGCCATCTTATTGTTTTCGCACGCTGAAAAACAAACGTCGATTCTTGTTCATACTATATAAAATGTAATTGTTGTACAAAAAGTTATTCGTAGATATTTATTAGCAATACTAATTATGACATTCAAGGAATATTCCAGCTCTCTTGGGTAGAAACGACTTATGATAATGATAGTATTATCAAACTTGTATAAATATCATTTTAAAGGGTAAGTAACAGCGACAAGTATATAATACTATACATTTAGTATAATTATACATACATTTAGTATATAATACTATACTTACTAGTTTTTAAAACATATTATTCGAAAACTTGATTTCTGATAGCTCTGTGTTAGTACAATGAAATACCACATAAAATTATTTACCTTTGCACAGTTTGGGAAATATATTTTCTGGATTCAAACTGATAAAAGAATGTATGTTGCTTTCAAGGCCCGAGCGAAGGGTGTTTAAAACGTTTAAGTAGTAAGCACTAGTTAGCACCATGAAATCCTTGTCTAAAAAAATAAGAAGGAAAAATAAAGGGCCGCGGCCGTAGGAGCACGAAACACGAGTAGAACGATACGTGTCAGATATGCCACTGCTTCAGACGCGAAATACTGACCCTAAAGGGAGTTATCAGCGTCTTCCAGTGTGACCCACGCATTAACGATAAAGCGTTAATTTTACTACACTATAATTAATACATACATACATTGAGCATAATATTATAGGCGGGCGAATGCAATTTTTGTTTTTATAGGTTTAACATTGGAATATACTCCGAATTGTTAGTTCTCTTTATTACTATAACGTTGGATGTTTAAATTTGTTATCATGTAATATATTGCATAGTATTTTATCACGTTTATTTGGTGATCAATATTTTGTAGGCTAAAATATGTATGCACTTTACGTGCGATAGATACGAGTACCATTTGTCATAAAGACGAGCGATGGAACATCTGCTTTGTCTAGGCTTACTGATGTTGATGGTGCGTAATATATCTCTAGATTTGTCGATATTGTTAAGAGTTTTTTGTTTTTATAATTTGTCCTTACAGTAATTTTCGTCAGGTGCAGATGAATCTATGTTTTTTCACTTAAATTAGGGATTAAAGGCATTCATGCATAAAAAGAAATCTTATAATAAAAAACTGACAGTCGTAGAACTGCACATGAGAAGTGAAAACTCCTTAGCTTACATGTGGCGTGACGGTCACGCGAGTTCAATGCTTTTTCCCCATCCCAAAGATCGATAACAAAAGTTATATGCAACATCTTACAAGGACCGAATTACAAAAAAGATTACATAGTTATAAACAGTGTTGCAAAAGGTGGGTAGATTTAATTTTTTAACACAGATGAACATAGGTTTTTCTACTAGTTTACATAATGATTCCTTTTACTTACGCGAACACAACACATTGAATAAAACTATTTATACGGATTGTTTGTTGAACAAATCCGTATGAATAGTTTTGTTCAATAGGTCTCCCTCATATATTGACACATAGGAGGATATCTAAAGTTACCAAGCTAGGTTGGCAACCGCGGTTATTTGTTATTTGTAGTTATTTTTATTTATCTTACACTACACTCTGTCTCCTCTTGCTACACCCAAGCGATAATAAAACGGGGGACTAGTGGATTCTTTTACGTCACCACTTATTGGCATATTTGAATATAATTAAGTTGTTAACTGTATAAGTTATAAACTTAAGTTATTTCAAATGGTAAATCTTATGAAAATTATTTGAAATTGACCTCATGACCTCACTGTTTTCTGTTTCCGCCACAGTCTGGTTGTATCTAACAGGTCGGGTAAAAAGTTCATTAGTATTTTGTTTGTATAAAATTGAAGAAAAATCTCTTTGGTAGTACTGTTTGTATCTGGCTGGTTTTAATATCAATACATAGACAATAGAAATAAGAAAAAGAAAATAATAAGTAAAAAACACTTTCCCGCCAGTTTTCAATTGTTTTTCTAACCGCAAATGTGAAGTTTTCTAGAAAGCTTAGTTCCTCTGTTCGATAATAGATGGCGCTGCCATCAACTGTGGCGCGCAACACTGCCCACTCCTAAGACATGCTCGTCCCGAGCTTTATCGGCCCCATAATAACGCGCCAGTCGAGCCACATAGATGATCTTAGAAGTACCTCTTGCACCTTTCTGAAACGGCTCCGCAACGTCAAGGGCTGTCCTCTCCCATGGTGCACCAACATTGTACAATTTCAATGCACTTCTACTACGTGTCTGAGGTCCCCTCACAGCCGCACAACTTGTACATGTGCGACACCAATCCTCGACATCGTCACGATAATGGACCCAGTAAAACTGTTCTCGGATCTTCAGTAGAGTTCGTTTAACTCCCAGACGGACTCCTCAACAACCGTTATGGTACAGCTGTAGAACATTCAGCACTTTAGCTTTAGGGACAACCATTTGCAAACGACAGCTGTCTCCTCGACAATTTTCTCATTTACGGCACAGGACTCCATCCCGAATCAGCAAGCAGTCCCATTGGGCCCAATAGCTTTTCGTGATCGAACTCATAGCTGAGACATCGCTCCACTTGGGCTTGAGAGCACTGGCCTTCATCCAATCCAGAATAAGTTTGATATCCGAATCTTCCTGCTGTGCAAGTCGTAGGCTGTCCTTCCATTCGTTGCTGAGGTGGTCTGTCCCGAGAATCCTCACAGATACCACTTCCTTACCCTTTTGCCTAGTACTATTCTTGAAATCATCAGCATCTGTGTTACCATGCCATTTCCCGCTGCAGTGTTCGATAGTAAAGTCGTATTTCTTCTGCTGCTGATAGTCGCACTACCCTTTCGAGATCGATCACCTTACATTTTTACCGATCGCTTAAGGCAGCTGGGTCGAAGATGGCCTCTTTCTCCACAGCCGTAGCACCTTGGGCTGTAACTTTTATTGTGGTCGCGAACTGTAGGTGCTGCAACCTCCCTAACGTGAGGAGAACGATGATGCTGGGCGATGCCGTTAGCCGCACTACCCCCTCAAGATCGATCACATTCCCTTTCTGCAGTTCGCTTAGGGCAGCTGGATCGAAGATGGCCTTTTTCCCCGCAGCCATAGCACTTGAGGCTGTGTCCTTTATTTCGGTCGCGAGCTGCAACCTCCCTGACGCGATGGGAACGAAGTCTCGTGGTGCCCGAGCCTCACAGTAGCTCTGACTTCAAGGTCGCGGATGCCGTCGATGAATGTCTGCATCAGTTTCTTTTCAATGAGCGCAGGTACAGACTGGTATGCTTTTCGAACAATCTTCTCCACCTCAAGGGCCCACGGCTGCAGGTTTTCGTTGCTGCATTGCACGCGATATTTAAGCTGCGCACGAAAGACGTGTTCCAGGTGAGTTCGCCATATCTTGCCTCCAATGCCTCAAGGAGCTGCTCGTAAGTCACTTTCTTACTGAGAGCTTCCAAAACAGTTAAGGCTTGGTCGCGCAAGCCTAGGGTGAGTGCAGTCATGGCCTGACTTTTATTCAAGCCGTTCGCCCCCATGACGACATCGAACTGGATTTTGTAGGCCGGCCAGGAAGACGTCCCGTCGAACGGCGGCACTTTGAATCCACGTAGCAAAGGTGTTGAAGTTACTACGGGAGTTGTAATTCTATCCCCAAGTTTGAGGGTTCAGCGTTTTCTTCACGTCAGCCATCACGTTGTCAACCCGATGGTTTACTTGGTCGATTCGGGTTTCCGCTTCCTCAATTCGTGTTTCTGCTTCCGACAGGCGGTTGTCATGTTGAGCAACCCTATCCTTCCCTCCCTTATCTGTTTTCCAAAGGTAGCGTGAGTTCCTTCATGTGGAGAATCTGCTCTTCCAACCGACGAGCCTATTCGTCTTGTCCGCCCCGTAGCTGCTCTTCCAATCGACGAGCCTATTCCACCTGCTGATCTTCCAACCGACGGGCCTGTTCCTCCTGTCCGTGCTGCAGCTGCTTTTCCAGCCGACGGACCTGTTCCTCCTGTCAGCGGGTCTGCTCCTGCAGCCGACGACGTAAGAGCTGCTGACGGGCCGTCCTCCGGGCCGGTGGCTGGCCCTCCGACGTCTGCGGCGTTAAACCACCAAATCGTCTCTGGTCCGTCTCCTGCTAGTGTTGACTTCGGGTACGAACACCATCCGTGTCGTCCTTCGGTAAAATCGGCATGATTTAATCCTACTTCTGACACCAATTGTTAAGAGCTTAGGGTTCGTGACAATAAAAACTGTCGAATGAATTACTAAAATTGACACTTTATTTACTGAACACCAATTAAAACTTAAATCACACTAATAGTAAACTGGAGCACCTACGACAAGAACGTGCGAAAAAGATCATGGTCAAAGGGTACTCAAGCTCCACAAAGTAGCGAATCAGTAAGGTGATGTTGTGTGTATGGCGGCGTTGGAAGTCGTTTCTTATGAGCTTTTACCGCCGGGCAATACCATCGATTCGGATCTCTACTGCCACCAACTAATGAGACTCAAGCAAGAAATTGTGACCAAATGGCCTTAATTGATCAACAGAAAAGGAGTGGTCTTTCATCATGATAAAGCCAGACTACGCACATCTTTAGTCATTGTGGCCGTTGAAGGAAAAGGGGAGATCTCCCACCGGGCAAGGTGTTGTGCCCGGGGAGCGGCCAACGCTCCGAGTGATAGTTCGGAGAAGTTCTATATATACTGTCTATGATTCGGAATGTTAATAGCGCGATTTAGGCTTTGGTGTGTTTCGGTGTGCTAGTGGCGCGACGACAGCGCCGCTACATCACCCCCCTGCTCAATCCGGAGGTCGATAGTACAAACTCGTTGTCGACGAATGTGCAAGTGCCAGGAGATTGCCTTGTAGTCTGCGGTGAGTCGAGAAGAAGGCAAGTAATCTGCGAGAGTGCCGTGAAGCAGAGGCGAGCAGTAAGGCTCAGAGCCGTGCCGAACACTGTATAGCGCAGAGAGTAGCTTGAAGGAACAGAAAGCATTATTATTCCAGTGCTGCGATGAACCTTGTGAAGCTAGATGGCTTGCAGGATATGAAGACTGCAGACGATATCTGCTTGGGAGCGAATGGGTGGGGTATTTTATGACGAGGATGAAAGCTTGAAGTTTTCCGACGGTTGTTGGTTGTGTGTTCAGATCACGTAGGGGTCACCACTGTGGCCGTTGAAGGAAAAGGGGAGATCTCCCACCGGGCAAGGTGTTGTGCCCGGGGAGCGGCCAACGGTCCGAGTAATAGTTCGGAGAAGTTCTATATATACTGTCTATGATTCGGAATGTTAATAGCGCGATTTAGGTTTCGGTGTGCTAGTGGCGCGACGACAGCGCCGCTACATCATCATCATTCATCATCATTATAGCCCTTCACAAGTCCACTGCTGAACATAGGCCTCCCCAAGTAATGCCACAAAGCACGGTCCTGAGCCATCGACTTCCTGCATGTCTTACCAGGTCGTCACTCCATCTAGTGGGGGGTCGCCCTACACTACGCCTACCGGTACCGGTACGAGGCTGCCACTCGAGAACCTTTCTTCCCCATCGGTTCTTCGAGCTATATGGCCGGTCCATTGCCACTTCAGCTTACCAATCCGTTGGGCTATGTCGGTCACTCTGGTTTTACTGCGGATATCCTCATTTCTGAGTCTATCACGCAGAGAAACTCCGAGCATAGCCCTCTCCATAGCGTCCTCATACGGCCAGCAGTAAAGGACCACGTCTCAGATCCGTAAGTCATCACTGGCAACACCCACTGGTTAGTCTAGTTTTCAGAGATTGAAGTATACCTGACGAGAAGATGTGTCGTAATTTCCCGAACGCTGCCCAGCCGAGTTGAATCCGTCGATTGACTTCTCGGTCGAAGTTGGACTTACCTAGTCTGACTATTTGTCCCAGGTAAACCTACTCGGCAACAACTTCGAGCATAGTGCTCCCAACAACTACTGGCATAGGTGTGACATGGACATTTTAATGTCAAAAAAAACAAAGATCATGTTTACATGATCTTTGTTTTGTCCATGTTCATCTTAAGACCTATCCGTTGGAAGGCACTATTGAGGTCATCCTTAGTCACTCATCAAAAATTGAGAGAACTTGGTTGGGAAGTGTTAATGCATGGCCACCATTTAGACATGACCTTACACCTTCAGATTTTCACCTGTTGCATCAAGAGAGGACTGCCAAAATTACTTGTCGCATTTTTTTGATCAACAATCTACCTACAAGATGGTAACAAGTTATCGAACAAAATGTTTATATTATAATTAAATGTAATTAAACTTTGAAAAAAAAAAACATATTGTATTTGTATATAAAATACAAAGAAACTTTTTCCCCGACCTATTATTATTGCAATTCTTGTTACTTATTATTTTGGTTAATTTTATAATATTCGACGACGCTTGATATTTAAATACCACGACAAATTGTATGCGTGTTCACAAAAAATAGAATATAGAATATACGATACATTAAATAATACATTTAAATACGTACATGTTATATTTGATAATATAATATTAAGCTGGGAATATAAACGTATCAATTATAATCGATCAAGGGATTTTAAAGCTAAATACTTACTATGTTATACTCCCATTTAAAAAACTTAACATCTGCAACTTCTCTTAGTTCGGGTCACTTAATTTACTTCCTATCACATGGTCGCGTATCTTGACCCGTAAGCCCCTGATCTAATTTGGTTCAACCTATTAATTATAAAGATAAGTAAATATGAAGAAAATCTTTGTACCTATCCTAATTTAGTAATAACTAGTGCATTTCATTACCGTTATTTTATAAACTGGTGGTGGTGGCTTCATTCTGATTTAATTACTTAAGTCACAAGCGACTTTAAGAAATATCATGAGCTGGGAGTGAGTTGAGAACTTGAGACACTGAAGCAGTAACGTTTGACGAGGTGTTAAAGAGAGGTGAAACCATATTCATGTTACGAGCTTGAGGTTCGTGACAATAAAAATTGCCGATAGAATTACCTAAATTAACACTTTAATTTTCTTTACACAAATTAAATCTTAAAACACTAATAATTAAGCACACTAATTCACTTTATTTCGCTCCGAAGCTTCGCTTGTCTCGCCAAATTCAATACTTCCCCGATCGCGTATTGCAGCGCCTTTATATAGGGCTCTTCCACGAAAACATCCAGAATATTCCAGAGTATTCGAGTAAATACGCGCGCCAACCGACCAAGCGCAGAAAGATCGAGTGTAGAGCTTCTAGAAAGTTTAGTTCTTCAATTTGATACTAGATGGCGCTGTCGGTTAAAAATTAGTCGTGTCATTTTCTGGAAAGCTCTCTCCTCGCTCTATTACCCGACACTAGATGGCGCTAGTGCCATGAGATGAGATGTCAACTTAGCCGCGCAAAATTCATTTATTTTGACTAATGTATGCCGCGAGTGCCGGTTGATGGGTTCGATAGAACCCTGCCGTCATCAAGCCATCTGATAGGGATAACGGATGCAAAAGGTTGCTAGGAGATGTTGTAGCACATTACACTCCCTTATTACATCATCCAATTCCGATGCGTTCAGGTGCCCCCAGACAGCGGCTACATTCTACAGGCTTATTTTGCAATAACCGGCCAAATTTGTAGAGAAGGTTGAGAACTAATTATCGGACGCGGCTGACGGACGCGGCTGACAGCCGCGGCTTATTGAGATCTAGCCAGTACATTTAGTACTACACTGTGCAAACTATCGGCCGTAAGACGCGGACATGACCTTGCGTCGCTCTTGAGCGTTCGGACGTCCGAACAGAATCTGGCCGGCTGGATGTTTGGTGCGTCCGCGGACAGTGTGAACGGGGCACGGGACGCGTCCGCGGACGTTTCGAGTGTCACAAGCGAACCAACTGCGCTCGCGACATGATATGTAATGAAAAAAAAATTAATTGAATGTGTTCATAGCCACGAGTGCCTATATTTATAAGTACATATTAGTACATTCATAAGTACATTTTTTAACGTTTATCATCTTTTTGTAAGTCTGGATACAATGTATGAAATTCATCATACTCGAGTCGTTTTACATTAATATCATGGACAAGGAGTGTTTGGGTCCCCTATTTTTTGGAGGACGACATAAAGCAGCTGCCGCTAACTTTATAAATTCGTCCTCGCTGTCACTGTTTGTCATGTTTCTCGATTGACAAAACCTCTCTGGAATGACCGAAGCAAGGCGTCCGAGGACGCCGTCTCAGCTACCGTGCACACCGCTAAGCCGCGACTGTCAGCCGCGGCTGACGGACGCGTCCGATAATTTGTTCTCAGCTTTAATGAAGCAAATGGTGACGAAAAATTATTAAAAAAATCTCAAACATTCAGTCTTTTTATCTTTTAAATCGTGGTAATGCAATTATTTTAACAGATTTTACCTAATTTAAAGGGCACGCAAACATTCGTAAGGGTCGATCGGTAGGCAAAAACGTTCTTTCGCATATACCACGGGGAGTGCTCTCAGGAATTGTTCGGATTAATCCCAGCCGCCAAATTTCGTGAACGCACTACGCGGCAAACGTCCCGATACCATCCACACCATCTGGATGCTTGGCGGTCCACCACTGTACGTTTCACAAGTTTTCTTCCGCGTACGACCTCTCTGTGGAATAGTTTACCACCGGCGATTTTTCCGGACCGATACGACCTTCAAGGAAAGAGCTTATTCCTTTCTAAAGGGCCGGCAACGCACCTGCTATTCCCCTGGTGTTGCGGTTGATCATGGGCGGCGGTAGTCACTTAACATCAGGTGAGCCGCATGCTCGTTTGCCCCCTCTTCTATAAAAAAAAATATTTGTAATTTATAGATCATATTTAAACGTTTTTAAGTGGTAAAGATAGGACAAATCTCTTTTATGAACTTTGTCCTCAAAGCAGCAGAAGTGGCTTTAAATTTACGTCCGGTCTTACCCCTTGATGACCATTTGTTCATCATGCATGTAAAAAATTTTGTCTTGTCGCGGGTGTCCTAAATGTACGAGGTCGGCCGGTCCTCTTACGATCTTCGAAGCTTGAATCTTCAGTGAATCGTTTGAGAATATAGCGATAAACATACGATTTGTTTATCATCATTTGGTTATCTTAAATTTTTGTAGAATATTGAAAATATGTTTTGGCGCGTGACGCGCACAGCGGTGCAACGCGATAACCACTACTCCATCTTTTCTTCGATTACTCCATATTTAAAAATGAATGTCATTAATTTTAATGTCTTTTTATTTTCGGTAAGCGCTAACATTATATTTTTAAAATTTGTTCAGTTCAGTATTCAAAAATTTTAAATAATAAGGTTTTGACAGAACTTATGACACAACAAAGTATACTCTTTGGACGTCGTTAGAGCAATACTCAAGTGTGAGTAACGACCCAAGAGAAAATCTTATTTGACTTTATCCTGATGATATTCCGGACGTCAATTTAATTGGAATTAAATTGACTCTACAGAATTTTAAAAATTGCAAGGCAGGAATGCCATAGAAGAGGAATCGGTACCTTTTTCAATTGGCACTACGCTATAAGCATGGAACCGAAGCAAAAATTAAGCGAAAGGCGATAACCCCCTTTTAAAGAACTACATCTAATTTTCTTCTGAAGTAGGTCTCCATGCTGTTTTCAAGTCATTCCGTCTTGCACGCAAATTTAATGACTTCTAGTCTCCGTTGGGATCTTAACATCATGTTCAGTGTAACCTTTTTTATACACGGGGAATTATCTGCGCGTACCCGCCTTGTGGGGGCAAGGACGGATAATATTGGGTTCGCACTGACTAAAACACTATGGTGATCCACCTTCATCGCATGATGGCATGGCCACGGAAACGCCTTCGCACACACGACGCACGACCAGAGCGCACTCCTCTTTCCCCTTCGACTCCACCTGCTGCTGGGGAAGGAGAAGAGAACACCCCTTCCGCCAGTCCACCAACATGCATTTGAACAATAGATTGGGAACGGTACGCCCACTAGGAGCGGCAACCTACATTATACAAGTTTATATCTGCCGTCTAAGTCACATCTTTTGTCTATAGATTAAGAGTGACAAACGAGCACACAGTCCACCTGATAAGTGGATGCTGTGACCCACAGACATACATTTAACCTCAATTAAGAATAAATTTGCCAATGCGTTGTCACCCCTGACGACTGAGATGGAATGCCTCGTTTCTAGTAAAAAGGGTCTCTTGTCAATACGGTACAATACGGCCGACGTATCTTGGCGAGTCTGAATATAGGCTCTGCGAAGTTTAGCGCATGAACACTCGTGAAGAAAACTGTTATTGTCATTTTTTTATATATACCAATGTACAAATAAAATTTCCCTAATACAGTGACCAAAAATATCAAAACACTTTGGAGACATTATAAATTAAAGATTCAATTTTGATACCTCACCTTTCGATAGGGGCAGATTTTATCACAAACACATACAATATTATTTACATTTAATACTTTTTATTTATTTACACTTATTATTATTTAATCACTGTCGCTGAGGGGGGAAATTCCTAACATAAAGTCGTCGGCCCCTTGTGTACCATGTGAGGTACTTGGCATAGGTTCATCTTCGTAATCGTCGCTCTCACTTTCAGACTCACTTTCTGAATCTGAAGCTGTATTAATGATGAATAATTGATCCGTCATTTCGTCAATAATATGGTCGCTCTTCCTATAGTCATGTTCGACCTCTTGCACTTTTCTGCATAAAGCACTCCATTCATTCTGACCCATTAAATTTACTTTTTCTTGTATGAGCTCCATTGTCCGGGTTACGTTCCAGTCGACGTTTTTAGCGGCTACGTGCCCTTTAATGGCAGCCCACACCATCTCGATGGGGTTTAAATCGGGATGATATGGGGGTAAACGAAGGACATCGTGGTTGTTTTGTTTAAACATTTCATCTATTACGTATTTTTTATTCACGTCTTTGTTTTTTTTTATTAGATCGTAAAGTTGTGGTTTACGCATGTCCTTTTCATATGGTATACCCTTTTCTAATAACCACGATTCCATTTTTGCCTTCTTGTCATTAGATGTAGGGGCAGGATCCATTAATTTGTTGTGGTACGGAGCATTATCGATCACCACCACCGAGTTAGGGCTCAAATTTGGAATCAGTTGGGTCCGTAACCATTTCTCATAATTTTTGAAATTCATGTCATCATGATAGTCTCCGGTTTTGCTGCCAGATTTGAACATTAGTAGCGCGTTCGGAACAAACCCTGCTTCTGACCCAGCGTGTACCATCACTATCCGCTGACCTTTTGATATCGGGCGCTTTAGTCCTTGAGCGGAACCATCTGACCACGCCTTACCTTTTGTATGTGATGAGTGGGCATACGACTCGTCAGTGAATACAATTGGTCGCCCTTCGTCCCTGTATTTTTTCATTGCCTTCAAGTACAAGATCCTTTTCAGGCGAATGTCGGTCTTCTCTATAAGAACCATTCTATTGGTTTCGGTCTTTCGCCACTTGAAACCCAAGTTTTTGATAATTGTCTTTAAGCTCGTTTTACCACCTTGAAAATTTATATCCCGTTTGAGTTTCGCTAGTAATTTGTTTATCGTCGGCATTTCTTTTTCAGTTTTGTGGAAGTTGTGTATGCATCTTTTTACTACTCCCTGGTCAAAATTATCCATATCAGTAATAGGTTTTGATCTAGACCTTTTTTTACCAGGCGTGCGGAATACTGAAAGTAAGCCCGAAATATTGCCTTCAGTTGCGATCCGCTGTACTGTGCGTTGGGACACACCAGTTGCGTTAGCAACTCTTAAATAAACTTTATCGACATCTTTTACGCCTTCTTCTTTTTCTTTTTTCATATATTGCGTTAAATCGTAAATAATTTTTCTCGCCTGGCGATTTAACACACTGTTATGTTTTGGTGGCATGTTTGGCGAATAATATAAGTGCTAACTGACACTTGCAAATAAAACAAATAAAACAAACAAAACAAACTTAACACTATTAATAAAAACAAACAACAATAACAACGAAAACTTTTGTAACCGACTGTGCTCAAGACAGAGATAGCGACACGAACACGACACCAATGCTAACGTGTGACTGAGAAATATTACCGTGTACCGAGCATTGCCGAATAAGCACGAAGCTTTACGAAGTAACCAGAAAGGGATGTCCAACACGCGTGCCTGAGGGTGTTGTTTAATCGATTTTTATTCAAATCGATTAAAATTAAGACATAAAAATATATTTATTTGCAATTTATAAGGAGGTTCTAAATTTTCTCAAATAGTCGTTACTCAAGAAGACGTTAATAGATAATTGATATTTAAGTACATTATGTCTTTCAGCTGAGAAAATAATATGTTTTTAGTTTTTTTTTTTATTTAAGTCGAAATCTTGTTTATTATCAACAAAATTCACTATATTTGTAAATCTATTTCGTTTAATATCTTATATAAACAAAAATCAATAACTTCTAAATAAAACTAATCGATTGCGATATTTTATGACTAAAGGGTCGATTGTGTTTACTTATGGTCAATCTCTAGCCTAGACCACCGCCCCCCGTACGTCGCCTCATGCCACCATTTTGTTCCTTAAAAAAGCTATTGCGCAACCTTCTGCGCGAAGGTCGGACTCGCCAAGATACGTCGGCCGTATTATAGTTGATGGCAAACTGCGCACAGTTGTCGAAGAATATGTTTGCCTTTTATACGTGGTAGAGTCATGCTGCAGTTATAGCACGAATGGGTCGGCTCGACCGGGGAAGGACCACGCTCTCACAGAATACCAGCGTAAAATGGTAACTTATTTCTTATGGTGAGCGTAGAGAACCGAAGACCCTTTTTACTGGAAACGAGGCATTCCATCTTAGTCCTCATTGTGACAACGCATCTGCATTTTGATGCATAATGGAAGATAGATGTAGATAGATGTCTGTGGGCCACAGCAACTACTTACCATCAGGTGTAATGTGTGCTGGTGTTGTTACACTTTTTCACTAGCACTAAAACAACAGATTCCATTTAACTTCTTTAAAAATGTTTCCCTCTAATTTTTCTCTACACTTTTCATCCCTTCCCGTCCATTTATGACCACTAGTTTGTCATTTTAAGTACCTACTTCTTTTTAGTTCACATTATAATAATATTTATAGTGGTCCCTAACCAAAATTTTTTCTCACTTTTATATAGCAGTAAGTCTGCTGAATTATTATGTTGTGAATAAAGAATTCCATCGATTAGTAGAAACAAAATATAATAATAGAAAATAGTTACTTAAAACAAAAATTGAAGAAAAATATGGGAGCTGTTAGCCCCCCACCCCTCCTCCCCTAACCTAACCTAGTAAGTCAAGCACTCCAACATTTTTCTATTTATTAAAACAAGGCATGATTTACTTTAATCAGTATAGTAAAAAAATATGCCATCGTTATTATAATTTATTTAAAAATAGAAATGAGAAAGCAGAGAAAATTAATAAATAATTAATGATAAATTAATCACCATACCGCATGCTTCTATGAAAATTTGTATTTTACTATAGAGTCAATAATGCATACAAATAGTACTTGGTCCTAAATTTCAATTTAAAATATTAATTAAACTAAGGCGAAAGTTTTTACGAATTACTATTGCCTTGGTTCACGAAATGTTTATTTAAATAATACGACGTAATAAGGACTTTGACGTCATGATCTCATGATAAATCTAGGAGTTAGTTCTGACGTATAATGCACACTTTACAATATAAATAACAAAAATATTATTAAGAAGCTTCTTATCAGCACAGTTAACGTCATATTTTTTGTGTAATAATTTTTTTATTGAATAAACCTCAAACCCTCTCAGAAATGTAAGGAGGCCTGTGCCAGCAGTGGGCATAGTTTATAACTTTAACTTTAAAAATAATTACATTTTTTTTGAAATATCCATTCCCTTAATTTTAGTAAAATAATAGTAGACCCAAGCAGAAGAACGGAAGATTTAAGTTAAATGGTGTTCTAGACCCAGCCTGATATTGTTTAATAGAGATACTCTATTTACAATTTTTTTTACGTGGTAGAACTACGCTGCGGCTATATTACGGTTATAGCACGAATGGGTCGGCTCGACGGGGGTAGAACCACGCTCTCTATACCAACGTAAAATAGCAGCTTAATGCTGATGTGTTTCGTATGGTTAGTCCAGAGAACAGAAAAACCTTCCTACTGGAAAGGCGGCATTCCATCTTAGTCCTCACGGGTGACAACGCATCTGCATTTTGATTCGTAATCGAGGATAGATGTAGATGTCTATGGGCCGCAGCAACCACTTACCATCAGGTAGACTGTGTGCTCGTTTGTTACTTTATTCTATAAAAAAAAAACTTATTAAAATGTTTTGTATTAGAATAATCTCAATCGGTTTGGCCATATATATATATATATATATATATATATATATATATATATATATATATATATATATATATATATATACATACACACACTCACACACACACACACATACATACACACACACACACACAAACCTGCGCGCGCACGCACACACGCACACACAAATCAATCTGGGTTGGTTTCCTGCTGGCTCTTCCCAGGAGGAATCCTAGCGGCGGCTAATGAGGTATTTGACGTCCCGATGACATAACAAAGGCCACTATAATTAAAAGTTTAAGGTAACCTTTATTAACTATGAAAATGAAATCCCCGACTTCTGATAGAAATTTTATTCTTTGAAGTCGGTTTTTACTTTTTACTCGACTGCTAGGGGATATCCCATAGAACAGATACTATAATACATACATAATAGTACGGGGGATTGGGTGGAGCCCGTGTAGCCACTAACATGTCAATTCACACGTATAAATGTCAACACAATCAACCGTTTGCATATTTCTTTCTTTCTTTTCACATGCAAATTATTTAAAAAATGGCAAATTGTGTAATAATTACATGTCGAAAGAACAGCAGGAAATGGAATTTAAATAAAGGAGACATATCCAACAACCAGTAGGTCGAAACTGGAATGTGTCAAAAACATTAATCAAAAGTCTAAAATGTGTTTGTAGTAGTGATAACAGATAATACGACGTAATTGTTTGTACGTGTGCTCCCGGCGACGCCAACCCTCCTACAAAATAAGGTTGACAGCCGTTCTATTGTGTATTATAGTATTCTATGGGATAACCCTTTTCGCGCGTATCTTGTATGTATGTATGTTTGTTTGTAAATTAATTTATTACCTCGTATCTTCCAAACGGCTGGATGAATTTATACATTTAAAGTATCATTATGTTCGTCTTAAAAACCCAAGTGTCCTTAGGTAGCTGTTTGGATTTTTAGCACGAAATCGTAATACGTTAATAAAAAAAATTAACAAACCTATCGAGTAGGGTATCAAAATAAAGGAAATTAAAATAGGATAACAAAAATATATTTAAGTTATGTTTAAATTTAATGAGGAATAATAAATTGGTTTAAAACGTTTTTGAAGCGTTTTAGCGTAAAAATGGGCCATCTTTGTGTCGGACCTCGTGCTAGGTATCGTACGAAATTTAGTGTTGGGACACTAAAAAATTTAAAATAAAATAAGTAATTTAAAAAATTTAAACGCGACTGCAAAAAAGACAATTTAAAAATAATACACTAAAAAGACGGAAACAAGATTGAAAAAGAAAACAAACCAATTGCAAATTATAAACCGAAAGAAAATTAACAGGTTCCGCGGGCTACTTGCGGTTATTTACCTTAGGCTTTCAGCTTATAATAGTCAATTAAGCCAAAATAGAGTTTACTTTGTTTAACAGTTTATTTTAATTTTGTTTTCTATTGTCAATCTTGTTTCTACCTTTTTAGTACATTATTAATATTCTTAATTAAAACTTTTAAAAATATTAATATTTTAAGACCCTTTTTTGTGTTAAAATTAACTAAAGATCTTTTGAGGTTTTGGAAAAATTTTGCAAATTATGACAATAATACATACTATTTGGGATAATTTTTTTTTTCTAAAAAAAGCGGCGAAAAAATACTATTTTCTTTAAGGATTGCATTAACACTTTTTGTGATATTTTACTCAAATATACTAGAATGTCGGCATTTCACCCGCTCACTCTTAGGGCTTATATGGAATTACATATTTACACTATGTGTTAAAACAAAAGTTACGATGATCAGGTCATATATTCATCCATAATCGGTTTACATCTTTTAACTTAAAGTCTACACAATATTGTACATAGTTAAGAATTTGTATAATTTCAATATTATATATATTTCGTTATTACTTACAATAAAATGTTGCAATATGTCTTAGATTTATTTGTTCATTTGTATGAAGGAATTAGAGATTTAAAATAAAAACTATAACTTTTTAAAAATTATGTGAATTTTATTAATTTTATTAATTTATAGTAAGGTAGGCGGGAACTAATTGTTGCAAGAATTCGCAAAAGAAGGCGTTTTCGCTGAATTGAAATCCCATTTTGTTGTTTAAGTACTTCGGTGCTGCTGACGCTTTCATGTACATTCATAAATGTAGCTGATATTATATGATTAAGAGGATATCCGGACGGCAGTTAGTCCACACAAAATGTATTCCTGTTTTCTCCCTGGATAATGACACTAGAGTATATTCTTTTACGGTTTAATATATTTCCACAACTGCCATATTTTCTGTATTTTAAATTAGTAATATCGCCGTTATTAAACAAACAGTTCGAGCTGCAATATCTCTTAGTTGCCTAGCTCGGTCGTTCACGCACAACGGGACAGCAATACACCGCCAAAATGTATTAAGAGGATACCTTGAAAATTAATCGTAGATTTGGGGGCGTGGCTTATCCCTTTGTCAGTGAAGCTCACGCAAGACTGAGGGAGTGTCAAAATGAAAGTGATGCAATGACTTCATAGTACGCAAATTATGAGATAGCTATACCGAGCATACGCTCGGAACAAAGATTAAATAAGCACCAAACAATTTTTTTTAAACTTTGTTATGAATTAAAAATGGTTTATGAGAACTTTGTTTATAGTTTATTTTAATACGAACTTAGACATGATTATTTAATATGCCTTAAAATAACTCCATGAACCTATTCGTAAAAATATTGTGGTGTCATGGAGAAATGTAACTAATTAGAGCCTACTATGCAATTTTTTTCTATCGAGAAAATTACATGTAATCATATTTTCCTTTTATGAAATCCAAAGTCGTATAGTCAAAAATCATATACCAAAATTTTGATCGTAATCCATAAAACTTAATAAAATATGTGAAATAGAAAAATCCACAAATTTTCGAGGTATCAACTTAATCAAATATCTTACAGACCAGATATCCTAATAACGAATAAAATAAAAACCGGCCAAGAGCGTGTCGGGCCACGCTCAGTGTAGGGTTCCGTAGTTTCCCGTCCGTCACAATAAGTGTTCCCACTTATGAGTTTAAAGGTGGGTCCATCCATTATGTTCGCGCTCCAGCGAAATTATTGACATTATCAAAAAATGATTTTAGTAAACCCCTATTCATTTTTAAATACCTTTCCAACAATATATCACACGTTAGGGTTGAAATTAAAAAAAAATCACTTCCCACTTTACATATAGGGGGGCTACCCTAATAAAACATTTTTTTCCAATTTTTATTTTACCACTTTGTCGGCGTGATTGATACACATATTGGTTCAGCTTTCTAGTGCTAACGGTCACAGAGATTAAGCGAGGACGGACAGACGGACAGACAGACATGGCGAAACTATAAGGGTTCCTAGTTGACTACGGAACCCTAAAAAGAATAAGTATTTATATAACATAGTTCAGTCACTTTTATATCATTTCAAAAGGTTAATTTCATTAAAAAATATTGATATAACTCCGGTGTATCTGTATAACATAATTTTTTTACGCTTAGCCGTCTTAACTAAAAATAAATAATGAAATAAATATTGCGCGTTGGAAATGAACACGGACAGTGCCTTCGCGTTACAAAATACTGCTTAGCTCGGTCAGCACCCACATTCAGAGGTTACCTGAAAAGAAAAAAAATCCATAAAGCGCGTGCGCATTATACATTATATTTATATTAATCTGAAAGAGGAACTTATTGCTGAAGAGATTGATTTTTACTACGTGCTTGTTACAAAACGAGAAAATTCCATGAAAAAATGTCCTTATTTCTCCTAAAAAATGGCTGAGATAATTAATACTAAAGTGCGCTATCCTGCGCGATGTCTTCATCAAAATTCGGCCGGACGGACAAGTGCTATGACGTCATCACTCGCACCTAGCTGCGCATTGTAAGGGAAACTACGATTTCGCTCGCAATTTCGAGCGGGTCACTCACTACTGTGATTATTATTTTTGACTTAACATATAAGTGTTGTGACGTCCCCGAATGCTTCAATACGACTAAAACCAGCAAACAAAATGTTTTTATGGTCCCTTTCCTAGCCAAATAACAGAAAAAAGTGAATGATCGTTATGAAGAAAGCAGATCCTATATCTAGGACACAGAACATACGTAAGCAAGCTATAGAGCGCGTGTATAGCTCATTGCTCATTATGGCAAGCATAACCGAATGTTCTATAAATACTGATACTTAGATTCTGATATATAGATGATGAGCGGTTGAATAGTGATGCGTCAAGATCGATGCATATACGTCAATGCACTGATGTTTTTAATTAAGTATTTAGTAAATACTACGTAGGTGTGTAAAGTATTTAGTAAGTATTGCGTAGGTGGGTAATTAATTATATGACAGGTTTTTTCGGATCTTTATAACTGTATAATCTAATTTTACATAATTCACTGTTCCTTAAAAAGGGTTAACTTGTCATATGATTGCCGTTTTAATTGCTTGATCACAGTTTTACGAACAAGATATTTCAATCCAATGTCAATATATGTTTTTAATGATCCATTAGTTTTGATAAAATTAGTCTTTTTTTATTAAAATATTACTTAATAATGAAAATAAAAGATCATTATTCTTCTAAGTTTGTTTCCGTGAATCGTTTAACTGCTTGTTACTGCACATTTTATCAAGGTAACATAAAATTCAAGTGAAAACGGACGATGAAAACAAACAAAAGAAAAAGCGCACGTGATCTTTCGTGACTATTAAATATTAATCACCCTTGCTATTTTGAGACTTTTTTGATTAGTGATCGCCACTTTTGAAGCTCACTTCCTATGGGCTTCCCGAGAAATTGTGCGATTGGATCACCAGCTTTCTTGCAGATCGGAGCATCAAGGTCGTTGTTGACGGTGCAAACTCCGATTGCAAGCCCAATAATGCTGGTGTTCCACAAGGCTGCGTGCTATCGCCAACGCTGTTTCTTCTGCATATCAATGATATGTTGCATACCCGTAACATTCATTGCTATGCAGATGACAGCACTGGTGATGCTCTTTATACTTATAATTTATATTATTTTAATTTATATTAATATTTCTCGGGAAAACGTCTCCGAGTGCCGGGACAAACTTGTGTCTGAAGTCGAGTCTTTGCTGAACAGAGTCTCGGATTGGGGGCGACTAAATCTAGAGGTTTGAGATATCTTTATTTCTCATAAGAATTTATAATAATAATTCACTTATATGAGAAAGTTTTAAAACACATACAAACAAAAATAATAGTCTTATCCTAGGCGTACACTAATATATCGAATCAATTTCACTCAAACACATTCAGTTGTAATTATACATGTTTTAGCAATTTTTATTCCTAGAGCAACAAAATACTAAAAATAATAGGGTACTTTTAAAGTCTTACATAGCCAAAGGCGCAAACAATGCTTGGACGCGCACCTTACACAGACCGAGTGTAGCTAGAAGCGACGCGTAAAATAGTGAAATCAATGTACGCTCAGGTTAGAAGTTAAATAATATTTTAAGTGCTTTCTAAATGTTGGGATTGATTTTGCTTCTTTGATATTTTTCGGTAATTGGTTATACAATTTCGCACCTTCGTACATTAAGTTTTTTTTACCATAATTAGTTCTTGGGGTTAGGAGGCAAAGGTCGTTTGCACGTCTTAGTCCAATTTTTTGTATTTGTTGTTTCTTTTTGAAAGTTATTTGAGTATATATATCTTTATTTAATATTTTTCTTATTAATATACAAGTTTTATACATATATGTTTGAGCAATATTTAATAATTTTGTTTGTTTATACAGTAGATTTGTTGGTGTAAGGAAATCATATTTAAATAATATTTTAATAAGTTTATTTTGTGACCTTTGTAGTGGTTCTAGATTTGTTTTCGCAGCGGTGCCCCAAACTTCAGTCAAGTATTCTAAATGCGGTTTTATAAGAGAGTTGTATATATTATATCGAACTCGGTGCGGTAAACATACAGCCATCCCCCGTATGGCACCAGAAAGAGAAGTTAATTTTGTTTTAATTTTAGAAATATGTGGTTTCCATGTTAAGTGCGAGTCTAATATCAGTCCAAGATATTTCTCTTCATTAACTTTATTTATAATTTGGTTATTTATTGTCAATGGCGTGTAGTGTGATATTTTTTTGTTTTTTGCTGTAAATAGTTTGTTTTTGATATATTTATAGTAAGCCGATTGCGTTGAAACCAAGTGTTTAGAACATCCAAGTCATTTTGTGCGTCTTTAATGACAGAGTCTATAGAATGGCCAAAGTAGAATAGAGCGGTATCATCGGCGTATAACGTTATGTCTCCATTAAGCCCGAGTTCTTTTACATTATTTATATATATAAGAAACAAAAGAGGCCCCAGAATCGATCCCTGAGGTATACCACAGGTTACAACTCTGGGCCCACTCTGTGCTTCACCGATCTTAACCACTTGCCGACGATTTGTGAGGTAAGATCTGAGTATCTCATGAGCGGTTCCTGCAATGCCAATATCAAATAGTTTTTTTAATAATAGGTCGTGACTAATTGTATCAAAAGCCTTCTTTAAATCTATGAAGACTCCTAGTGCTATTTGTTTTTTATCAATACTAAGTTTCACTTTAGTTATGAGGTCTACTGTAGCTGACAGTGTGTTAGATTTTGGTCTGAAACCATACTGCTGCTTGTAAAAGAAGTTTTGTGCAGAGAGATAAGTTTCAAGACGTTTATATAACAGTTTTTCATAGATTTTAGACATTACAGGAAGAACAGATATTGGGCGGTAATTGCCAGGTTCCAATTTAGTACCAGATTTAAATATAGGTGTAACTTTAGCGATCTTTAAACTATCAGGGAAAGTACCGTTTTCTAGATTTTTATTTATGCAATTAGTAAGTTCAGGAAGGATGATGTGTTTCAAACATTTTATTGATTTGCTATTTACCCCGTCTAATCCGGAGCTAGTATTTGTGCTTAAGCTATCTATAAAATTTGCAATTTCTTCCATTGTACATGGCTGTAACTGTGTTAGCGCGATTGACTTGGCAGTGTTTGCTTTATTTGTATAGGTTAAATTATTATGGGGATTTGCTAGTATTTGACTATTTAAGATCAAGCCTACATTAGTAAAAAAGTCATTAAATTGTTCACATATACCATTTTGATCCGTTATGTAACCATTCGCTGTTAAAAGTTTACTCGGTAGTGATGGGTCTCTTACTTTGTTGTTAGAAAGGTCTTTTATTAGTTTCCACATCTTTTTTGGGTTGCTCTTGCAGTCATTGAATACTTTTAAATAATATTTAGTTTTAGTTTTATGAATGGTTCTTGATACTTCGTTTCTTTCTTTGATGAATGCTTCTTCTAATAATTTGTCCTCTGGATTCTTCTTAAATTTGCTCCATATTATATTTCGACTATTTATTCTATCTAAAATTTTCCTATTGATCCAGTCTTGGCGAGGTGGGTTAAGAATTTTTATTTTTGGGAATCTACTATTGCTGAGGCAAGAATCCAGCTTCTCTTTAAATATTTCATATGATTTATTACCAATATCTGTACAGTTTACCATAGTTTTACATAGTTGTTCGTAGTTAATAGCTTCATATCTAACTTTTCGCAGTGGTTCAGGCCGGGATTTCTGTATTTCAAAGTATATTTGCTTGTGGTCAGACATAGGGGTTTCGATTATGATGAAATTAAATCTGTGTCGTTTGAGATTTGAGCAAACATGGTCTATTATTGATTTTGTTGAAACTGTTTCACGGGTACAGTATTTATCGTCTATTTTATTTATTATATTGTGACCATTCTCTTCTAGCACTTCCTTGTAGTTATTGATTGCCTGTTGTTGACTCAGTAAATTAATGTTAAAGTCTCCAAATACAAGGGCTCTGCTTCTTTCATGTAATTGCTTGGAATAAAATTCCAAGAAACTTTTTAAATTTGAGGCGTCTGGTTTCCGATATACAGCACCTATATCAAGACAATAGTGGTCAAGATGGATCCATAGGTAGTGATTTTCACCTTGGGACTGATTTTCTGTTACGTGGTGTTTTAGGCTATTGCAAATGAATATAGATACTCCACCACCTCTCATGTTACGCCTGTAATTAAAATGGTGAATATAGCCGGGAATCTGAAGACTAATAGCTTCCTCGTCTGACTTTATCCATGTCTCTGATAGGATGATTATATGAATCCTATTCTGAAACGACTCAACTACGCATTTTAGTTCATCCAATTTTCCTGGTTTCACTATACTTCTTACGTTAGCATATAGGAATCGTAGAGACTTTTTGGTGGAAGAAATATCTTTGTAACTATTAACAATTTCATAGGTAGTTGGGTTTATGTTGCACGAAAGTGTTTGGAGGTGAGTGGTGTCATGTGAATTTAGTTTTTTGAGGAGGTTTCTACGATCTTCGGCACACCTCTTACATATTTTATGATAAAGTTTTTATTGTTATTATTTATCGATTGGCGCTTTACTTCTTCTTTAAGGTCTTTATAATATTTTTGCTGTAGAGGGGTTTGATCTGCGTATATTTTGAGATTGCCTAAATTCTCATTTTTTCTACTGCGTAACATAGTTAAAGCTGTCTCTGAAGACGAAAAACATACTTTTATGGGACGATCTTTGCCGGGGCTATATCTGCCAAGACGGTATACCACTTTAGGCTGGAAACTCTCATCTATCGTCTTTACTATTTTAGTTACTTGTTTTGTGTCGATGTCTTTCCTTTCCTCTTTATTTTTCGATACGGGTTCCGGTAGTCCATCTATGATTATGTTCTTACGTCTAGAGTTTCGTTCAGTAATTTCAGATATGATAGACTCATAAGAAGTGTCTGCAGGCTGAGTTGTAAGATTGCCTGACGTATTTTTAAGCAGGTTTACTTCAGACTGCAATGCTTCAACGTTCTTATTGGTAATATTATTGTTAGACTTTATATTTAGGATATCAGATTTTATTGTGTTTTGCTCTATTGTGAGATTCTGAATATTAGTTTTTATATTAGCCATCTGTTCTTTAATATCTGAGACATCATTATTCATTTTATTATTAAATTCTTGCTGACTAATGCTCAAATTTGTGAGCATCGACATCATTTGTGACATTTGTTTACGAATTTCGCTTAATTCTTCCTTGATATCTTCGCAATCATCAAAACGCTTTCTCTTATTGCGCATGTTAAACTTTGATTTATCTGTAGGCTTAGGTGTTGTGGACAAATTTGGTTCCGACCCACTTAGGCCACTTCCAGTAGGCGAGCGTAGTACGTTCATCATAGATCTGTGGCACAGCGTATATCACGCCTAAGCTCAGTGATCGCTACGGAGTGAAAGGTCAAATAAAAATACAATTTGTCTCTTTTCCCCGAGGGGGTGAAGAGCGGTTACCTTGCTTATGCGCCGATGTAGAAGTAAATCTCCGCAATTTATCACGTAATCGATGCACTGGTAACTCAATTAACTTTATATCTTAACCTGGAATAATTAAGTTTTAATTTAGATTGTTGAGCGTAATTGAATTTATTTAAAAAATTGTAAAACACGACTGCTCTGTACGCCTGGTCAGACCGTTCTCCCATAAATCTAGTCCAGTTTAACCCCCAGAAGACACAAGTTTGCGCGTTAACCGCTAAAAAGAACCCCTTTGTCGTATCTCTTCAGTTTCAAGGTACTCCCCTTGTTACCTCAGCCAGTATCGGAATCCTCGGCGTCGACATATCGAGTGACGTGCAGTTTCGTGGTCACTTGGAAGAGAAGGCCAATTGGCCTCTAAAAAGCTCGGCGTGATCAGCAGAGCGGGACAGTATTTAATGCCGGCACACCGCCTGCAACTTTACAAGGCTCAGGTTCGGCAGCACATGGAATACTGTTCTCATCCCTGAGCTGGGGCTCCCCAATACCAGCTCCTTCCACTTGACCGCATCCAGCGCAGAGCGACTCGAATCGCCAAATTTCGTGAACGCACTACGCGACAAACGTCCTGATACCATTCACACCATCTGGATGCTTGGCGGTCCACCACTATACGTTTCACAAGGAGATTTCTTCCGCGTACGACCTCTCTGTGGAATAGTTTATCACCGGCGATTTTTCCGGACCGATACGACCTGGTGACCTTCAAGAAAAGAGCTTACTCCTTTCTAAAGGGCCGGCAACGCACCTGCAATTACCCTGGTGTTGCGGTTGATCATGGGCGGCGGTAGTCACTTAACATCAGGTGAGCCGCATGCTCGTTTGCCCCCTCTTTTATAAAAAAAAGACTGTTCGTACCTGTGCTTACTGTTCATACTCGCTAACGTACGCTCTATAGCTTGCTTATTTATATTCTAAGATGGGATCAGACTACCGCATTCTGTTGCGATGATCATTTTGTAGTTAGATAATTTTATATTATTGTATTTTATTATATTTGAAAAACCATAATACTTAATCATTATTCCAATATATTACACACCAGGTCATCGTATCGAGATTCAATTTCACATCTCGTATCACACTGCTTTGTTCAAAAATAATTATATTGGATGACCTTCTTTACTGTCTGGAAAAAAATAGGGTGTAACATGTGAATGGAGTAGAAGCCTACGGCACTGATAAATTATATAATAGGAAATAACAGGAAATAAAAACAAAAATTTTGAATTAAATAAATTAATTAAAATATATCGAAATTCAAATCAATATCCACCCTACTTTACGAACGGCAATAAAACAATAAATTTAGGCGGCATCTTTGTTCTTGTCACTTTGCAGGGTCACAGGCTAGGGTGGATATGATTTGAATTTCGACAGATTTTAATTAATTTATCTAATTAAACAGTTTTGTTTTTATTTTTGTGAAATATCAGTGCCATAGGCTTCTACTCCGTTCACATGTTACATCCTATTTTTTTCCAGACTGTAAAAAAGGTCATCCAGTAAATAGGTAACTAATATGGCTTACCGATCTAAATTTTGTTTATTTTATTATAATCGTTCTTTTTTTACACAGAATGCACAGCTGTTTAATCTACGACAGCTAGTGGGCCGCATCATTTGTAACATATTCATAAAAATGCAAAAACGTCGTATAGCACAGGCAGTACTACACTTGAGACCCGCATTTAAATAATGTGTGTGAAATATCTCTAGCTATGCTTAGAACTTGAAGAACTATTTTGTATAAGTATTGCTCTAAAAATATCATTCATATAATAAAAAATCTACCCAGAACCATTTCCGTTCAGAAATAGAACCCGGCGGTGACACAGCACACCACACAGGTCGTCATAAAATAATTTCATTTTTGTTTTCAAGTTGAAAACGAAATGGTATGTCTATATCAAGTATAGACGGGTACGAGGACTGCTGAAACTTAAGAAAGCGTAATGCCTCACAAGTTTGCTTGTCAAAAGCAGTTAAATTAAAACCTGTTCAGTTCGTTAGAAAAAATCCTAAGAATACAGAAATTACTAAGAAAATTGTTGAGTGAAGATGTAAGTAGAGATATTGCGTTTACTTCACACAAGTTAAGTTCTTATTAAAGTTTTCGGCTAATGCGGCCCTTAGCTCTATTGCAACAGCCCTGATTTAGGTACAACATGACATGTAATATTCTTAACAAACTTTCCACTACTTCATAGATAAGTCAATGGTTACCTTGCCGTCACAGTCAATATTTATTAAGAAACATTGAGCTATCACAAAACCATTCACTAGACAAATTGTCAGATTGACCTTGTTCATAGCCGAGTTCCACATTCAATAGTTAAAATTAACCCCCTTGCAACAACTCTTTCAAACTATTTTACATTAGATAGAATACCGTTACGGAAAAACAAGCGTGTTCGACCGTTTCGTACGTAGGTAGGTTTCGTTTCGTACAACACGTACGAATTAACTTGAGACTCCGCTGGAATGCGTCGGGAATGGGCCCGACTCCCCGCACCGCGTCCCGCGCTGGCCGTGCGCGCTCAGTACCGATAGCATTTTTGTTACGGATACGCGTCTCGACTCTAGTTCGATATTTTTGATAATTGTTTGTTGTTTGGTTTGGACTTTCGTTTGTTTTTGTTATACTTGAACGTTATTTTATCTGTTTGTTGTTAATTGCGTTGTTTTATTGTTAAGTTTGGACGTTGTGTTGTGCCGTTTTCTTGTGACGCTTAGGAGTTACTCCGCCTTTTTTATTTTAAAAAAAAAGGAAGAAAGAAATTAACCATATCCACAGATTAGAAAATGAATACTGGGAGAGTGATAGACTTGGAGAAATCCAACAGAGAGAGTTAATTATATCCCTCGGAGGGGAAGAATCCAGCTCAGAGAGTGAAAGTGAGGACGATCTAATGGACGGAATAGAACCGATTGTATACAGTGACAATGAATAATAAATATTATAATAAATCCTTATTAATATTCCTTACTTCTATTCCTTGATTTTACATAGTTTGTGATGTTCCGCTTATCCAACATTGATTCACTTTCACCCTAAGGTTGCCTGGGAGAGATTGCTTTTTAGCAATAAGGTCGCCTGTTATGCTTTGTATTTTTATTGTGTACGAATCTGTAACACTTTTTATAGTGCAATAAAGTGTATAATAAATAAATTAATAATATTATAAATGAGAAAGTGTGTATGTTTATTTCTTTGTCCTTCCTTGACGCGTTAACTAAAAATAATATTATATATATATATATATATATATATATATATATATATATATATATATATATATATATATATATATATAGGTGTATATATTATAAAAAACAAATATTTAAAATATATAAAAATGGCAACAGTATATCACTTATTACTTCACCCCTTGCCAGAACATTTTATTTTGTTTTTATTAATAATCTCATGCAAATTTAAAAAATTTCAAATAAAAAAATATTACGACGCATTATTTTGCACACCGTACATTGACAATTACGTCATCGGCCCAGGTCTCAAGTTAATTCGTACGAGTTATACCTACGTGGCCGCGCAGTGAGAGACGCAAGGGATGCCGTCGCACTACGAGCGCGCGAAACCTCGCGGGAATATGAAAAACCGCTCCGAACTTCTCGTAGTAATAACTTCGGTATTACTGCATGTATTGACGTGAGATAAAAACTAGTGTGTATTACGTAAAAAAAGCTTTTATATAATACATATATTTGAACGCCAACATTTCATTCACTGGTGAGGCTCATTGCCACTCCAACCAGTGCGTTCGCGTAAAGTCTAATAAGGTGTTAGTAATAACATAACAAGAAACCACATCTCCTGGCAATAGAAAACCATAGAATTATTTGCGACACTGCGTTTCAACCGAATTACTGTAAACTATACAACATGTAACAAAAACCCTGTGGTTCCCGTTAACTGCTTTATCAGAATCAGTATCCAAGCATATAGAAATAATTAAAATAAAAATACATTTAAAAAAAGTTAATTTTAATGAAAAAAATTAATTTGCAACTTGTATGTGGTTTTATTATCTCTGCATTTGCCTAGGAGTAAGAGGATTGTCAAAGACCCCGCATTACTGATACTCATGTGAATTAGAGGAAAAAAAACCACATATAATTTGCAAATTAATTTTTTTTCCATAAAAATTATATTTTTAAATGGTTTTTTTTGATAAAAAATTTATTTCTATACGCTTGGATACTGATTCTGATAACACACTTAACGGGAACCACAGGGTTTTTATTTTTGATATGTTGTATAAGGTACGCAGGAGTGTCATCTGGTTGCATATAGATAGAGTAACCATTTTGTATAGCATGTGCAACAAACATCACAGAACATATTATAGCGTAGGCTGAGGAAAATTTTCAAATATCTTTCAACCTAGGATCTAGCTTAAAATTATTGAAATATTGTGTGGTTCAAAGGTCTTACCCTACGTTTTTACAAATTCAACAGCTAATAGGTCCTGATGACAGGCGGCACGGTTTTGCACTCCTTCTGGTCGAGGGTCTCGTCGATGACCGGCCGGTAGGAGAGCTTGGTCGCGCCGGTTTCAGAGTCAGTTTCTGCCAGTGTGTGTTTCCTCCAGTGTTTCTCCATAGGTAATTTTGTCTGTTGGAAATTAATTATTTTATATATTTTCTAAATAATACTGCCTTACAAAAAACGGTTTTTGGCATTTCTATAATTATAAGTCTAAATTTTTTTACCGATTAATGAAAGAATCTAATCTTTCTAACAAGTATGTCATTATAATTTTTGTATTTGGTAATAAAGTTAAAGTTAAAGAAGTAGTTTCTCTGGTCAGATTCTATAATCTCTCTTACCTGTCTCTAAATTGTAATACTCCAAGTGTAAGAGCAATCAGACTACGATACATTTTATTTTAGTCCTCAGTGGTGATAGATAAAGCACTATTAACCTTTTTAATTGAAATTGGCTACAAAAATACTGTCATATCAGTGATTCTTTTCAGAGAATAAATAAATTCCGCACAAAATATTTAAAAATTTACTTGATAATATGTATTACTTAAGTTTTTGTAATATGTACTACCTATTATAAGTTGAGCGTAAAAAATTTGCAAAATATTATGTTAATTTTTGGTTGTATATACTAATTCCTTTTAACGAACTCCTTATAAGGACATAAATTATGCGGTCCGTTGATTTTAGTTTTCACTACATTCATAATACTACAATAGTTGTGTTGCAGTATGATAATAGTACGAATAGGTCTGTTAAAACAAAATAAATAATGTCGATGGATACCTGTCCTTCTAAAGGTTTGGAGTAGTCGTATTCATCACGGCGCGTCTTGAAGTCCTCGCGCGCATGCGCCCCGCGCGACTCCTCGCGCGCCAGCGCACCCTCCACGATCTGCACCGAGTTGATGAGCAGGTTCTGCAGCTCCAGCGTCTCCACCAGGTCAGAGTTCCAGATCAGCGACCGGTCGGATACCTTTACGTCCTTGATCTGCTTGTAGATCTCGTGGATTTGACGCTGTCCTGTTTGCAGAAGGAGGCAAGGTTTAATTTGAAATCAATTTTAACCATATTCCCTTTTTTGCTCGGTTTTTTTTTTGAAATTACATTTAGATACAAATTACATACTGATGAATAATATTTTTTGTTCTTATTGACATAATAGAAAAAACTGAACTGGTTATTTGAATCAAAAATCATGAGTGCAATTAGTTTAATTAAAATTTTCATATTTTAAAAAAATACTAATATATATATATATATACATATATATGACATATCTGAAGTTAAGATATAAAGTATCAAAAATCTTAACAAAATTCCAAAGATGATAAGCTGCGGCTCGAAAAGGGAAGGCTCACTCTCGCATTGAATAATAGTATAATATTGCTTGCTATTTAGGAAACGGACATTCTATTTACTGGTAATGAGGTATTTTGATTCCTAAACGAGGATAGATGTAGATGTTTATAGGCCATAGCATCCACCAACCACCCTCACTACTATACCAAAAAACGTGATGAAATTCTTCCTGCTGCTGCCTTGCTGCTGTTGTTACTAATCTTTGTCATAAATCACAAAACTTATTACAAACGTAAGGTATTTACGCATCACACTTTTAAATACCAAAAGACTAATTAGCTGTGTTGAGTTTGTTACATTGATTTTTTTTAATTTGCATAATTCATCAAAGTCCACAGCTGAATGTAGGTTCCCCCGCGATATAACCCCTCTACACGATGGGCCAACGCGATGGCTCACTATGATGGGCCAGCGTGTGGAGGGCGTAGTTGTGTCGGATGGCTTATGGCGCGCGCGATGCTCTTGGGGATGGCGACGGTGTCGGTTTTTCCGCCGCACATCAAAGGTAGTGGGCCAGCACGTGGCACATTCCACAGTTTTGCGCGCTCGATGGTTCAGTCTGGACGTTTATGTTTTCTTTATTAATTAACGAATTAAAATATCGAATATGTGGCCTCATAATGAAGTTATAAAATTTTAATCATAGAGCTACTAAAATCAGAACATGTAGATAATTTGTTTTTTATTTATTTTGAATAATTAATTAATAATTATTTATTAAATTATTAATTATAATGGTTTAATTATTCGTGTTTAAAGAAAACTAAATTGACTCAGGATATATTTAGTTCTATTGCGATGAATGGATAACATCCACCATCTTCTTCTACGCTATTTCTTTTTGATAACTCTATTCCTGGGCACATTAAGAAAAAACGGTACGTGTTGTATAGATATACTGCCGCAGCGGCTAATTCATCCACGTCCATCTCGAAAAACGTTTCAATCATAACTGAATGTAGCCATCGTGTAGTTGCGTATCAACCATCGCATGGCCATCTCGCTGGGCCAGCGCTGGCACAGCGTGTAGAGGAGCTATTAAGGGAGGAATATTTGCGACAGTTGCCAAGCTTGGGAAAGGCCTATGTTCAGCGATGGATGAGGGATGTAATGATGACGATGATACATAGCTTTATCAACTATCCAATTTGATCCAATTGCTATGTGATTAAAATAAAAGACCGTGTGTTTGTTACACATACTGAACTCTCCGGATCGCCCCATTTTTGTACAAAACGGGCAATCTGTTTTTCAACTTATGTTATATTATTAGCTTTCAACTTATGTTATGTTATATAACGTCAACAATCGACAGCTAGGTATAACTCATACAAGTTATATGCATATCTTGAGTCCATGACATCTACAATGTACCTTCTTCTAATGTGCTCTTCTGTCGGAACACAGCAGCATTCTTTTGCATACACCTTTGCATGCGCAGGCGCAGTTCAGCTGTAGGAATTTGCCCGTCCGCGTATCTGATCCGGTCCAGGTTTGCAATACTACTTTCTCCTGTTGTCTGTAAGCAATAACCAATATATATTTATTTCTTTGCTTCGGTCATATTACAAAGACTTAACTGGTTAACCATTACTTGTCTAAGGTGCATGTAATCAACACGTACCTTTTAAAAAAATAGTGTAGGCGACGTAAGATAATTCATCACCATTATCTTATACTCCAAGTAAAATACCGGGAAGATTCTGGCGGTGGAACTAGTTCAATTTTTATAGAATTACGTGACAAACGAGCACACAGTCCACCTGATGGTAAGTGGATGCTGTACATATCTACATTTATCCTCAATTGAAAATCTAAATGCAGATGCGTTGTCACCCGTGAGGACTAAGATGGAATGCCTCTTTTCCAGTAAAAAGAGTGTCAGGTTCTCTACACTCACCATACGAAACAGCAGTATTAAACTGCTATTTTACGATGCGCTAGTATTCTGTGAGAGCATGGTCGACCCGACCCTGAAGCGTGTTTCTACTACGTAAATTTATATACAAAATGTAACAAATACCGTCTGTTTCCAAAGAGGTGGTAGTCGTAAATACTGTAATGTTTGTTCGTGAGTTTCCCTAATTTATTTCATTCTTTGCAGGATATTTTATATTTAATCTTTAAAAATAAATCTGTCCATTGTTACCCGCTTTAACAGAATCATATCACGTAATCTATAAACATCCTCACTAATAGGACAGGTTTTTTAAAACATATTATGCTTTAAGTCAGATGTGAAATAAATATACCAGCGACGGATAGCAACGTCAAATATGCGAGATGTCGGGCGAATTGATGACCAGACGTAAGGATCTTTGACGTCCCCGATCTGAAAATTTTGCGTCTGCCATATAAGAGATATACCGTCGTCTAACGAAAAAAGTTAAAAAGTTACAGGCTATGTATGTCACACTGCTGGGTATACCTCCTCTCATTTCAGAGAGGGTTTTAGGGCACGGAAATATCCGTCGCGTTGCCCAAATGCGTGTAGACGAACTTCACATGTCCCGCAATTTTTTTTTTGATTTTCAGTTCTGCAGTTTTCCACACGAAAAGTGTGCAAACTAAATTATTAAACTCTTTTGCATTATACTCAAACATACATAAATATATTTATACATACATACATATAGGCGACTTTACTGTAAACTGTGATTGTTCATAGTTTATAAACAAGTTAATTTTGTACAATATTCAACAAAGAGATACGTACAACGTACAATATAATATTGAGAAATGAATCGAATAAAATATGCGTTATTATATACCTATACAATAATCCAAAGTCTATATATTAAACGTTATTTATTTAGTGTCACACGCTGAATTGGCATAGTACCGAATTGTGATAGCTTATAAAAGGTCATAAGGTTGGCGGACGCAGACATGTGTTGATGGTGACATATAATCTTTATTATTGTTTATTATACAGGAAAGATAGACTGTGGTTAATTATGTAGCACATGGGTTGTTGCTACCCGCGATTATATGTGACACTGTAAGAAAATTGTTTAAATAAACTAATAGAAATGACAAAACAACATTGAACTTTGTTTTATGTTTAGATAAAGTTTAGTAATTTTTAAACAATAAAACAAAGATACAGTCTACATCCTGCCCCCGGTTGGACACCGGACTGCCTTCTTTCCTGAGACGGTTTTGGGGCAGTCTATCGCGCTTCTCAAATGTGTTTTGGCAAACCGAAAATATTTTTCTTAATTATTTCTCAGACCGTGATTTACGACGTTTAGAGAGTTATATACGTAGTAGAACCATGCTGCAGTTATATTAGTAGTATAGTTGAAGCACGAATGGGTCGGCTCGACCGAGGAAGGACCACGCTCTCCTAAATAACAGCGTAAAATAGTAGCTTAATGCTGCTGTGTTTTGTATGGTGAGGGTAGAGATCTTAGTCCTCACATTTGTTTCCATTATCTTCAGTCAGAGGATAAATGTGGATCTCCACGGGCCACAGCAACCACTTCCTATTAGGTGGACTGTGTGCTCGTTTGTCACGCTATCTAATAAAAAAGACCTGTATCCTAGCATTGAAAACTTTGTATGAAACATTAATAAAATCCACAATTTCTGAACCTTGCATTAATTTTAAAAATATGACGTACTGTGAAAGTATCATAATAGACAAAACCACTATTTTTGTGTGCCGGCTACGAAGAGCCTCGTCATTGGTGGTATCACATAGAAATTGGGTTTCTTCAACAGTCCACTGTTGTACAGCTGTACCTTTGGCGTTGGGATGATTTTCGCAAGCGGAATGGCGATAGTAGTACCAGACATCTTGCAAACTTGACGTAGCTCCCCCGTCGCCACTGTACATGGTTTACGTCTAGCGTAAACGACGTAGTTATATCGCTACCTATTAGAGGCCAAGAGAACTCTCAGATGTTTCCTATAATCACCTATTGCGATAACAAAGCAAAGAAGTATGATGGCTTTTTACGTCGCCATCACGCGTCTTTACACTATATTCTGATATAATTTCTACAAAAATGTTAGTTTTGACAGCTTTTAAAAAGTATTATAACGGACTAAAGTATCAAATACCCAATTATTTTGATGGCGATGTTTGGTCAAATAAGAGAAAGTTTTTTTTAATATAGGATAGGGTGACAAACGAGTCCACCTGATGGTAAGTGGTTGCTGTGGTCCATAGACATCTACATCTATCTTCGAATACGAATCAGAATACAGATGCGTTGTCACCCATGAGTTTCAGGATGGAATGCCTCGTTTCCAGTAAAAAGGGTCTCCGGTTCTCTACACTCACCATACGAAACAGAGCAGCATTAAGCTACTATTTTACGCTGGTATTCTACGAAAGCGTTGTCCTTCCCCGGTCGAGCCGACCCATTCGTGCTACAACTATACTACTAATATAACTGCAGCATGGCTCTACCACGTATAAAAAACGTAATGTCTTTGGATAGTTTGATACCAATTTAGACAGAGTAGGCAGGCAGGCGATAGAAGAAATTGGTCAACGTCGTTGCAGTAGCAACAATATTTATTATGCTGACTCCACACAACTTTGCGCACTCTTTTCTGTGACTTGGCTAGCTTGGTCGAACTTCTTCGGCATAGCCGAGCAAGTTTGGTCAAACCATTAAACGCGTGCATATCACCTTAATACACATCAAGTGTTGGAGGGTTCGATAGAGTTGGGCACTCGTGTAAAGCCGACATAAATGCTTTCAAAACAAATTTTGTGATTGAAAATTTTGATAAAGGAAATTTTTAATATTTATAAAAAATTTAAGCGACTTTTCCTACTGTGAATAAAAACAATCGGTTTCTTAAATAAGTAAATTAATATTGACTCTTTTTTAAGGCACCTTTCTTACTACATGGATTTTATCACTGAGTACGTTTCTTACATTATGACATTGAAGTCATATTTGTTTTGCAAAAGAGCCGTAAGGGCGATTTTCAACTTAAATTTTAAAGAGTCCCTTAGAGAAAAATTTAAGGAAATAAACATTTTAACTTTGGCATCACAATATATCTACAAAAATGTAATTGTATGTACATAAAAACATAAATAACTTGCATAAGAATAAAGATGTTCATACTTTAAACACCAAGAACAAACAAGCTTGTAATACCAGTTACAAGACTCCACAGAATTAGTAATTCATTTATGGTGCAATGTATACGCTTTTACAACAAAATCCCAGAATATGTACAAAATTTGTCATTAAACAAGATTAAATATTTTATTAAAGAAAAATTGTACAAAAAGGGTTACTATAATATAAATGAATACATAAATGAAAATAACCCATGGGAATGAGGTGATCGCCTGGTTGTATAAAAAATCATTCGAAAATTGTAACATAATAAATTTGTCGTAAATTTAAATATGTTTAAAAAAATTCCCGCTGGGTTTCTTGCTGGTTCTTCCCAGAACAGAGGTTTTTTGCGAACCAGTGGTAAATTAAAAATGACTTTCAATAAGTATTTTATTAATTTAAGTTGAATAAAATCACTCATTTCATTTCATTACAGAAAAATAAGAGACTTTTATTTATTCCATCTATGAGTTGAATACGCAATAAAAAAAACGCTTTAAAAATGATATAAGTACGTCTATTTTTAATTCAATGTTTATATCTACACAATGTTAATAAAGTACGGTCACGTGTGTTGTGGTAAGATTATTTATATCTTATTATAAAGCATTATCTATAAAAAATTTAAACATTATGTGTTTATATTTGCTTTCTACAGTTTTAGCTGTAAGGCAAGTGGGAACAATATCACATTTTTAAGTGATTTTCCTCATACTACGAGTCGCTTCTATACTGTACGGCATATACCGTAGGCACATTAACGCACTGCGCTCGTAAAGTTATTCATCAACTCGAGCAACAAGTTTGAAACAGACCGAGTTTGTCAGTTGCCCTGGACAATATATCAATCACATTTTTTATTTTGTTTTATTTAACAATTTTAAAAATGAAATTCACAAACAAAAATAAGTTAATAAGGAGCTTAGACGCGTCAGGGGTTGCTTCATACCCTTATCTTACATAGTCTGTTTAGCCTGGGAGGTGCGCGTCATGCGCTCGCTCGTGCATTACTTATGCCGTCTACATGGACGCGTGCGTACAACCGTACCTACATAGCTAATCGCATATCGCCGGATTCCTAGTTTGCGTCGTTTTCTACGGGACACATCGTGTGTTCCCGTCGCCGCGTCTCACGTGTTGAGATGAAAGGTTATAAGAAACTATAGAACTGGTATTTGTGAAGACCGTCTGATACCGCTAACAAGATTTTGCTGCAAGCCGAGCAATTGGACCGGCATCACCGCATCGCAACTGTTGAAGTAAGGAGCACACATCGCCGCCCCGTCTCCGAAGATTGCAAGTGTTCCTTCGAATTTATCTATTTAACTTGAATAAACCTCTATTGGGGGCCTGAGCTATCGTAAGAGCTTATTACTGTTCCCACTTACATAAACCAGCGGAATTAATGAAACCTACAGATAATAATTACCATTATTACAAATTTTATAACGAAGTTTATTATCACCATTATCATTAGAGTCATAGAATTTTATTTATTTATTTATTTAGGTACAAAAAACAGAATAACACCAAAAATATGAACAATTGAAAATAATAAATACAAAGTTACAATCTGGATGGTATTCCAAAACATGTGCACACAACATGATATTAAGTAACAGTAACGATTTTACAGCACAAACAATTATAACCTTACTTATAAACATACTATATTTATGAACTTATGTTGTGGAAAATTTTGAAAAATTAAATCTTTATTAAAATAATGTTCATTAACCTATATATTTAAATTTTAAGCCTTGAATGCCTTATTTACAAAATATATCTAATACAGATTTTTTGATATTGTTTAATTTGTTATTAAAAATGTCTATATTTTTACTATTATTAATCAATAAGTCATTATTAGGGCCCGGATTAATATGTATATATAATATCAAAATATGTACATTTAATATGGACTTAAAATCCTAAAATATGGAAAAAATATGTGTAATAAAAGATAACGACATTGTACATTAAAACGATTTCCTATTAAGAAAAAACAAAAAAAATACGATTTTACTTAGCTTAGGTTCATTATTATTTAAATTACAGTATATAATTACGTGTTTCCTTAAATTTTCTGTTTGGACGAAATAATGCTTTATTCTAGCTGAATGATTTTTCATCATAGGATGTGATTGGAGCTTATTTAAATTTGCATAATTCTGCAAGTGAGTAGGGCACATCTATGGTGCCTTCTAATGTTCCACACAGCATGCTGTTGATTTTCTTTAGGATCCTTTCCTAAAGAAAATCAACAGCATGCTGTGTGGAAATCCTTTGTTTTTTTTTCAGTACATAGAGTAATTTTTGCCTCGCTACTTCAGCAACGGGACCTTCTGATTCTAAAAATATTTTCGATAGTCATCAAATTATCATTTAGAGAAGTGGAAGAATTTTCGAGTGCCTTTATATGGTATGATAAAAAGCAATAATTAGTGTTTATGTACATAAAGCAAATAGTTACGTAGGGTAATCTTGGAGAAGTTCTTTTGAGATTGAAATATCAGCAGCTTTATTCTCCAATTCAAAGATAATCATTTTGATTTCAGTGTAATACTGGGCATAGTATTCATTTGCTCTCAGCTAAGTTCCCCAGCGGTTCAGCACTGGCTCTAGCGGTAAAGAAATGTCGGGATACCAACTCTTTAAATTTTAAGATCCTGCTTGCTGCTTTCAAAAACTTTTTCTTTACGTTTCATACTAAACTGTCAGCCTTTTTTAAACTGAGACCTTATTCATTCAGCAAATCTATTCATACCATGAGCCAAGCACTTCATATGAATAATTTTTGGATACAAAACTTGTAGGGAATCTACAGCTTTTACCATACAAGGAGCAGCATCACTAAGTAGCAAGACAACTTGGTCATGTTTAACTCCATAAGGCCACAAAACTCTCATTGCATCATTAAAAAGCTTTACTGACGTTTGGTGGTTGCATTAAAGAAGTTCTTCACACGCCAATAAAAAGGATTTGCTGGCATTTTCGTCATCTAAAACTAATTTTTAGTCATTTCACATACCTTCTCATCAACCTAACATAAAATAATGAAGATATGGATAAATTTATTTAATTTCTTGTGGAATATGGATTTATACTTGAAATATGGAAAAATATGGAAAATAGAAATTGCATTTTCTTGATCAAAATATCATAATATATGTAGAAAACATATTCAAGAACAAAAACCATTTCAATTAAAAATATGGATTTACATATTAATCCGGGCCCTAGTCATTATATAGGCGACACATTCTTACAAGAGGATTGTAATAGGACGTATTATTTCTATAAACTTGCAAAGCAAAAGTATTTAGGAAAGTATACCGACGATGGGGCTTAGTATTAATCTTGACAAATGAAAGGAGGGTGGGGGAATCTATAAAAGAATGAATAATTTTGAAAAGGCAAGTCATATCCTGATATTTACACCGAGTTTGTAGTGACATAATGTTAAACTTTTTCAGTTTCTCTTCATAGGAGGGCAGACTTCTATTTAAACCGTACCTATAGCAGAGGATTGATAGAAATTTCTTTTGAACACGTTCAATACGATCTACGTGGACAGCGTAGTATGGAAACCAAATAATTATGTTGTACTCTAAAATACTGCGTACTAGGGAACAGTACAAAATAAGGAAGCTTCGTGGATTTTTAAGTCTTTGCAGTTCTAAATATAAAGCCAAAAAGTTTTGTACTTTTAGATATTACATGATCGTAATGATCGCGAAACGTAAGCTTTTCATCAAACAGTATTCCAAGATCCTTAGCTACGGATTTTCTATCAAGTACCTGTCCATTTATTTTATACTCAAATGTAAGTCTGTGCTTCTTGTTACTAAATGATAACACAAAACATTTTCTCGTATTCAGATGCATTAGATTTTCCTTCCACCAATTATGAATGGAGTCTAAATTCGACTGAAGATTGAACGAATCGCTGAGTGTATCAATAACGGAAAATATCTTCAAATCATCTGCATACAACAGCCATGGACATGTCAATTTATCAATGAGATCGTTAATAAACGTAATAAAAAATAAAGGACCTAAATGGGACCCTTGTGGCACACCCGATGTCACAGAAACGGGTGGGGATTTGAAACCTTTTATAGTGACTAACTGACTTCTCCTGTTGAGGTATGATTCAGTCCATCTCAACAGACTCCCATGTATTCCGTAACATGCTAATTTAATACATAAAATATTATGATTTACTCTATCGAATGCTTTTGAGAAATCGGTATATATGCTATCAACTTGTTTTCTCTTGGCGAAAGCACTGCAAAGATAGTGTTTGTATTCAAGTAAATTAGAAGTCGTCGATCTGTTCTTAATGAAGCCATATTGTCGAAGCGATAGGAAAGGTTGAATATGATGATAAAGAGAATCATACACCAATGATTCAAACAATTTACCAAGGCAAGACAAGATGCTTACGGGTCGATAATTTTCGCAATTTGATCTGTCGCCAGATTTATAAATCGGAACAATATGAGCTATTTTCCACACTGATGGAAAAATACCTGCCTTAATGGATGCATTAAATATAATACACAAGGGATTACTTAATTCCTTCCCGCATTTCTTAATGAATAAAGGAGGAATACCATCTGGTCCAGAGCCTTTTCTTTGGTCTAATTTCGCGATCTTTTGCAGTATGTGGTCTGGTGTGATTGTGATATCACTTAGGGTACAATTACTACGATTGGATAATTCATTGTGAGAATATAAGGTAGTCTCATCTGGGTTTGCAAAGACAGAACTGAAATAAGTAGAGAAAAGCTCACATATTTCTTTTTCATCGGAGGAGGTGTGATTACCATATTTCATCGATTTGGGAATACTATTAGCATTATTTTTCTTGTCATTGACAAAACGCCAAAAGAATTTTATGTCGTCATCTAAAGAAGATTCGACGGACGATACAAAATTTTTATAGTCATTTTTAATAAGTTTTTTACATCTGTTACGTAACATGGAAAATGTATCATAATCCCGAGGATTCTTATATTTTTTGGAACGACGATGATATTTTAGTTTTTCTTTTAAGCTTTGCCTTAAAGCAGGTGTGAACTATACTGGATAGTTCTTTGTGTCAATTTTGGTCATAGGTGTATGTTTTGCAATAATATTCCTAAGCTCTGCGTAAAATGCGTCAGTCATGCTATCAATATCTTTATGAATTGACAAGATATTATGCCATTTAACTGATTTTAATTCAAGATTTATTTTTGAATAATTGATATTGAAAAAATTTGGTCGTTTTTGTTTTTTGTTTTTAAAATTATTTGAGTTTATTTCAACAAGATTAATATCTGCAACTAATGAGGGGTGGTGGTTATCTAAGCGGCTCAATGGCTCCACTTCATAAACCTGAATGCTGTTCGAACTGAAAAGAATTAGGTCTAAAAATCGTCCGTTGTTATTTGATATACTGTTATAATTATCAAGGTTACATATTCTAAGGGTATCACAAAGCGGATTAGCTTTTTGACCTCACGGGTGAAGAGGAATCATATAATTATACTGTGATGATTTAGACCAATCAACGTCGGGTATATTAAAATCCCCTATACAAAGAAATTCTTCTGTGTTGCGATATCGCATAATTACGTTTTGACAGTTTGTAAAAAAATTTTCGATGCAGTCTAAAGGCAGATCTGGCGGAAGATAACAGAGACAAATATTAATAATTTTAACATTAGTGGCTTTTGGCAATATACTGATCCACAAGTCTTCTAGCTCACTATTCCAGGAAACTTGATAAATAAAATTTATTTCTTTTTTAACGGAAATTAGAATTCCCCCGCCCTCAGATTTACGTGCATTTGATTGATATCTGTCGCACCTTACAACATTATAGCGAGTGTCAATGAATTCACCGTCAAAAATAGTGCTATTTAAGTTTGTTTCAGTTATACAGATAATGTCATAATCATTATTAAGTACATTAAGATAGAACTCTTTTGTTTTTGATCTTAAGCGATTATTTTGATAATAAATTAACATTATACAATACTAAAATTCCCAAATACATAAACCAAATATAGCAACAAAAAAATTGTGATATTATGACAGCTTGTTTAAGCATTCCATATTTCCAATGTGTATGCAGGCCGCAGTGTCTTCCTTACGAATATATATACGTCCGAACTTAACCCATACATACTTATATTTCTTCTCCTTTGCAAAATTTCTAGCAGCAGCATGAAGAGCCTTACATTCCGGAGAAAGATGTTCAGTCACATAAATTTTTCGCTTTTCGCAATTTAATCCGATGTTGTTGGTATTCAAGGGATTGTCTTTATTGGCTTTATTATAACGATAACATGCGGAGAGAACTTGGTCCCTTAAGCGTGGGTTGATGAGAGTTACAAGAATATTTCTAGGGCGTTCGGAGGAGATGTCGTATTTGGCAACTCTACGGCAAGAATGAATGTTCTCATCATCTATTTGAATATTTACTGTTTTACACAGGTTGCGGAATAACAGCATTGGATTTTCATTTCGACTTTCTGGTACTAACTGAATTTCTAAATTTTTGCTACGGGAAATTTTTTCAATTGATGTTAAACGATTGGTCAGAACATTAATCTCCTTTTGAAATCGAAGAGTTTCAGATTCTAGGTGTTTTATTATGTGACTCTTATTTTCAATTTCTTGCTTTAGGGAAGACTGCTCATCACATATAAAGTTAGTGGTTACAATAAAATCGTCTTTAAGCTGCTGCACAACTGAGTCCATCTCCGCTTGTACTAGGTTTTTGACGTCATCCTTCAATGCTTTTCTAAAACTTTCCACGAAATCCGATAGATAATTATTAAGTTTTTTATCCAATAAGGTACTAATTTTACCCATGGTGACGAGATTGTCGTAGTTTGAGGAAAATAATTGGGAATCGGTTGATGAACAGCTTGAATTTTCAAGGGGCGAATTCAATGGTTTCTCTACGAGTGGTACAAGCGTTTGTTGGACAGGCGTATTGACATTCGATTGTTTACGTTTAGTTATATTACTACAAGATGGACACATCCACTTTGATTTATATTCAGTAGTCAAAGCCGTAAATTGTTCTTTACTTAAATTTAGGCACTCAATATGATATTTTGAAGACAGTGATTACATGCTAAGTAGCGGTCAGTGCGAAGTAGCTTCTTATTGCAGGCAGAGCAATTCATATTAATTGTTTTGCTAATATCAAACTAAGTAATTTTTGTAAATAAAGTTAAAAAAGACCTCAACCGTTGGGATTCGATCTAACGCCTCTTATACTTATTTTCTTGTTGCGTTAATGCGTAAGCCACAGCGCCAACTGCTCGCTGATATACTCTTTGAATAAGCGATTCACTTTACGGAGATAAATGTTCGTTGAATAATGTGACTTATAATTTATTGCATACCCGTTGCAAAATAAACAACTGACCGCAACTTTTAAAAATGACTACGGTGCTTCTCACACTTTTTGGAGTATTTCTATCACAATTTATCATGAAAACACTGAATGATTTAACCACTCGAACACCAATAAAATACTGCATCTATTGATATTAATTTTAAGTAAGTTTAAATAATACTATAATACACAATAGAATGGCTGTCAACCTTATTTTTTACGACGATAGGCGTCGCCGGGGGCATACATACAAGAAATAACGTCGTAATATCACTACTACAAACCCGATTCGCTGTGTTGACAGACAGATTTTAATACATATTTATTCGTAAATAGCGTGCAATTTGGCATTTTCTAAATAATTTGCGTGGGAAATTTGGAAACGATTGTAACGTCAAAACACATCTCGTGTTGACATTTATACGTGTGAATTGAAATGTTAGTGACATTTTAGTGGCTACACGGACTCCGCCCAATGCCCCGTTCAATTATGTATGTATTATAGCATTCTATGATTAGAGTTCACAGCCCTTCACGACCCACTGCTGAAAATAGGGCTCTTCCAAGAAATGCTACAAAGCGCGGTTCTGAGCCACCTGCATGCAGGGACTTTCTGCATTTCTTACCAGGACGTCACTCCATCTAGTTGGGAGTCGCCCTACACTATGTCGACCGGCACAAGGCTGCCACTCGAGAACCTTTATTCACAATCGGTTGCCGGCACTTCGGGCTATATGGCCGGCCCATTGATTACTAATCCGTTGGGCTATGTCGGTTACTCTGGTTGTACTGCGGATATCCTCATTTTTAATTTTATCACGCAGAGAAACCCCGAGCATAGCCGACTACATAGCTACCTGAGCGACTTTTAACTTTCTCACACGGCCTGCAGTGAAGAACCATGTCTCAGATCTATAAGTCATCACTGGCTACACGCACGGCTTGTACAATCTTGTTTTCAAGTGTTGAGGTATAGTTACTTGAAAAGAAGATGCGTCGTAATCTTGCGAACGCTACCCTGCCGAGTTGAATCCGTCGATTGACCTTGCGGTCGAACTTGGACTATTTGTCCTAGGTACACATACTCGTCGACAACTTCGACCGTAGTGCTCCTAACAAATACCGGCGTAGGTTTGAAATGGACGTTATACGTGATCTTTGTTTTATCCATGTTCATATTAGATCTATTCATTGAGAGACACTATTAAGCATAGTGCTTATGTACTCCAACGATTCAGCCATAACACTAAATTGTTGGTAATATTGTATGCTTTCCAGTCCAGAAGCTTGAAAATGTCTTCCAATGCAGTGGTCAAGCGTTTTTTTTTTTTATAGAATTGGCGTGACAAACGAGCACACGATCCACCTTAAGATAAGTGGATACTGTGGCTAATAGACATCTACATTTACTCTCAATTAAGAATCAAATGCCGATGCCTTGTCATCACTGAGGACTAAGATGAGAAATGATTCGTATCCAATAAAACGGGTCTCCGGTTCTTTACACTCACCATACGAAACACAGCAGCATTAAGCTGCTATTTTACGCTGGTATTCTGTGAGAGCGTGGTCCTTCCCCGGTCAAGTCATCCCATTCGTGATTATGCATGTGCCATATATAGGTGCAGCGTGGCTCTAATAGCTTAATACTGCTGTGTATGAATGTAGTCTAGTACAATAACCTTTTAGGAAACCGCTCTGTTCAGTAGGCTGGAAGTCACCACTTTGTCAATAATTTCAGTTTTCTCTTCTACTTTTTCCCTGTGAATACTAAGCACATCGCGCGCCAGCGGGAATTCTCCGAGTAAGAATGCCAATCATCGACTATAGAGATCAAGTATGGTTTCGATGAGCGTAATATTATATTCAATGATATACCCACGCGATTCGAAATTAACATTATATTTATCTATATAATATATGTGTGTATTCCTATATTTTATATTGGTTAATTGTACGATGTGTAAATGCAGATGCACCTCCCTGAAAATAATCCTGGCTGTATTCCTGTACCTATGTTTCAATTATAATAATAATAATAATATTCCACAACTATCACACAACGCCATCTAGTCCCAAGATAAGCAGAGCTTGTGTTATGGGTACTAGACAACTGATAAACATACTTATATATTTCTAAATACATAAATATTATAGATAAATTACACCCAGACACAGAACAAATGATCGTGCTCATCACACAAACATTTGTCCTGGGTGGGAATCGAACCCACGACCTCCGGCTTAGCAGTCAGGGTCACTAACCACTAGACCAACAGGCCTGTCGTTTTTTAATTTTGTATTAATATTTTTTTTTTTCATTAGTCTAACCTAAATTATTGTCTGTCTTATGTTTACACTTATTTTTGGAATAACCTATAAATATTTAAGCACTATATTATAACTGATTATTCAAGTACACCAAGCGACACTATGTTTAAGTATACAAAGTTAAAACCTGTTATAGACTTTTATTTCAATTATTAAAAAAAATTCTGTTTGTTTTATAACATGCAGTTGGTTCTATGATTAATAAAGAAAATAAAAATGAGAGCCGAATCCAAAGAACTGTAAAGAATAAAAATGGAACACTAGTACCGTCGAAGTAAGTCAAGACTTATCATTAGAGCCCATTAAAGTCCACTGCTGAACGTAGGCCTCCATCATAGATTGTCTCATGGGGGTCTCATACTTGCCGTGGTTGCCACGGTTGGCGAGCTGGTTGTTAACCGTACTTTTTTATTTTGTCTTTATTAGGAAGACGCTGTGCGCTGATTTGTTAAGAGTTATTTGTTTTATAATCAAACTTATCAAATCAAAAGATTTAAAAAAGGTGTTTATTGAAACGCAAAAATGAAAGTAGAGTTTGAGCCATTGACAACAATCGTAAGTATAGTATTGATAACATTGTGAGCGTACCTCGTGCAGTGGCGGCTGCGGGTCGCCGGGGCGGCTGGTGGCGGCGACGGTGAGCGCGCAGGCGCGGCCAAACACCACGATGTCGAGCAGCGAGGTGGCGCCCGGCCGGTTGGTGCCGTGCACCGCCGCGTGCCGAATAACACTGTGAGCGTACCTCGTGCAGTGGCGGCAGCGGGTCGCCGGGGCGGCTGGTGGCGGCGACGGTGAGCGCGCAGGCGCGGCCAAACACCACGATGTCGAGCAGCGAGGTGGCGCCCGGCCGGTTGGTGCCGTGCACCGCCGCGTGCCGAATAACACTGTGAGCGTACCTCGTGCAGTGGCGGCAGCGGGTCGCCGGGGCGGCTGGTGGCGGCGACGGTGAGCGCGCAGGCGCGGCCAAACACCACGATGTCGAGCAGCGAGGTGGCGCCCGGCCGGTTGGTGCCGTGCACCGCCGCGTGCCGAATAACACTGTGAGCGTACCTCGTGCAGTGGCGGCAGCGGGTCGCCGGGGCGGCTGGTGGCGGCGACGGTGAGCGCGCAGGCGCGGCCAAACACCACGATGTCGAGCAGCGAGTTGGCGCCCGGCCGGTTGGAACCGTGCACCGCCGCGTGAAGGATAACATTGTGAGCGTACCTCGTGCAGTGGCGGCTGCGGGTCACCGGGGCGGCTGGTAGCGGCGACGGTGAGTGCGCAGGCGCGGCCGAACACTACGATGTCGAGCAGCGAGTTGGCGCCCAGCCGGTTGGCGCCGTGCACCGACGCGCACGACGCCTCGCCCGCCGCCAGCAGCCCCGCCACCACGTGGTCCGTGCCCTCCGCATGCCGGATCACCTGCCGCCACCACCATTCTTATATAATTATACACGCTATGGCTCTGCTGGTGGTGTTGAGAGTAGTAGTATTTAATTTATTTATTTTTAAAGTAAAAACCTCTTTACATATCCATATCTATAATACAAGCACCTGATGGTAAGTGGATGGTGTGACTCACAGACATCTACATCCACCCTAAATCAACAATCAAAATTCAGAATTCATTGTCACCTCTAAGGACTAATATGCAATGCCACTTTCCCAAAAAAATGGTTCCCCTGTTCTCTACACTCCACCATACGAAACATAGACAGCAGCATTAAGCTGCTATTTTACGCTGGTATTATGTGAGAGTATAGTCCTACATTGGTCGAGCTGAACTTATTAGTCCTATAACAATAATATTACTGCAGCATGGCTCTACCACATATAAAATAAATTATATTGGGATATACATTGGCATGTAAATTAAGGTGGAGAGAATGTGCTCTTCACACTCATAATGATGTGTCTGACGGAGGTCACAAACCACTTTCAAAAAAGATGCAAAGTATGTACTTTTTAGTTATACAGGCACCACAATATTATACGAAAACCGTAAGCATCACAATATCACACTCACACAATCGACTCTGAAGTTTAGCCAGACTTTAGTATGAAGAGTAACATAAATTTTTTTAAATAAAATAAGGGTGACAAACGAGCATACAGTCCACCTGATGGTAGGTGGATGCTGTGGCCAAATGACATCTGCATTTATCTTTAATAAATAATCAAAATGCAGACGGCGTTGCCCTGAGGACTGAGATGGAATGCCTCGTTTCCAGTGAAAAGGCTCTCGGATTTTCTACACTCACCATAAGAAACACAGCAGCATTAAGATGCGATTTCACGCTGGTATTCTGTGAGAGCGTGGTCCTATCCTGATCTAGCCGACCCATTCGTGTTGCAACCACAATATAGCTGCAGCACGGCTCAAGTATATATTATACCACATGTGTCTCACAAATAGTGTTTCTAATAACTGTTAAAGAATCTTCTAAGACGCATTTGTGAGATAATTATTAAATATTATTATCATGTAGTGTGATTGGTTATTCATGTGGTACTTTCACTTATTTCTTGTCTGCCATGACGTTTAGATCTCCTAATTCACACGGACTAACAATCGTAGAACTAAACATTTAATCGTTGTACCAGATATTAGAGTCGAATACTACTACTTTTTTTTAAATATTCATGTTAAAGCCTTTTATGTATATTAGCTTATAGAAAGGAACATAGGAGGTTAGGTTAAAGAGACATTCAATAGTTTTCTACTTTTGATCAATTTCAGGAACAATTCCCAAAACCGACCCATTTACATGGCACAATCTAATTGTAGCACAGCTATAATATTATGAATATTCTCATAAAACGAACCTCGCCGCGGAAGTTAGTAGGCGTGCCGCCCATGTTGTAATGCACGGTCGGCAGCACGGGAATAGGCTCCTTCGTAACGTCGACTCCAGCGAAAATCATAGCAGTTTCAGAAATGCCGGGCAGGCGCTGCTTGAGTTGTTCAGGTGGCAAGTGGTGAAGTTGAAGGTGCACGTGGTCTTTTTCGGGGCCGCATCCACGACCTAATGTGTGAAGATGTAATAGCATCATATTGAATATTGAAGTAAAACAAAATACAGATAAATCAAGATTTATTCTTGCCCATTTTTATTAAAAATAAATTTCAGAAAGCGTATATCCTAACAATAATAGCGCGAAAATATAATAAAAATATTACGTACGGATAAAGAATGGGATTACAAATGGCGGCTTACCGAGCCCGTACCGTCAACATGCACAGTACCAATAGCGAAATCCTGCAATAACGGTATATCGTTATAAAGTTATATTACGTTAATTGGAAATTTTCTATTAATGGGAAAATATTTGAAAAGAATTGTATGCGCACGTTAATTTTAAAAAATATTTACAACTAGCGACACGTTCTGGCATCGCCTGGGAGGAATCTATTAATATGACGTTATTTATACTTAAGATAGTCATTAGAGACCGTTTATTTTATATTAACAATATTTCTATTTTAAGAAAATCTCAAAAATTTTCGGATAAAATTTAGTCTGGATCACTCCTGGTATTACTCTCTGATTGTACGTGAAGTTTTATTACAATGGGTTCAGCCATTACCGCCGATTACGTCGCACAGACAGACAAACGAAAATTTTAAAAATTGTTAATCGTGTCTCAATAGCATGCAAATATTTCATATAAAATAATAACAAAGACAATCAACAATAAGTATAAAGAAAACGCTTACAAATTAGTAAAACGGGAATTATTTTTGTGGTTTATGGCATTTCGTTATCATTGATTTCAATGATAAGTAGGACTGAAGTTATAGAACATACGAAAACGCATATCGTAACTTATTTTTCTTTTGCAGTCGTTACCAGTAAGGCGACGCCATTTTCAATCCCATTCTTTAACCGCACGGGTTGTTATGAAAAACATCAATCCATTTTCAAAATGATAAAAAAAGAACAAATATATGTATTTTCGTTCTTAATTATTTGTCCGGCCAGTATTCCAACTTTATAAATACCCATAATTTAATAAATACATAAACAAAAAGGTACATTATTTTGACAAGATTATTACGAGGGCTGCACTAAAAGTATCGGGAATGGAATATTTCCGCTGTTCCTGTCACACTGACCTCTATATATACAAGTACGCTGGACTTGCTATACCATACAAAATGACTGTGCCAATTTGAAGCGCCGCTAAAGGATGTCTTGAAAAATAAAATTGACATAATATGCCAAAGTATGTTGTCTTATTCATATTGTCATATTTAATAAGTCTGTATTTTGAAATTTTAAACTAAAAAACGAAAGTATTTTATGTTGTTTCATTGTGTATAATATTAGTTACATAATAAGAATTATTTTTATTAATAATTAGAGGGTGCGTAATATGTAAAACTCGTTACCAAAAGGGAAGTGGTATAACATTTCACAAGTAAGTGAATTTGCAGTAAATATTAAACAAATTAAAACTATTTCATAATATAAGTACTTAGAAATTTGTTAGTAATCTTAATATAATATATACCAACATGTTTGGCTGTATATTAATGAGTTTTGATAAACAATAAAATTCAATAGGGTTGTCGAGTTCCTTGTCTATAATACATATCGATGTTCTTTCCTACCCATATCTTTTAACAAACAAAGTCACCAACAACAGATGATTATCAATTGTTTATTAACAGTTTTCCAACTGAACCTAGACTAGAATTATGGCTTAAAATCATAAATGTTGTAAATTGGCGTCCGAAACAAAATGATCATATTTGTTACAAACATTTCACAGACGACTGTTTTATTAGACATGAGAACTGCATCACTTTGAAAAAGTGCAGTATACTGACAATATTTTCTGGTAGTACCAGTACCAAGCACTACCAAGTACTAAGTATTAGATTATCGTTTCGATTGTTTTATTTATTTCTTCTTTCCTCATTTTCCACCAAACTCAAGGGTCATAGCCAAGTGTCGAAAGGTCACCTGATGATGTCGAGCCACGTTGTATGTGTGTTAGTGGGCTGCGGCTAGAGGAGATTCTCTCCCTGTACCGCTGTAGTCGAGGTGGAGTCGTAAGGGAAGAGGAGTGTTGGTATGGCGATTGGCGATGCGCTACTCGACTGTCTTTCGCGACTTTGGTGAGGCTGCACCATTGATGCTTCCCAGTGCTCGTTTTTCCCTGGCTCCATTCACATATTGGGCTCGGTAATTGATAATTTTAGCTATTTTTTTAATATTGTAATTTTAGTTTCGAAAGTGACGTTGTAAATAACTGATAACTATGTAATTCAAACTTTATATTTTTTATATTATCTTGCTAGCTTACGCATTGCTGCCGCAGAAGAAGTAATTGTGGAAATATCGATAAAAATGTGGAACAGTTATATTGTATAATTAGGAATGATAATACAATCATTGAAATAGAATGATATATAACTTTAAAATAGTCAGTATAATACGCACGCCACCTAGTGTCAGTTAATTGTACCATGCGTATAACCTTCGCACAAGTGCAACCAATAAGTTGACTAAGTTTTACCGCAATCTGATGAACGGTATGGCATTGTAGAAAGTACGAACAAATATAAATTTTTATATAGTAGAAAATATTTTACTGTCTATAGACAGACCTGTAGTGGATTAGAATAGGCGTTATTATAGCAGCTGATTTGTTTTTTTATAATACTAAAATTAAATCAACGGTTGACAATAAATTATTCTAGAAATTATGTTTTTATTTTTATTTTGTGTACTTAGTTTAATCTTAATAATTTTTTAGTTGAATGGTAAAGGGCTGTGATGGCTATCCGAGTACAGAACCAGAGTACAAAACTAATCCAACTGTAGAGATGTGTAAGGCAGGGTGACGTAATATCCCCGAAACACTTTACCGCTGCATTGGAAAACGTTTTCAAGCTACTGGACCGGAAAGGATACGGTATTAACGTCAATGTCGTGTATGTCACTCACCTTCCATTTGCCGACAATATAGTCCTTGTTACCTACGCACTATGTTCAATGACCTCAATAGTATCTCCCACCGGATAGGTCTTAAGATGAACAAGGACAAAACAAAAGTCATGAGTAATGTCCATGTCACAACTATGCCGGTGGTTTTTGGGAGCACTTAGCTAAAGTTGTTGATGAGAATTTTTATTGGGACAAGTAGTCCGACTAGGTAAGTTCGACTTCGACCGACAGGTCAATCGACGGATTCAACTCATAGATCGAGATCGAGATTACAACACATTTTCTCGTCAGGAATACCTCAAAACTAGATTGTACAACCAGTGCGTGTTGCGAGTGATGATATATGGATCTGAGACGAGGTCTTTCACTGCTGGCCGTATGAGGAAGCTCGAAGCCGCTCAAAGAGCTATAAAGAGGGCTATGCTCAGGGGTTCAAACTTAGGAATGAGGATATCTGCAGCAGAACCAGAGTGACCGACGTCGCCCAATGGATTAGTAAGCTGAAGTGGCAATTGACCAGCCATATAGCTCGAAGAACCGAATACCGATGGGGAGAAATGGTTCTCGAGTGGCAGCCTCGTACTGGCAGATAATGTGTAGGACGTTCCCCCACTAGATGGAGTCAAAACCTGGTAAGACATGCAGGAAGTTGATGGATGCAGGTAGCTCAGGACCGTGCTTTGTGGCATTCCTTGGAGGAGGCCTATGTTCAGCTGTGGACTTGTGAAGGGTTTTAATGATGATGAATGATAATGGCATTATATTAATATGATACATAAAAAGAATGGACGTTACGGGTAGAGTCCATCTATCCATAGAGTCCATTCTATTTATTTAGGTATAGGTAGGGTATGGAATTTTTATCGATATAATTTGGTACACTGTCTTATCCCTAGTATTAGTTCCGTGGACGTGCACTTCTACTGTCAGCGCCAAAATGGCGGAAATCAAATCGCTTCATCATGTCACGGTGTATAGCCAGTCCAGCGTACTTGTGTATATATAGAGGTCAGTGTCCTGTCATATTAAAATCTTTTTAATTGAAAACTCCTTGGTTTTAAAAATCGAATACCATTTATTTATTTAAAAAAGATTCTCGGTCTTGTCACAAGGTTTTGTCAAACTTGTTTAGTCGTTGAGAAAATGGAATTGACTCAAGAAAATTCAAGAGCGATGATTTATTATGACTTTCGAAGTGGTTTAACACAAAAACAGTGTGTTGACCGGATGATTTCTGCATTTGGTGATGAAACCCCATCCAAAACCACAATTTATCGCTGGTTTGCTGAATTTCAACGTGGACGGTGTCAAGCTCAGTGATGATCCCCGTCAAGTTCGCCCAAAAACTGCAGTCACCCAAGAAAACGTTGATGCTGTGCGTAAGCTGATTGAGAAAGATCGACATGTGACATACCGCGAAATTCAGGCAACTTTAGATATTGGCATGAGTCAAATACAAATAATCTTGCATGAACATTAAGTTGTAAAAAGTTGTTTTCCCGATGGATACCGCATTCGCTCTGTGAAGAACAAAAAGCGGCTCGCGTTACTTAGTGCGTCAGAGCTCTCGAAAGATTCCACGCAGGATCCTCAAATGCTGTATACAACATCGTATCAGGACGAATCCTGGATATACGCGTACGAACCCGAAACAAAAAACCAGTCACGAGTTTGGGTGTTCGAAAATGAGTTAAAGCCAACAAAAATTGTTCGTTCACGGAGTGTTGCAAAAAAAATGTTTGTCTCCAAAACCGGCCATGTTACTATTCCTCTTGAGGGACAAAGAACGGTTAATGCAGAATGGTATGCTAGCATTTATTTGCCACAGGTCGTTTCTGAACTCCGTAAAGAGAACTGCAACCGCCGCATCATCCTCCATCACGACAATGCGAGTTCTCACACCGCACACAGAACAAGAGTTTTTAGAGCAAGAAAACATAGAATTATTAGACCATCCGACGTACAGCCCCGACCTAAGCCCTAATGATTTCTATACTTTCCCTAAAATAAAGAAATTGCGTGGACAGAAATTTTCATCACCTGAAGAAGCTGTGGACGCCTACAAAACGGCCATTTTGTAGACCCCAACTTCCGAATGGAATGGTCGCTTCAATGATTGGTTCAATCGTATGGAAAAATGTGTCAAATTTCGCGGAGAATACTTCGAAAAGCAATAAATACATTTTTAAATAGTAATGTTGTGTCACTTCCTTGATTCTCGAAATTTTCAGTGCCGCCCTCGTACACTAAGAATCTTGTCAAAATAATCAGCCATAAGAATATGTTACAACACATTGAGCTATTATGTACTACGTACTAGAGGCGACACTGCATTCAGCTACTCTGTTCCAATCAACTGCGGTGCATACACCGCACTTTAATCAGTTACTCGCTAGGCGCTTGTAGAGTTGACACGTGTTGTGTTGATTTAAAAATAAATATATTTGTAATTATAATTGTTAAATGTTACGTTAATACGTTTTGTTAAACATACATTTAGTATGTTTTTTTATATTTGACATAGATACCGTTTAAAATATTCAGATAAAAATATCATTAAAATGTAATTGCGCTTTAATATTATGTAATATTATATTAAATAAACAAATATAATATGCAAAATAAATGACAAAATTTAAATATTATTCTCGATATAATTTACCTATTTAACAATACAATCTACTATTATAGTACGCGTCACGTAAAAAGAACGCTGGCGGTCAAGCTGCGCATAGGCGATTTATCGGTCTACTTGGTGGTATGAGGTAGGGCGCGGGGCGGGTGAGCCACGCGCCGCATGTTTACCGATGAGCTATTGGTAAAATACCATCGCGCACAAAAGTTTTAAATTACGAAATGGTTTTACATAGAGAAGTGAGAAAAATGATTTATGACGTATACTGTTTTATGAAGAGGGAAGCTGATAATAATGTAGTTAATAATTTAAAACAATGTATGAAACGGACCGCAGAGGCAACAAAATGTTCCGAGTCGACAGTGAGACGAATAGTAAAGGGTTCAAAAGATTCGGAATTTCTTACTGTTTTCCGAACTCCCGGCAAAAATAAAAGAAAAAAAAACAAAACCAATAACAGACATTGACAGCTTTGACCAGGGTTTTATAAAAAGAATGATCCATAATTTTCACGTTACTGAAAAAGAATTGCCTACCATAGGCAAGTTGCAAAGGAAGTTACAGGATGACATACATTTCCAAGGATCTGCAGCAAGTCTCAGGCGAGTATTGAAAAACTTGGGTTTTAAATGGAAAAAAACGGAAACCAATAGAAAAATCTTAATTGAGCAGTCACAAATTCGATTTCAAAGAATTGAATATCTGAGAAAGATTAAAAAATATAGAGAGGAAGTAAGACCTATCATTTACACTGACGAATCATACGTCGATAGTTCCCATGCGTCTCACCATGCTTGGACAGACGGTTCCACCAAGGGCATTAAAAAACCTGTATCTAAAGGTAGCCGCTTAGTCATAGTGCATGCGGGTGGCGATGCATGTTTTGTGCCGAATGCTTTACTGACGTTTAAAGCCGGTACAAAAAGCGGCGACTACCATGACAATATGAATTCTGAAAATTACGAGCGGTGGCTCCGTACTCAACTGATACCAAATTTACCGCCTAATTCAATCGTGGTAGTCGATAATGCATCGTACCACAATAAACAACTCGATGCTGCACCAACGTCCAATTCAAAGAAAGCAGACATGCAAACCTGGCTTCGTCAAAAAGGTATTGAATTTGAAGAGACCATGCTAAAGCCGGAGTTGTAAAACTTAATAAAAAAATGCAAAGATAAATTTAAGAAATTTAATATCGATGCTATTTTGAACGAAGCAGGATATTCTGTACTTCGTTTGCCCCCATATCACCCGGACCTGAATCCTATTGAAATGGCCTGGTCCCAAATAAAAAGTTATGTTGCCTGTAAAAATGTAACTTGGAACCTGACACGTATAACTGAGTTGATTCATGAAAAAGTAAATTTAATGGGAGCAACAGAATGGGGGAAGCTATGCACGAAGGTAAAAGAAATAGAGGCTGATTACTGTAAAAGCGATCATGTGGTGGACATGATGACAGAAACATTTGCTATCCACATAGGGGATCATGATTCCGACTCAGATGAGGATGGAAGCTAGAGTGACGACAGCGACGACGATGAAATGGCCACTTCTAGCACCAACACCGCGTCCTCATCTGGTTTTCACGTCACGCATGATGACTTAATGGAAGGAGTTTTAACATTACTTTAATTTTATTTCGATTAAACGTTCTATAATACATAATTCAAACATGTTTTTAATTCATTTTATTGATATTTTATCTAATATATTTTTCAATGTTATAACTAATAAGAATAACAAATATATAGGTACGAAGCCACGACCCGCGAGCGAAAGCCTAGTTAAAAAATAAATTAATAGGCACATAACTTTCGTGCGAGACTGTACCCATGCGCAAACACACTCCCACCACTTTCTTCCAGCGTTCTTTTTACGTGACGCGTGCTATACCTACGGGTCATTCTACCTATGTTTATTCTATGATAAAAAAAAACCAACCGCGCGAACACAGAGTAGCACACATTTTTTGTTTGAAATAGCTGTTCTAGTACGTAAGTACATATTACTTCAATGTTACAACACTATCAGAGTATATTTAAAAACAAATTGTCTGAAATTATGGTGAAAACCATAATATATACGAGTATTAGTCTCGTATTCTCGTATTATTAAATATTAAGGGCAGTCAGAACCGCCCAGACATGCAGATTATAAGCGGGAGATAAGTGCAGATTATTACGCACATAATGCACCCTGCTGCTGATTGAATAACAATCTCTGTATGGCTGATTTTATATGTACCATTATAGCATAGTGTATCAGGGCAAGTTCAATGCATAGTACACAAGCAAGCTGGGTTCAATCCTTGACGGCACTACTGAAATTGTTAATTGCAATTTTAAGTGCAACTCAAGTCCGCATACATTCAGTGGAACAACGTGGTAAAAATGCCGTGTTACATTTATATAACTTTATTCAAAAAAATATTTATTAAAATTCGGCGTGGAAAGCAAACATTGTAAGGATACCTACTGTAGATTGTAACTTTTATAGTAACACTGCGCCATTATATTTTTGTCCTAAATAGGCGGGTTGATTTGTGACAATTATTTAATAAGAGAAATTAAAATAGTACAAAATAATATTTTCACGTACTGTCTCCAAAAACATTTTTAATTTCCAAAAATAAATAAATACTAAGCAAAAGTTTCAATAATAAATGTTCTGATATTATCATAGCAAAAATGTAACTTAATATACATTACCTTCCATAATCTCAATGGTCATGGAACGCGACACGACGTCCCGGCTGGCCAGGTCCTTGGCCACGGGCGCGTACCGCTCCATGAAGCGCTCGCCCTTCGCATTAACCAGGAACCCACCCTCACCGCGGCAACCCTCCGTCATTAGGCAACCCGCGCCGTAAATGCCTGACACACAATCGACATTAGATATAAATTCGAGATATTTTTGGTAACGCTTTAGTAGCCTGCCGTAAGGGTTGAAAATTTTGTTTCGCTCCAATTGCCTAATAATATTTTCCGGTGTTTTAGTAGGCAATAAATATGTACCCCATACATAACCACAAATTGATCACAAACTTTAAAAATAATAAAAGTGCATATAAAAATAAAATAAACCACATATTTCTGCATAAAAAGCAGAAGGAGAAAGAGGTGAAAAAATTTACCAATGAAATTGTGCCAAGGAGTACTAAAGCCAACCTATTTCTTCCTACAAGGTGCTTGAAATTACGGTTAATTAATATCGCCTGACTGCTGCTGCCGCTCTAGTGTGACCATGAATTCTGTTCATGACAAGTTTTATTTCCCAAGATGCAGAATTTCCTGCCAAATGTTAGATAAATAAACACTTAAAATTGAACTCTATTATAGTGTTTCAATAGGTGCGAGAAGATTTTTTTTTATTTGTAACTTATAATAAAGTAAAGTTGAATGACATTTGAAACTAATATCATTCATAAGAAATAAAGAAGCAGGTATTTTCCATCCATATTAAGGTTGTGATAACAGTAAATTAGGTATTACATTAACTGATGACAGCCGAATAAAAACTCAATCCCATTATGTTAGCAATACAGAATGCCTGTTAATAAGTTTTTAATTAAACAATAATTAAAAGAAAAAAATTATATTTTTTTGGTTTGACCTGAAGAGGGAAAGATGGGAGAGAAACATTTGATTACAATGCAATTATAAATGACAGATTCCTGGTAGTAAACTTTGCAAAACTAAAAACTAAATAGTAAGCGCGTATAATAATATAGGAATTGTAAAATATACCTATCTAGATGCAAAAAGTACCACCTGGTTAAAAAAGTAAAAAGTTTTAATGGATAGGTTTATTCATTATACCTGTAGGGTGGAACTGCACAAACTCCATGTCCTCGTTCTGTAGGCCGGCGCGAGCCGCCATAGCGGTACCGTCGCCGGTGCACGTGTGCGCCGACGTGCAGCTGAAGTACGCGCGACCCGTGCCTCCCGTTGCCAGGATCGTATTTTTCGCTTGGAACCTGACCATATGTTACCTTAAGTCTGATTTATTTACAGAGCCAGCCCTAGCTGCAGTACTAGCGGTCTCGGGTCCTACATATATGTCGTAGTAGTAGGAATCAATCAAAATCAAAATAGGAGTCAATCAATAAGCTAAGTTAACCCTAGTACTGTATGTATATAGTTTAAAACTTTAAAATACATTTCGCTTTTTGCTTACTTATAGAAATGAGATAGTGAAAATTCTGCCTCATTGAAGAGATATATTATCTAAAATCTATGAAACAATAACATTCAACATTTTAAGTTGTTAAGTATAACGTAAATATTTTTCAAATGTCATCATAAATACCTGTTTCGTTCTCATATATTTGCATGATTATATTTATTCAAATAATTTAACATTAGTTTTTGTACTATGTACAAAAAAATCACTTTCAAATATAAGTTAAACAAAATAATCTCACCTATGTAATGTTCCATCTTCAAGATTGAGGGCGATGCATCCCTTACAAACACCATCTTCCATCAAAAGATCCAAAGCAAAGTACTCAATGAAGTATTCACAATCATATCTCAAAGATTGCCCATAAAGTGTGTGAAGTAGGGAGTGACCAGTCCTGGGAAATAAGGCAAATAAAAAGAATTAAAAAAAAATCTTATATTGAATTTGTTAAGGATTTGCAACAAAACTAAAAATATATAGCAAAAAACGTAAACATTAAATAAAAACAGCAGTCTTGCCAATTGAAAAATAATTATAGGATATTAGAAAAATTAATTAAAATAATAAAAAGAAAAATAGGTCGGCAAAAATGAACAACAGAGTTTGTAGGTACAAATTGAACATTTACATAATAAATTTAAGTTCGATTGAACAATTTATTTGATATGATATTTATTTGATATGGTCGACAAATTGTTGTTTCAGATCTGGATGTTTACATGCACTTTGTAAAATGCTTCCACAGTAGAGTAGAAATTGCTAATGGGAGTTACACTTAAAAAATCCTCCTGCATGATTTATGACTGCCAAATATAGGCTTAAATAAAAAACGGCCAAGAGCGTGTCGGGCCACGCTCAGTGTAGGGTTCCGTAGTTTTCCGTCCGTCACAATAAGTGTTCCCACATATGAGTTTAAAGGTGGGTATCTATTATAATCGCGCTCCAGCAGCGCTCCGCGCTCCTGCAACTGCTCTCGGTAGTGGGTACTGTTGTTTCTATCCAAGTTCATAATGATTTTCCTAGAAAGTACTTATAAAGTTCTACTTTTTAGATTTTTTTCATATTTTCTAAACTTATGGTTCAAAAGTAAGAGGGGGGGACACATTGTTTTTTAATTTTGGAGCGATTATTTCCGAAATTATTGACATTGTCAAAAAATGATTTTAGTAAACCCCTATTCATTTTTAAATACCTTTCCAACAATATATCACACGTTAGGGTTGAAATTAAAAAAAAATCACTTCCCACTTTACATATAGGGAGGCTACCCTAATAAAACATTTTTTTCCAATTTTTATACACATATTGGTACCAAACTTCAGCTTTCTAGTGCTAACGGTCACAGAGATTAAGCGAGGACGGACAGACGGACAGACAGACATGGCGAAACTATAAGGGTTCCTAGTTGACTACGGAACCCTAAAAAAGTACAGAGAAGTTAAAGGGGAAATTATGTAGCAAACAATTATATCTTTCATGTATATTTAAATTTTGGGTAAGCGATATAAATAAGCAATTTAAAGACAAAGTGAGTGACCAGTAAAAATAAGGTGTAAACATTAGCATAATATGAAAAAGATAACATTAGCCAAACACATTAGCTGATGTTACCTTGATATTAATATTTTACTACTCAGCAAGATATTTCTTGGTGATGCTTTAATAATTACGCACTTTAAGTAAAATGCAGCTGAGTTTAAATTAAATGTATTGTTTTATAATGGTATTTGTTTACATATCTTAAATATGATGTAATTATATTATTTATTATTATTTTTGCTATTGTATTATTTACCACAATGTTTATAATATTGTGTATGTTATTTATGCGTCAGAAATATAAGCACCAATTTTATCTTCTTTAATTATATAGTTGTCTACTGGAAGATATTTCAATATATGTATTATGTGATAAGTATAAATAAATAAAGATACTTTTGGTTGGAATTTATAATTGGTTCTGAGTCTTGTAGTGTGTATATAAATAAATAAAAATAAGCCAAATTGTTGCGTATAACGCAAGACATAATGTTGTTACTTGAACAGTAATTAGGTCAGTGAAGCAATTTCAATATCATGTTAAATTAATAGATAATAAAGTTAGTGTTTTATCACTCTCTGTTTTCATATATTATAGTTGCTCATGGCCATTCACTTCTTACAATAATTTAAAAACCAGTATTCATTAAAATTTTTACTAACTTTTAATTTAAAAATGTATGTTAAACATTAAACTTTAAGAAAAAAATTAAGTTATCAGTGATTAGCACAAAGACATATACAAGGGGAGGTCTAAAAGTTGGAAGTCGGAATGACAGGGAAGGATAATGAAATGAAACATTAAACTTATTTTCCTTTTCAATGTATTCTGCCTTAGCCCTAATAAATTTATTAGATCTGTTAAATAACTTATTAATACTGTTTTAAAACAAAGATTTTTGCTTGGGCGTCAAAATAGGCCGAAATTGCCAGTTTCACTTCATCATCGTCGCCAAATTTATTCCCACACAGTTCTCTCTTCATTTTTGGAAACAAATAATAGTCACTGGGGACCAGGTCTAGGCTGTGGGGTGGGTGGCGCAGTTATTCAAAACCGTACCGGTGAATGGCAGCAGTCACAACATGGCTTGTGTGCACGGGCGCATTGTCGTGCAAAAGGAGCACGCCTTTTGTAAGCTTTCCTCGCCTTTTTTCTTTAAGAGCTTCTTTTAATTGATCTAGTAAAGAAGCGTAGTATTCTCCCGTCATGGAAACACGACATTCCTAATAATCAATCAAAAGGATATCTTCTGTATCCCAAAAGATCCTCGTCATGATCTTTGCAACCGATTGAGACACCTTATACTTCTTAGGAAGAGGTGTGCCTTTTTTATGCCCTTTTTTATTGCTTTAACTCAGGTTCATAATGGTGAACCCAAGTTTCATTGTCTGTTACAATTCGGGCCATAACTTCCTCCCTTTGCTCTCCACAGCGGTCCAAAAATTCGCGACAACTTTCGACGCGCTCGTGTTTTTGATGCGCAGACAGCACTCTCATTCTCGGAACCCATTTTGCACAGACTAGCCATGCCAAGGTGTTGATGTAGGATGTTTAAAATGGTTGTTTCTGATACTCCAACTAATACTGAAAGCTGTTTTTCCTTTAGCTGGGCATCTTCTGATACAAGTTTTTCAACTTTTTCGATTATTTCTGGTGAAGTAGCATAAATCGGCCGTCCAAGTAGAGGGTCGTCTTCAACGGAGTCCCTCCCTTGTTTGAAAAGGGCGTGCCATTTATAAATCATGGTTTTCCCAGGAGCGGAGTCCCCATAAACAGCTGACATCTCTTGAAAAATGATTTGAGGTGTCTTTGCTTGTTTCGTGAAATTTAATGACGGCGCGATAGTCAATTTTCTTCATAGTGGCTAGTTTCTTCCCGATTGACTTGTTTACTTGTTGATAACTCAAAAGCTAATAACCCGATTAGGCTGAAACTTGGTATATATATTTTACAGTTAGTCACTCAACTAGCACCTACCTAGATGAGTAAATTCACCCTCGCCAACCACGCCAACCTGCAAACTTTTTGACCTTCTCTTGTAGAAACGGATTGGTCATACAGAAGTAGGAAAAATATTTAAAAATATAATAGTTAGTAATAAATGTTTCATGGGCTGACATGATTTAAGAAGCCTTTTTTTTAACACATTAGCTAGCTTATCATGAAGATTTTATATTATTACAAAAAAAAATAGTACCTGAATTATGCATAAAGAAAATCTTTCTTTTTACTTTTTTGTAACTATGTTAGTACAAGTCAATTTATTTACCCATTTCTGGCCCATAGTCACCAACATTTATCCTCAGTTAAAAAGAGTTCCTTGGTTAAGCTGACCCTTTCATGCTGTAGCCATTGTACAACTGCAGCTTTGGATGTTTTAGATGTTTGGATGTTAATAATTAAAGGTTAATATCACATCAAACTTAACACTAATTGCGTAAAAATAACTTACACTTGTCTTCAACTATATGCAAACATAAGACAAAATAATATGCAATAAAAACAATCTGTTCTAAAAAAGTTACCATCAATAATTTCTTATTACCTGTCAGCTACAGCACAGCATCTATGTGCTTGGCCGCCTTTACCAAACTTCAAAGATTGTCCTCCGAAAGCTCTTTGATATATTTTACCCTCAGGTGTACGTGAGAAAGGCATTCCATAGTTATCAAGCTCAATTACAGCGTGTGGTGCTTCTTTAGTCATATAGTGAATGGCATCCTAAAAAAATTAACATAATGTTTATCTAGGAATCCAGAAAATGAACTTGGCTCATATGAACAGAAAGTGATTTAGGACATAACGATAAATATAGGATATAATTATATAACATGGTAGAGCTACGCTGCAGCAATAATATGGTTGTAGCACGAATGGGTCGGCTCGACCAAAGAATGACCACTCTCACAGAATACCAGCATGAACCACCTTGATGCTGTTGTGTTTCTTATGGTGAGTGTAGAGAACCGGAAACCCATTTTACTGGAAACGAGGCATTCCATTGTAGTCCTCAGTGGTGAATATGCATTTCGATTCTTATTGACGATAGTATCTCATAATGGCGCCCCTCTTGATACAAAACCTTAGTGTTCCTTTTATATGCAGTTCATTATCAAATATCTACAGATGTATGATAAAGTAAAATTGTAATGTAGATGTCTATGGGCCACAGCATCCACTTACCATCAGGTGGACTATGCGCTTGTGTCATCCTCAATCTTAAAAAAAAAATGAATCAGTTTATTTTTTATAATAAACTATTCAAAACAAAATATGGCCCACCATGTTTTATAAATGAATTTTACAGATTCTTTTTCTTTTTTCAGTTTTTATGATTAGGAATAAATAAATTAAGGTTTTTGAAAGTTTGTGAACATTAACAAGAGTAAGTTTTGCCAATTTTATGGAATTTAGTCAAAATTTACAGTTTTTAGGAAACTTTACAGAAATTATTGATTTAAGTAAAGTTTGATTTTGATTTTTATTATTGACTTATTCAATGAGTTTGATGGTGCTTAATAGCGAGTAGGTCCTCCTCTATTCCATATGCACTCTCTGAATCTATCTGGGACACTTTCAATCAAGTGGGTGATGTTTTCTTCTGGTATTCGCTCCCAACACAATTTTAGGGCGGTTATGAGCTCTTGTCGATTAGTCACATTACTGAAGTTCGATTTGAGGCTTCTTTTCAATTGGTCCCATAAATATTCAATGGGGTTAAGATTGGGACTCATGGCCGGCCACGGTAAAACCATAATATTGCCTTCAGAGAGAGCTCTCTGGGTTGTTCGCGCTGTATGTGGGTGAGCATTGTCTTGCATAAAGACGAAGTTTTCACCCATTCTTTGTGAAAATGGGATGACATGAGGCCAGATTATTCGATCAGGTATACGACACACACCGGGAGGCAGTTATGGAGCCTTCTTCCAGAATTACCAGCTCAGTTTTACCGAGCAAGCTTATTCCAGCCCACACCATAACATTTGGACCTCCAAAACGATCCGTTTCATTTATGCTAGGTTCTGAAAAACGTTCTTCTTCTCTTCTCCACACGCGCACTCGACGATCATCGCTGAAAAACTTCACTTTACTTTCGTCCGTAAAGAGTACATTTCTCCAGTTGTCCATTGTCCACTCCGCATGCTCGCGAGCAAACCTCAAATGTGCAGCACAATGCGCTCTTGTCAATTTTAGAGGAATAACACGAGATCTGGAACGTTGTCCGTCTTCATGGAGCCGATTTCGAATGGTCTGATCACTAATTTGTGTGGCAGTTGATTTTGTAAGATGCGGGCAGGAATCGTATGCTCTCGACGTGCAATCAATCTGATATACCGGTCTTCCTGAACGGTTGTAGCTCATGCTCTTCCTGATCCAGATCTCCTCGCGACACTACCTGTCTCTAGAAAGCGTTCCCACATGTTTCGAATAGCTCATCGCGACACACCGAGACGTCTTGCCACTGATCTCTGAGATTCTGCCTCTTGAAGCATAAACACTGCTCTTGTTGCTGTTTCCACATCCATATGACGCCGAGTACCAGGCATAATGATCGCGAGTAACACCGAAATCAAGTCTAAATGAAAAAAGTAGACGTGCGACTGTAACATTCAGAATGTGACTGAGGGTACAAGTGACTGAGTATTTGAGTAATAAACGTTTTTGGAGTACTTCACTTTTTTTCTACCCGCCATTGAATTCCTGACTTGAAACATTGATAATGTCAGATAAACATGTCAAGAGTAATTCGAAATGTTTAACTTCACTATTCTATTATCCAACAATTTTTTTTAGACGAAATTTGAGATTAATTTAGAGTGGGCCCTATTTTGTTTTGAGTAGTTTATAACAGCTTATATTATATTCAAAGTATTTTTTAAATAATAGAAATGCTAAGAAGTCTGAAAAAACATAATCATATTGTAATTACAATAAAGACAATACAATTGCACATTTTCCACATTATTGATATTAGTTCTTTTATAAAAGAGCAGTTATAATGACTATTCTGTAACAGCTACACTACCATTAACCTTTAAGCCAGTTTAAAGACCACTGCTGAACAGACAGCTGCTGCTACTATTGTAACTTAATGCTGCTGTGTTTCATATGGTGAGTGCAGAGGACCGGAGACCCTTTTTACTGGAAACGAGGCATTCCATCTTAGTCCTCACGGGTGACAACACATCTGCATTTTGATTCTTAATCGAGGATACATGAAGGTGTCTATGGGTCACAGCAACCACTTACCATCAGGTGGACTGTGTGCTCGTTTGTAGACCTATCTAATTTTAGTTGTTATTAGGATTAAACTGCTGCCCATCCCCTGGTTTGTGTCTCACTTTTCACGTTTTATGATACTCATGGAACGATACATTAATATGAAAATAATATCAGCAGCAACTTACCTGATCACCAAGCCAATCAGAACCCTTTACAGTATCATACATATGCCAAAGCCAACTGTCTTCTTCCATGTTACCTAAAATTACAAAATAAATATTAAATCATATGCAGTACTTTCACAGTATGTTCTTGATTCTTTGTAAAGAAAAATAACTGACCACAATGCAGATTTTCTTGATTCATTTAAAACAAATAATAAATCTTTAAGATAGTATCATATAGAAAAAAAATTATAAGATATTAAGAAATGATAAACTAATGTTTGTTATATGTCTATAACTTATTTAATAAACTAAAATCCAAGGTAAAATAGATATTTATTGTTTTCTTATATTCAATAATATAAGAAAACACAAGGATTTAGGATATAAACATTGTTTAAATGTAAAAATTTAGAGCTAATCATTACAATTCTCTAAACTTAAATCAAGGATATTAGAAAACATAATTATAGCAAATGTTAGTACCTAAAGCAGCATTGATTCCACCCTGGGCAGCAACAGTGTGTGATCTTGTTGGGAAAAGTTTAGTCACAACAGCTGTCTTAAAGCCTTCCTGTACAAGACCAAAAGCTGCCCGTAGACCAGCACCGCCAGCACCAATAACCAATGCATCATGTTGATGATCAACTACTGTATATGCTTTAGACATGTTAGTGTTAACAGATTCATCTTTTGCAGGTCTCGCACCCCCAACAGACAAATGAAGATTCCTATACACATATGTGGCCTGAAAAAGATACATAATAAGTAATAACATATAGTGCTTACAAATTAAATATTTTGTGGATGCTTATGTGTACCACTATTGTTACTAGCAAAAAAAATTGCTAATGCTTCATTTTAAATAATATTATTAGTAATATAGCTCGAATTGCGAATTAAGAAATATACTTAAATGATAGTCTCTAACCTGAATCCAATAATTACATTGCTAAGGCTAATAATACTCAGTGAGCTAATTAAAAAAACCGGTTTTAATAAATGGATATGTCCCGTATTCAAGGCAACGTATACCTTGTATTAAAGGTAAGAATTTCATAATATTTTTTTTGTCAAAGATATGAGGTACAGAGTTACATAACTAATGTTTGCTAAGAAAAGGGATGCCTCGTAATTACCAACGATGCCGGGCTTCTTGAAACAGCTGCTTTCATTAATGCGCTCATGATGGAACTCTCTGTCCGCACCGGAGCACAATAAAATATTTTAGTTTAGGCCACGAAATACATTCAAACGAGTCTCTATCGCTCAGCTCCCACAGAAAAGTAGTAGTATTGTATTATCTATGCGTATCTATGCCAATGCTACAACTTGACATTGACAGCTTGATTTTTTAATTAAGATTTGCTTTGGATGCTTGTGTTTTAAGTCATGTCTTCAAGATTTTTTCTTCACAATTTGCTGATGGGTCACTGAGAACTTTTTAGGAGATTTTGACGATAGTCCAACTCAGTAGACTGTTGATAACCATAGTCACTCAAGTTCATAACGTGTGTAAAGTGAAAATCGATCAAAATGTCTTGAGGCTTATATCAATTCGATGCACTTGTTTCGTCGTTTTCTCTAATAGTACACATGCGTAGACACTTAATACACAAAATAGCATTACTTTTATGTATCGAAATCCACTTAAAACTATTAGTTAAACGATAAAATAGGAGCACAATCCGTCGACGGTTAAGTTCTTATCAAAACTTTGACAGCTTGATAGCCCAAAGCAGACAACTGATAGTATCTTGTTTATGACATTTTATAAGAAAGCTGAGTTTACACTTGTTAAAGTGAAACTTCTTTATCAATGTAGGGGAGAAATGTACAGAAATAAGACGTGAGTGGATTAGCGCTGTCATACGATATAACTGAGAGAACCAAACGAGGAAATATCTATGGCTTCCCTTAAAATATTTAGATAATTCATGGCTTTTCAATTAAAACAAGAAAATGATATAGAACCACATGAGTAAAGTATATTACTAACAATTTTTTAAGAACTTTTTGTATCCTATCAACCGGTGTATAAAAATATCTACCACCCCATATTGTCCCTTGGGTGTCGTAAGAGAAGACAGATGGAAACTGATGATGAGCAGCAGCATCTTTCTGCTCTAAGTCAAATACGTTTTAACCGTCTTTCATTTCTACAGCAAGATAATCTATAACCAGATTCAAAAGTTCATCAAATCATAACGTGTACTTTTCTTACTATTGTTACGAGCTAACGGGTTCGTGACAATAAAAACTGCCGATTGAAATAAAAAAAATTGACATTTTAACCACCGAACACCAATTAAAACATAAAACACACTAATAACTAATCACACTGAACACCTTAGTTCATTTTATTTCGCTCCGAAGTCTTCACTTGTATCGCCTATTCAATACTGCCCGGTCGCGGTCCTAAGCGCCTTAATATAAGGCCTTTTCTACTGAAAAAAATCTAGAATGTTCGCATAGATTGGCGAAAGTTCTAGCAAGGAATTTTCTAGAAAGCTCTCCTCGTTCTGTTACTCCATATTAGATGGCGCTAGTGAATTTTCAAGAAAGATCTTGACGCTCCTATTTCTGCTACTTGATACTAGATGGCACTAATAATTACCCGCCATGTACCAGGCATCAATTATGGCGCGCAACACTGCCCCCTCCTAAGAGATGCTCGTCCCGAGCAATATCGGCTCCATAATAACGCGCTATTCGATCCACATGGACAATCTTAAGATTACCTCTTGCACCTTTCTGAAACGGCTCCGCAACGTCAAGGGTTATCCTTCGCCATAGTGCAACAACATTGTACAATTTCAATACACCTCTATTACGAGTCCGAGGTCCCTTTGCACCCGCACAACTTGTACAATTGTGACACCAATCGTCGACATCGTCACATCAATGGACCCCGTAAGACTGTTCTTGGAATCTTCAGTAGAGTTCGTTTAACCCCCAGATGGACTCCTGAACAACCACTATGGTACAGCTGTAGAACATCCAGTACTTTAGCTTTAGAGACAACCATTTGCAAATGACAGCTGCCTCCCCGACCATTTTTCATTTACAGCATAGTACTCCATCCTGAAGCAGCAAGCCGTCCCATTAGGTCCAATAACTTTTCGTGGTTGAACTCATCGCTGAGACGTCGCTCCACTTGGGCTTGGGAGCACTGGCTTTCATCCATTCCAGAATCGGCTTGATGTCCGGATCTTCCTGCTGTGCATGTTGTAATCTGTCCTTCCACTCGTTGCTGAGGTGATCTGCCTGAGCATCTTTACGGATACCACCTCTTGCTTAGTACAACGCTTGCATTCTTGAGGACAAGGTCTTCTTGACAATGCACCTGCATTGCTATGAGATTTCCCGCTGCGATGTTCGATCACAAAGTCGTATTCCTGCTACTGCTCCAAACGCAACACTATATTGGTAAAGATGCGATAGGTACATCTTTGGTAGAATATACAAACCAGAGATGGAAATATAATAATTAACCCGTAGACAGAGAAACCTATAGACTAATGATTAGCGTAGCCCCGAATGAGAAAGGACGATAACGTAGTTTTAGGTTATACAATAATCTTTATGACTTTTAAACATATTTAGATAACATTTTTAATTATTCTAAGAACTGAACTGAACAAGATTCACCAATCGTAAGCTCACAAAACACTTTTTTCTCACTTAAACCAACTTGTAAAATCCTTAGATCGCTAAGAACTGTAAAAGTTGTTTAGCAAAGTGTAGTTTGCTAAACTAACTGCCAGTATCCTTCATCTATGCTGCCGGGTATAAAACCAGAATATGGAGTGTAGAAGTAAGGAGTACAGACTGTATATTAAAAAGTGTCCGTAGAAAACCGTTAAATAAGAGTGGCGCCACTATAGCTACGGGGTAAATTTAAAAGAACGCGTTGAAAAATATTAGTGGGATAGTTGACTTTTTCGAGGTTATATTTACTAAATAAAATTATTTTAGATTTTAGAGCTACTATGCAGTTTAGCACACTTCACACCGTCGACAACTGCTAAGTTCATTTCATGTAGCTGGGTTGTTCTTCAAAAGGGACCAAAAATGTCTTCCAACGAATTAATTAAAGTGCTAAAATTTTAGGACACAATTGATAAGCTTTTTATCCATATTTACCATTAATTTATATATTACCATAATAGATATTTTAGTTCTTACGTAAAAAATAATAATTTAAAATATATTATTTTATTTTTTTTACAATTAATATTAATTATACACAATATAAAAAAAGAAACTATAATACAGAAAAAAATAACACAAAAAATTTAAATTGTCAAAAAGTCCTGCTCCCCGTGGTATAGTGCCAAGAACGCTGACTGCGTTTCCTCGCTGAATAGCTATACTAAGCCTTTGAGCGAGGAAATAACCAGCCCTCTTATCACCAGCAGCGACGACTAGCCGTGGATACAGTTCCTTTAGGAACTTCACTGCACGTGGACCCCACGGACCGATAGTCTCTACAGCAAATGGCACAAATATGTAGTCATTTCTCAAAGACTCATATTTGCGCCATTTACTAAATTCAGCTGCCTCTGATGCCGCCCCGGCTCTAAAAGAGATACCCTTGAGATGAGAGGCCGCCAAAGTGTCAACGAAAGTAGCATCCCACACTAGGGCTTTACCTCTCTCCCAAAGGACCAAAGTCATACCATCGGGTCTCTTGCCATCGTCTCTAAATATCCCGCAAGGCTCTAAAACCGGGGGGATATTTATGGAGACAAGAGCCCTCCGGATGACTAATGTGCACTCTTAATTTCTGCCTTCGACATGACGCTACATCAATTTTGACACATTTACTACCTGTTCTTGTCAAAGTCATAGAACTTAATCCGTTCGTGGATACTGTTCATTTCTTATCCGACTCTCCACCATCACAATATCGTAATACATATAACATATATTATGTTTTATATTATCAGTCAATTGTCATCTCAACACTCTAATATAACCAGAATAACCTGGAATTATTCTGAAGCTGGGCACAAGAAGGGTGCTCCTGACGGCGTAAGAGGTACAATACAAAGAGTAGCAAATGGTGGATTTCGGTTCAGATGTTGGAAATTTCGATCAGTTTTACGAAATCATGGAATCAAGATTAAAAAATATTATAATTAAAAGAGTTTCAGAGGAAGACATAATTCAGAGGGAGAGATTGATGCAGCCTGAGCAGCTGAAGCCATTCAGGGGCACCCTTTCTGTGCATCAGGTTCTTTGGGACATATTCAAACCTAAAATTACTATGAGAAATATGAGTTGCTTCTAATATGACGCTGGTGAAATTTGCTCCCATGGTAAGCATTAAGTGTTATATCAACAATATGTCCGCTATAAATCAGAACGATGATTCCGATTTTTGTGTAGTTCCCCGTGACAAATACTAAGTGCAAATTCAAAAATGAGAACAAAATTCAAATTACTTCTAATGTTCTTATTGAAGTCACTAATAAGACTCTACTTCAGGGAGAATTGACCCATTTTGATGAGATGATGTGACACCTTATATTTTTGGCGGTTAATTTAAATACTTTGAATCCTGAAATTGTGAGTAGGTACTTACTACTTGACACTTAATATTAATTGTCTATTCTATTCTATGAGTACGAGGGCGACACTGAAAATTGCGGGAATCAAGGAAGTGACACAACATTACTATTTATAAATGTATTTATTGCTTTTCGAAGTATTCTCCCCGAAATTTGACACATTATTCCACACGATGGAACCAATCATTGAAGCAACCATTCCATTCGGAAGTTGGGGTCTCCAAAACGGCCGTTTTGTAGACGTCTACAGCTTCTTCAGGTGATGAAAATCTCTGTCCACGCAATTTATTCTTTATTTTAGGGAAAGTATAGAAATCATTAGGGCTTAGGTCGGGGCTGTACGGCAGATGGTCTAATAATTCTATGTTTTCTTGCTCTAAAAACTCTTTTGGTCTGTGTGCGGTGTGAGAACTCGCATTGTCGTGATGGAAGATGATGCGGCGGTTGCAGTTCTCTTTACGGAGTTCAGAAACGACCTGTGGCAAACAAGTGCTAGCATACCATTCTGCATTAACCGTTCTTTGTCCCTCAACAGGAATAGTCGTAACATGGCCGGTTTGAAGACAAACGTAGCCACCATTTTTTTTGCAACACTCCGTGAACGAACAATTTTTGTTGGCTTTAACTCATTTCTCAAACACCCAAACTCGTGACTGGTTTTTTGTTTCGGGTTCGTACGCGTATATCCAGGATTCGTCACCTGATACGATGTTGTATACAGCATTTGAGGATCCTGCGTGGATTCTTTCGAGAGTTCTGACGCACCAAGTAACGCGAGCCGCTTTTTGCTCTTCACAGAGCGAATGCGGTATCCATCGGGAAAACAACTTTTTTACACCTAATTGTTCATGCAAGATTATTTGTATTTGACTCATGCCAATGTCTAAAGTTGCCTGAATTTCGCGGTGTGTCACATGTCGATCTTCCTCAATCAGCTTACGCACAGCATCAACGTTTTCTTGGGTGACTGCTGTTTTTGGACGATCTAGACGGGGATCATCACTGAGCTTGACACGTCAACGTTGAAATTCAGCAAACCAGCGATAAATTGTGGTTTTGGATGGGGCTTCATCACCAAATGCAGAAATCATCCGGTCAACACACTTTTTTGTGTTAAACCACTTTGAAAGTCATAATAAATCAACGCTCTTGAATTTTCTCGAGTCAATTCCATTTTCTCAATGACTAAACAAGTTTGACAAAACCTTGTGACAAGACCGAGAATCTTTTTTTTAAATAAGTAAATGGTATTCGATTTTTATAACCAAGGAGTATTCAATTAAAAAGATTTTAATATGACAGGAACAGTGGAATTATTCCATTCCCGATACTTTTAGTGCAGCCTAGTAGATCAGGGGTGTTTCGGATGCGGAAATGCAGATGTCAATATTTTTAAGAGATATTCATTTTAGGTACATATTGTAACGCTTCCCCCCCCCCCTCATAATAATAAATATATTACGTATAATAAATTTACCCTTTTTCAATAACATTATATATTTGTGACCAAGATAAATAAGAAATGTTTTGATCTTTCTAAATGATCTTTCAAAAGGTTTAATAACAGGCCGTTTGTAATATTTTTGGGGTGATTGTCTTAGTTTAGGACCCTTATTTACGTTGTGTTTGTTTAGTAACTTAGTTCTTTTAAGTGTCTTTTGGAAGAATGAATATTCACTAGAGCAATTGAAAGCTGTTGGTAGTGCCCTATAAGCTAAGTGAACCTCGTTCACGGAGACAGGGCTCGAGAAAGGTTAAGAACATAAAACGTTCCTATTCCACTTGTATCAGATTTACATTATTAATTTATTATTATTTATCCATTCCCGCTTGGAAAAGGCTCACAATATATTTATACAAAATACCCGATACAAGGGCTTCGCTCTCCTACATTTATTTAAAAAAATGTAGGGGAAGCACACGGATCCACACACGCCGTGCGCGGTGAGCGCACACCATTTTGATGCACTCCCCCCGTAGGGAACGTTAATTCGGGAACTAGACCGTGGTCCACAGCAGAATAACTGGCGAACCAATAAAAGAGGCTTGGCCCCTTGTTAGTGCGCAAGCACAAACATCGGTCGAAGTCGCGCATGTCAATGCATGTAAACGCCATACAGAATACGAACGAATCCAGCCACAGTGAATGTACATCACACGGTTTAGGCAAATAGGCACTCTGGCCGTAAACCCTCCGTGAGCGCCACCACCTGCCAGACCGCCGCTCCTGCAGACATGATGTAAGTGTATGGCATTACCACCAATTGCATGATCAGCACGGCTACCAGCCGCAGAGCGTGTCATGAGTCTACCGCTCACCTCAAGGGAATGTGGTCCCACGTTGTGCGGCTTTTGGCCGCAGCCTTGAGAGTCTCCTCAGATCCTCCCGCCAGCTACCACCCGCATGAGGTCGACACATATGCTCCACCAACCAATACAACTGCAGATATAGCCAAAAGGCAGTTATAAGTTGTTAGTAATAATTTGCCATCAGAAAGGTTTTGTGTCACTGACGTTGAGTAAATGCATTTTCGATCATGTTTGTCTCACCCAATTATTATGTTGTTATATAAAACATCGTGGAGGGCAGACAGTCTGCAGCCCCGTAATGGAGGGACCCGACTTGGGCAAAGCTACTCAGGTGTGAGTCAAACCAAGACGCAGAGAGCGCCATTGAGAATAGCGTCCCACCAAACAACCATCGCAGAGACGCAATGCTGTAGAACGCAACAAGCATCAATACGACTATCGTCGGGCTTACGCCATCCCAATGTCCCCCATATATTCCAGCAGACATCACCACCCGCATACCTCCATCGACCAGAACCACAAGAGTGCGTCAAATCAGGCGCAACACACCCGCAGATCCATCACAAGACGCAATACCGCAAGTAGCAGTAAGCATCAATGCAACTATCATACGGGTGGCGCCCCCTCACAACACACTCACATGATCCCTATCGACTTTGGTAACAAAGTTTGTATCGTTGTTAACTAAAAAATATCACCAACGTGTCATAGTAGTACGCTACTAAGACGCCAATGAACAAAACTCCACGTATCATAGCGCTAATGCACTAAGACATAAAGTTGAGTATGTCTGTTACACTTAAAAGTGCTACCAAACACATTCATCCCAATCCGAAAGATAGACGACGCATCGCTATGCGCTACGACGTCGCCCACAAACGGTATGGGTGTGCGATGTTTACGGGAAAGCCGTATTGCTACAACAAACCCGCTTACCACCGGCACTAAGATTGTTGTTATATAAAACTGCACCAACGTATCATAGTAGTACGCTACTAAGACGCCAGTGGACAAAATTCGTATCATAGACCTTACTTTCATAAGTCATTCATATATAGGACTCGAACCCACGACCCTACTATTGCAATACAAATTCATCATAGAGACCTTCTTTAGTATTGCTTTTGTATCATAGACCTTACTTTCATGAGTCATTCATATATAGGACTCGAACTCACGACCATACTATTGTAATGCAAATTCATCATAGAGACCTTCTATAGTATTGCTTTCGTATCATAGACCTTACTTTCATAAGTCATCAATATATAGGACTTCAACCCACGACCCCACTATTGTAATGCAAATTCATCATTCCTTGAGACCTTCTATAGTATTGCTTTTGTATCATTGAGTTTAATATCATAAGTACCTAATATAGGACTAGTCATTGTACTACAGTACTTCAGGCAGTCGGGCTCCCGACCACCCCATATATATGTACAACTGCAGGCATGTATCTCCGGCAGCTCCTCCATACAAGACATCTATACATGAACACCTTCCACAACTTAGACAATTTTTAACAAATTTTCTAATTATCTTATAAACGTTATTTATCTTTACTTTTATTATATTTTCAACTTGTATTTCTATTATTTATCATGTTTTAAATATTTTTACAAGTTTTTATAATAAATTTATTTATTATGGAAGACAATATTTATGCCTTTAATTTACTATGTTATTGGTCTAATGTCTGAAATGTATTTATATTGACTTTATGCTTATTAATATAATTTTATTGCTTAATATACATACATATATATATATATATATATATATATATAATCATCCTTTCACGGTAAATGTTGATCCAGTGAGAAGTTAGAACAATTGTTGATCCACCTATTTAACGTGTTTGCTCAGCTCCTCGTCACACAAACTGATATACTTTGATCCATTCTTGATTCGCGTGTGACGTCGGTGGATCTGCACTAACAGGATTTCAATATACTCGTCAGCGATGTGACCAACATTTGTTAATCTATCAACGGTCGAAAAAATCATACTGAATATGATTTTTAGATCCAGAGTATATTTAATTTATATGCGACATTTACTTAGACTAAGTGGATCCGGAGCCATAATTGACGAATATGTACTCGAACACGAAGCGGCAACGTCGCGTTCTGTGTGTGACAGAGAACCCAGTAGGCTACTTCGTTATCGTAATAATAGAAAATACGTTACCTGCTGATTTTGTGGATCAAACTTCGGCAGGTTTTATTGTGAAAATGTGTTCGAGTTTTTGTTATCGTGTGAGTGAATTTGTGTTATTTTATTCATTTGTCATAGATCACTTAGAAGATGATGGATAGTACTTTATTACAAATTAATTTGTCACTCGTGTGTGTGTCTGTGTGTGTGTGTGTGTGTGTGTGTGTGTGTGTAAGGGTGGGGGGTGCCATTTAGTTCGCGCGTGTGTGTGTGTGTGTGTGTGTGTGTGTGTATGTGTGTGTGCGTTCATGTGTGTTCGTGTAAACGCATGTTCGTGCGCGTATGTGTGAGTGTATGTGTGCGTGTGTGCACTGTTTTTCTTTAGTACGTGTGTGTGTGTTAGTATGTGTGTGCGCGTGTGTGTGTGTGAGTGAGTGTGTGTGTGTGTGTGTGTGTGTGTGTGTGTGTGCGCGCGCGCGCGTGTGTGTATGTATGTGTTCGCGCTCGTGTGTGTGTGGGCGCGCGCGCGCGCGTGTGTGCGTGTGTGTGGGTGTGCGTGTGTGTGTCTGTATTTATGTGAGAGCGCGAGAGCGCGCGTGTGTGTATGCGCGTGCGTGTGTGTGCGTGCGTGTGTGTTCGTATGAGTGCGTGTTTGTGTGTGTGTGTGTGTGTGTGTGTGTGCCCAGAAAACGGAGGCGGAGAATGGAGACGTGGAGGCGGAGGTGAATGCAGCGTGGTATGTGGTGAAGTCGGAGATCGTGGAAACGGGGAATTGTGTTGGAGGCGGATAGAATAGTGACGGCGCGTGGTGGCGGCGGCGGAGGGAGCGGAGTTTATTGTTGAGGCGGATGGAGCAGAGTTTATGGTGGAGGCGGAGGTAGTGGAGGTGTGGAACGAAGGCTTAGAGAGGGGTGCGGTGGTAGATGTGGAGGCGTAGGTGGCAGAGGTGGTGGTAGGTGCACTAGAGTGCAGTAAAAAGGGTACCGCGTGAGGGCAAGTGAGGCTCATACAAAGGACAGTTGGTTACAGCGAAAAACAGTGTGGCTGGTAAGTGGATATCGATACTGCCCCTAAATGTGTAACTACGAGGTTATTCATTTTTCCGAATAACAGCTTGGATACCTACTGGTACTAGAGACAAAGTGAAAAGAACTTTTGTTTTGTGACGGTTTCATCATAACTAACAAAACAAACCCAAACTCGGTATACCTAGTTCTACTAGTCCAGGTGTTACAGTGTTAGTTACCGAAGTACACCTTCAGGTCACTTCAGCAAGTCCGGAGGTAAGGACTCATCATAAGTAACAAAACGAGCCAAAACTCAGCAGACCCAGTTCTACTAGTCCAAGAGTTCCACTAGTAATCCCGAATTACATCTTGAGGTCGCTCCATCAAGACCGGAGGTAAGGTCTCATGATAATATCTCATGTAATAGTTCGATTCTATACCTATCAATTTTGTAAACGCGTCCTTAAAAATCTTGATTATGAAGATGTAGAAAACATGTTAACTGGTGTATGGACACACACACACACACACACACACACACATACACACACACACACATACACACACACACACACATACACACACACACATACACACACACACGCGCGCGCGCGCGCGCGCGCCCACGCAAACACGCACTCAGACGAATATCTTATGTCGCCGTTGCTACCACTTCCGCTACGAGAAGGGGCGTTATCGAGTAATTCGTTAAAAAAAGTCGTTTATTTCGACCACAAGGATCATAGATGTTAGTAATAATACAAATCTTAAAACTAATTTTAGTAAAACTTAAAACTATTTACCTAATTTTAAAACTATATATAAGACAGGCCCGATTAGTCAGCACGTGCAACATATGACAGTGGTTCAGGTACTGACCTCAAACCTGTCAGAAAATGCCCTCAGGATACCATTGCAACTGTCCCGCACCCTACGCACCAGGGATGTGCATCGTTTACGCATGGTGGTGTAGAAACAATCCACACGCGCATCCGCGAACATACCCGGCGCATTACAATAACGAGGCAGACCCAACAGCACCCTGAATGCATTACGTAACACGCATTTAATCTGTAGCTTGTAACGAAGATACGAAACGGCAACGTCGCGGCTGCATTCAGCCAATCCGATCGTTTATCTTATCGTTTGCTGTGCTCTGATTGGCTCATTTAAATCGGATCAACATTTTCCGTAACCATCGCAAGGTGGATTTGTATATCAGATCAACTTCGGCCAACGCTAGCAAATAGTCTCGTGAGTGCAGATGTTGATCCGGTCGGAGCCACATTAGTTACCGGAGATGCATATTGGATCAACAAAAGGCGCCGGATCAACATGCGTTTTCGGATCAACAAAGTGCTCGCGTGAAGTCGCGTCTGATCAACATTTACCGTAAAATATTGGGCCGTCACAATATGAATATGGTCGCTTTTTTTAATTTATTTTTCTTTTACATACAGTAAGAAGTAAAACAATTAGTAAGGTGTAAACATAAAATCTTTTGAGTTTTACCGTACACCCTAATCCGTCGTTACACATTAATAAAGATTAAGACTATTTATAACTTGTTTGCTACACAATTCGTAGATCCATACTTAAATAACAATCACAAGATAGCTACACATTTTATAAACACAATGAGGGTATATCACAAGATAAGGTTATGTAAAAACCTTTTGTGGACGTTCCTATGAAGCACTGTCTTCATTTCTTGCAACTTTTTATTCTACAGGATGTTTTTTTGCAGAACGTTTATAACAGGTATGGTATAAAGTGTGGTTCGTGATTATTATTATATGGTGTTGTTAGTTTATATTTATTATATATTTATTATATATATATATATATATATATATATATATATATATATATATATATATATATATATATAGTACCCGGTTGACCGAGCTTTGCTCGGTATTTTTCGCTCGATTTTTTTTTAATTCGTGTGGTTTGGAAATTATATTTAGATACAAATTACATACTGATGAAATATAAATAATATTTTTGATCTTAACGACATAACAGAAAAAGCGGAACTGGTTATTTGAATAAAAAATCATGAGTGCAATTATTTTAATTTAAATTTTCGTGTTTTTAAAAAATACTAAAAAAAGGGCTCGAAAAAATAGATTTTCTCAAAAAAGAAACGAAAAAAAAATTAAAAAAGTCGGTCGGTCGGTCTGGGCTCGAACCGGGGTTTTACGATTCTGTGACCGCCCATTATACCAATTAAGCTATTTATAATCATTGACAATCAGTCAAAATTTACCTTCTTATTCTAACGATATTGTAGCAGTTTTTCACTGCCTAAAAACACGGACAAAAAGACATTTTCTAAAAATAAATCCTAGCTAGATCGATTTATTATCCCCGAAACTCCCTGGACACTAAATTGTATGAAAATTGTTGGAGCCGTTTCCGAGATCCCGATTATATATATATATATATATATATATATATATATATATATATATATATATATAGTACCCGGTTGACCGAGCTTTGCTCGGTATTTTTCGCTTGATTTTTTTAATTCGTGTGTTTTGGAAATTATATTTAGATACAAATTACATACTGATGAATTATAAATAATATTTTTTGATCTTAGCGACATAACAGAAAAAACTGAACTGGTTATTTGAATAAAAAATCATGAGTGCAATTATTTTTATTTAAATTTTCGTGTTTTTAAAAAATACTAAAAAAAGGGCTCGAAAAAAATATATTTTCTCAAAAAAGAAAGAAACTTGAAAAAAAAAATAAAAAAGTCGGTCGGTCGGTCTGAGCTCGAACCGGGGTTTTACGATTTTGTGACCGCCCATTATACCAATAAGCTATTTATAATCATTACCAAACTGTCAAAATTTACCTTCTTATTCTAACTATATTGTAGCAGTTTTTAATTGCCTAAAAACACGGACAAAAAGACATTTTCTAAAAATAAATCTTAGCTAGATCGATTTATTATCCCCGAAACTCCCTGGACACTAAATTTTATGAAAATCGTTGGAGCCGTTTCCGAAATCCCGATTATATATATATATACATATATACAAGAATTGCTCGTTTAATAGTATAGGATATATATATATATATATATATATATATATATATATATATATATATATATATATATATATATATATATATATATATATATATATATATATATATATATATATATATATATATATATATATATATATATACACATATATATATATATATATATACAAGAATTGCTCGTTTAATAGTATAGGATATATATATGTATTTTATGTATTTGTTTTGTATGTGGATAATTTTGATTTCTCATATTTACGCGAACACTACACATTGAAATAATACTAGTTTTTACGAAATTTATCGCGTATATTTATCTTTTTAAATACCCGACGTTTCGAGAGCTTTACAGCACCGATGGTCACGGGAAGGATTGAGATCACAGAACACCATTACTCCTAGCGGAGAACTGAGATGTTCAACGTCCAGATGTCTTAGTTAACAGCGGTTACCATGGATTAAAATTTATCTTTTGTTCCGATCTACACAGTATGAACTTATGGTATCATGAAGTCTTGCAGTTGTATGCTTGGGTTGGGATTTAATTTTATTTATTATAGGATCCCAAGCAGATGCTAGCACCCAGCCATCTTCTCAATTGAAATTAGGATGTTTTTTGATTTCAATAGCCTCGCGAATCATCCTTGGAAGGAATCGGTGTTCTTTAGCGAGGATTTGTGGTGTATCAAATCTGCTGTATTGACGGGGGTGATCCTGTACGTGTTCACAGACTGCAGACTTCCCGGAGCGTCGATTCTTCACATCAGCTATATGTTCTTTGACGCGGGTTTTAATTGAACTTTTAGTTTGTCTTATGTAGGAGAGACCACATTCACAATCAAGCTTATACACTCCTGCATCTTGCAGAGGGACGTTACACTTGACTGATGGTAAAAACTGACCAATCTTCTTCGGTGGCTTGAAGTATGTTTTGATGGAAGCGCGCTTCAAGATGTAGCCAATCAAGCAGGTACACGCTCGACTGTGGCCGGCTTCACTCGTTCTATGTGACGTAGGCGCGGGACCCCAAGCTTGTTGTCATGCAATACTTGCTTGACGTGTTGGAGCTCGGCAGCCAGGTGTTTACTGTCACAGATCCCTCGTGCTCTCTGAAACAAAGATTTACCCACGGTAGCTAACTGTGAAGGATGGTGGTGAGAATCACCTTTTAAATATCTATCAGGATTCCGAATTACTAACACATCTAGAAAAGCTAAGGAATTGTTTGCCTCTAACTCCATTGTGAACTGAATTTTAGAATTTATAGAGTTAAGATGGTCTAAAATTCAGTTACTTTATCTAAAGGCAGAATTGTGAAAGTGTCGTCTACGTACCGCTTGTAGAATCTTGGATTTATGGGAGAAGTAAGCAGGGTTTTCTCCTCAAAGTCTTCCATGAATATGTCGGCGACAATGGGAGATACAGGTGAGCCCATCGCCACACTATCTACTTGCTTTTAGAACTCCTTCTTCCACAATAGGTAGCCAGATGTAAGGCAGTGTCTGAGTAATACTGGATATTTTACGGACATGTTGTTTTCTTCCAGCCTTCTAGTTACAATTGAGATGCAGTCTTCAACAGGTAAGCATGTAAACAATGACCGCACATCAAAACTGACCATAGTTTCATTGTCTGCCGGACGTAGGTCTATAATCTCGCTGACAAAATGGTAGGAATCCTTTATGTGTGCTCTTGTATGTCCCCTGAGTGGTGAGAGTATTTTCGCTAAGTGTTGAGCCAATCTGTAAGTTGGTGAATCGATTTGGCTCACTATGGGACGTAGTGGAGCATTGGGCTTGTGTATTTTTGGTAACCCATACAACTTTGATGATTTGGCGCACGTAGATATTATCCATTTTACGTCCAGATTTAATTTTTCGGAGTGTTTCTCTATGAGGTCACTAGTTGTTTTTAGTGTGCTATTTGTTAGGTCGTTTTTAACCTTTTTATAAGTACTTACATCCGACAAAAGTTCTTGTATTTTAGAATTATAATCTGACGTATCCATGACTACCATGGCGTTTCCCTTATCTGCGCGGAGAATCGTAAGTTCTGGTTTATTGCGTAGGTTCTTTAACGCTATAAATTCGTCTTTGGGAAGATTCGGTTTAGGCACTGAACATCGACGTAACATAGACGAAATGTCTTGACGTATCGCCTCCAAATCTTCTTTCCGCATATTGTTTTTAAATAAACAGTCCTCGACTACAGATAATTTATTTGTACGGTAATCTGCGCGGAGTTATAGCATAATTGAGCAAGACTTCATGATATCATAAGTTCATACTGTGTAGATTGGAACAAAAGTTAAATTTTAATCTATGGTAACCGCGGTTAACTATGACATCTGGACGTTGAACATCTCAGTCCTTCCCATGACCATGGGTGCTGTAAAGCTCTGGAAACGTCGGGTATTTATAAAGTTAAATATACGCGATGAATTCCGTAAAAACTAGTATTATATCAATGGATAATTTTGTTTTCATATTCTATATATTAATATTAAGTGTTTATATCGTGTATATGCTTACTTGAATTTATTAATTGCTATTATGTAGATAGATATAATTATTCTAAAGTATAAGTTAATGTATATTATTGTGTAAGTAAAGTTTATCACTTATAATGTATGTTATGTGTATTTTTTGTTTATTATTTGTAGAAAATATTGTTTAAAGATTTTTTTTAGATTTTTATATGTTATTTTTTCTCTAATAGCATTAGGTATAAGGTTAATTAGGTGAGGTATTATGTAATTTAATCGTCTTTTACCAAACAGGTTATTATAAGAAGGTAGTTGTACTCTGCTGTTATCTTGCCTACGGATTGAATAATTTTGTTTGGTTTTTGTAGATTTTCAGTAAAATAATATTGTGATGAAAGAGTTAGTTCTACTTTTTCATGAATTGGTAATATTTCACAAAATGCAAAGAGCTCACGGTAATCTTTAAAGGTGTTTTATTTTTATAGGAACTATTCTTTTTAGTATACGTAGCTGTAGCTTAATGTCATTCGTGGTAGATAGTAGAATTAAATGATTGTCTGTGATGTTTCAATAATTACAAATATCAATTTTTTAAAGAATATATACTAAGACATGATGATTAAGTTATTTGATTGTGACAAGAAAGTTAAAGAATTGTCCAAGTACTCTAGCGTCATAGTTCCGTATCTAAGGCTTTAACGCTATAAATCTTAGTTTTTTATATACTTTGAATCCTTTATTTGTTTTTGCATTTAGTAACATTGATAAATAAACGATTATTAAATTATTAAACAAGTGTTTACTATCGAATACCAAAATTAAAACCTTTTAGATCACTTCTGCAACATGGCGTCTTATGATCCAAGCTAAAGTCATTCTCAGTATGTGGTGTCATGCTGTCATTACTATCAACGTGAATATTTGGATTTATTAATTGAAAATATTGCCTAAAGTAATGAAAATAGACACGTGCCGTCCTTATTATAATCTTTTTTAGTATGCGTGGATTTCATTCAGGTTATTAAAAATGGTTTACATAAAGGTTCTAAAAGAAAATCAAATCTTGATAAAAATAAATTATTTTGAAGAACCATCCAGCTGTTTCCTGTAGCTACTCCAGCGCTGTTGTGGAGAGTTTTTGAACTGTTATTTATTGCTTACAGATGGACACTTTTTCAACTATTTTCCTATGAGATATTGTTCTCCTTACCTCTACACTCCATACACCAGAAGCTCAGTCATGTATGATTTGTTACCCGCGTAGACAGAGAAACCAATAGACTACTGATTAGCGTGGCCTCGAGTGAGAAAGGACGATAACGTAGTTTAGGTTATACAATAACCTTTATGGCTTTTTAACATATTTAGATAAAAAAATTAATTATTTTAAGAATTGAACTGAACAAGCTTCACCAATCTTAAGCTCACAAAACACTTTTTTCTCACTTAAACCAACTTGTAAACTCCTTAGATCATTACGAACTGTCAAAGTTGTTTAGCAAAGTGTAGTTTGATAAACAAAAAACCGGCACAAATAAAGGGACAAACAATCGCACCGCTCTCTCTCGTTTCTATGCAAGACGTATGCATAAATCTATCTTTTTCGTATGCGAAAGCAAAAGAAGTTTCTCTGTCTACGGATCAAATATATACCACAGAGTTTTGGCGGGAACTTGGCCGTCAACGGGCTGTCGCTCCTATTATGTTACTTGAATAATGATTTGAAGTGGATTTTAATTCGTAAAAGTGATGTGATTTTGTGAATTAAGTGTCTGCGCATGTGAACTATTAAAACGACGAAACAAGTGCTTTGATGTTGATATAAACCTCAAGTTAATTTGATCGCTTGGGCGCCTCATGAACTTGAGTGGATGTCGTCATCAACAGTCCGCTGGGTTGAGCTGTCGTCAAAATCTCCCAAAAACTCCCCAATGTGACGCATCATCATATTATGAATAAAAAATATATAAAGTAAAGATTTTGAAAGAAATAATAGGCTCAGAAGGGCTAGAACCCAGAGTCGTAAACCCAGTTAAATAATAAAAAAATATATACCACAGAGAACAGTACACAAACCGTACACCGTAGACAGAGAAACCTATAGACTAATGATCAGCGTGGCCTTGAGTGAGAAAGGACGATAACGAATTTTTAGGTTATACAACAATCTTTATGACTTTTAAACACATTTAGATAAAAAAAATTAATTGTTCTAAGAACTGAACTGAACAAGATTCACCAATCTTAAGTTCACAAAACACTTTTTTCTCACTTAAACTAACTTGTAAACTCCTTAAATCGCTACGCTGTTAAAGTTGTTTAACAAACTCTACAGTAAAAAAGCCGGCACGGAGAAAGGGACAAACAATCACACCGCTCTATCTCATTTCTACGCAAGACGTATGCATAAATCTATCTTTTTCGTGTGCGAATGCGAAAGAAGGCGTCAATTTGTCTATAGGTTTCTCTGTCTACGCCGTACACAAACTAATAAGAGTATAATACCACAGATAACTATACTAGGTATATATACTAGTCAGAGAGTATAATACTAACGTAATACAGTAGTACAGAGTAGGGATGCTCGATGTTACAGAAACATCTTTTTTTTTGTTTGGTATCGATAGCTTAACATATCCTACTCAAAACATCGATGTTGGCCATTATCGATGTTATAGCACATTTACACCTATTTAGTAGGTTAAAATTAGATGAACAAAAAATTTGTAGTGTTTTTTATGGTTTATTATTAATGAAAATAATAAAACATTTAGTGTGAAACAGTAATTTGAAAAATGGGAAAAACTTAACAAATATTTAGTAATTTGTTATATTTTTTGCCGATAATGATGAATATTATTATTTTGATATTTAAATGTTCCTATACAATTATTAATCTGCTATTAAAAATTTTACTATCCTAATTTACGATTTAGACGTAGGTTTTATATTAACTTTTCCTATCGCAAAATAAAAAATTGATTAAAAAGGGAAAATTAACAAAATAATAGACTTTTCCGTCACCTTTGTTCACACAATTTTAATCAGGCAGCCCTAACAGTAAGTATCCACAGCCGTGTATAAAATGCACAAATTCCAAAAATGGAATGCACTATACAGTGAAATTGTCTACGCTCCCGATCGTCCAGTGATTCATTTTCATAAACTTCAAGCATACAATAAACTTGTAAAATATAATAAAATTGTGTCATCTGTCACTTTCATTTTTTCAATTGAAAAAATGAAAGTGACAGATGACAACTGTCGTATAACCAAATATTTTAATTAAAATATATTTATATTTTATTCCTGAAATTCCGAAAAATAACGTTTTATGTAAATAATATATTTCAATATTAATGAATATGTGATAATATATTTACAAGTTCGTTTGCCTGAAGTGATGACACGAAATGACGATGGCCGAATACACCAAGAATATATTTTATTTTGCAACATTAATGCCAGGGAGAACTTTAAAGAAATATTAAATGAGAAAATAGAACAGCGTCAAAATAAGAAAATCAATGCTCACTACACTTCTACTGATCCCAAGAAAACTACGAATGCCGCGTTTTTATTGAGATGCTTGAGCGTTTTATTGAGATTGTCACCAAAAGAAGCTTTGAAACCATCAACTGTAAGGGGTTATAGTTGTAGGTCACTTCAAGATGCAACGCCTGGTGATTCATCGTACACAAAATTAATATCAGATTGCTTTAAGGCGATAAACAAAGTTCGAGAACTAGGTTTTTCTTTTAATTTCAAGATTTTGATTTTTACTAAATTATAGACTTTTGAGTGCTGTAGATATATTTTTACATTTTTAATTTTTTTACATTTTCTATGAATATTATTGCTCCAATACATTCACAGCCGGATTTCCTACGATGTCAAAATTGTACCGACGGTAGGCTTTTTAAAGGTAAGAAGGGATTAAATATACACATTAAACGATGCCATAGTAAAAATATTTCGGCTTCACAGCCTACCGTAGAAATTCATGACTCTTCTGATGATGACACAAATTCTTCACTTTTTTCGAAACAATTATACAATTTGTATAGTAACGTACCAGTGGTTAAAAGAATTCCAAGAGGCGCGAGGATGCAACTTGGTAAGCGTTATCATTAACCATTCAAAATTGTCTAACGAATTGTGAAAAAAGTTGGCAAAAATTATTTACATTCGCGTATTCCCACTTTCATTTTAGTAAAACAATAAATAAATCAATTACGTCTCAACTAAAAGAAAATTCTTTTCAAAATTTGAATTACCCGATTAATACTCATTTCCCTCGACCTTATCCTAAATTTGATTTAAAAAAAGTAGTTGAATCAAAAGTAATGGACGGCAACTTAAAAAATGCATCCCGTATTTTATTCTCAGATGACATCCTCGCTCCTCGTAATGTCGAAACTCTTGAAGGCCTTCGTCAGAAACATCCTTCGGTCAATCCTTCCCAGAATTTACCGCTGCCTCCCAATACTTCTATGCAACCATTACAAGTTTCCGAAAAAGACACTTTAGACGCAATATTGTCATTTTCGAATGGCTCTGCCGGCGGAATTGACGGGATTACGCCTCAGCATCTCAAAGACCTTGTCAGCGTATCTGCCGGTGACGCCGGTAGGGTACTTCTTAATGACATAACAAAATTATGTAATTTTATGCTTTCTGGTAATGTCAATCCCAGTTTCATTCCCTACTTATATGGGGCAAGATTGTGTGCCTTCAAAAAAAAGGATAACGGTATCCGTCCTATTGCTGTTGGTTCTACATTTCGACACTTAACTTCAAAATTAGCTTGCAGGCACATAATCTCAAACCTTAAGACAAAATTTCAACCTACTCAACTAGGCTTTGGCACCAAAGGTGGCTGTGAGGCGGCGGTACATTCGGTGCGTACTTTCTTAACTAATTCCGATGCAGATGTTCTTCTGAAGGTTGATCTTAGAAATGCTTTCAACTCTATTGATAGGATAACCTTGCTGAAAGAAGTGGCTAATAATACCCCCGAAATATATCATTACGTTTGGCAACGTTACAGTCAAAATTCAAACTTGTTTTATCAAAACCATATTATTGAGTCTGCTGTCGGTGTTCAGCAGGGTGATCCATTAGGTCCAGCTCTTTTCAGTTTGGGAATTCAACCTATTATTTCAAATTTAAAATCCAAGCTGAATGTCTGGTATCTGGACGACGGTACACTGGGAGGTAAAGCAGATGACGTCCTCAATGACCTTACTCATATTTTTCAAAATTTTAAAAATATTGGTCTTGAACCAAATACAAATAAATGTGAAATATTTATTTCTAATAATTTATCTAATTCTAAAAGAGATACCTTAATTCAAAATTTCAATCAGATTTCTCCAGGAATAAAAACTGTCAATTCGGAATCGCTTTACCTGCTTGGTGCTCCGTTGTTTTTCGATAGTATTAAACCTGTTTTAAAAACAAAATTTGATCAATTTTTAAATCACGTTGATAAATTATATATTTTAAACCCCCATATTGCCCTTACTATTTTAAAATATTGTGTCCTTGTACCTAAATTTACATACTTGTTACGCTCAAGTCCAGTCTGGAAATGTTCGGATATTTTAAAAGATATTGATAATAATCTTAAAATTGCTTTAGAAAACATTCTAAATTTGAGATTAAATACAATAGCCTGGAATCAAGCCACTTTACCTATCAAATTTGGTGGAATTGGTATAAGAAATATTTCTAGCGTCGCATTGCCTGCTTTCCTTGCTTCCGTGCATAGTGTCAATGACCTATGTAACACAATTTTAAATAATAAAGTAGACCTATGCTTTGCTGCGGAGGCAAAGCAAATATGGCTAACGCTCTGTCCCGGCGAAAATGTCCCACTGGAAGTTAACCAACAAAAACAGTGGGATATTCCGTTGGTACGGAGTGTCCACAAAAATTTATTTCAAAATTTCCATATTCAACAAGATCAGGCTCGCCTTCTAGCTGTTTCGACTAAGGAATCTAGCCACTGGTTACATGCTCTACCATCAAGTAATCTCGGCACATTGCTTGATGGGGAAAGCTTGCGCATCGCCGTAGGAATCCGGCTAGGAGTGGCTATTTGTCAACCTCACCAGTGCCCCTGTGGTAGCAGCGTCGATGAGTTTGGGCTCCACGGACTTTCATGCAAAAAAAGTGCAGGTAGGTTTTCCCGTCACGGTTCTTTGAACGAAATCATCCGAAGGGCTCTTGTCTCTGTAAATATCCCCTCGGTTTTAGAGCCTTGCGGGATATTTAGAGACGATGGCAAGAGACCCAACGGTATGACTTTGGTCCCTTGGGAGAGAGGTAAAGCCCTAGTGTGGGATGCTACTTGCGTTGACACTTTGGCGGCCTCTCATCTCAAGGATACCTGTTTTAGAGCCGGGGCGGCATCAGAGGCAGCCGAATTTAGTAAATGGCGCAAATATGAGTCTTTGAGAAATGACTACATATTTGTGCCATTTGCTGTAGAGACTATCGGTCCGTGGGGTCCACGTGCAATGAAGTTTCTAAAGGAACTGTATCCACGACTGGTCGTCGCTGCTGGTGATAAGAGGGCTGGTTCTTTCCTCGCTCAAAGGCTAAGTATAGCTATTCAGCGAGGAAACGCAGCCAGCGTTCTTGGCACTATACCACGGGGAGCAGGTCTTTTTGACGATTTAAATTTTTAGTTTTAGGTTTTCTATATTATAGTTTCTTCTTTTATATTGTATATATAATTAGTTTTAATCGTAAATATTATAATTTTAATTATTATTTTAGTTAAGTTCTTTATTATAATGTTAAATATTGAGAGTAATTTCAATCAATATAATATTTTGATTTAAACTTACTCCAATTTATATACTCGTACTGCAATTGTAAGCAAAGTTTGAATGAAAATGCGCAGACTCCGCTTTCAACTTCGTACTGCATAATAAATAAAATTGTGTAGATACATATTGTTTCAAAATTATGTGTGTATAGACAGCAAGGGAAAACAATTTTTGAATATCAATTTATGTAGAATAGTTATTAGGCGATAACCGACAACGACACCACAATACCAAAGCGCAAGCAGTTACAACTGTGATATTACAGTTCACACTTGAAAGGGAGTTTGACACAACATAATGATATTTTTTAGGTGATCGATGCATTTAGAAATCCTTAATTATTCAAATTTTTAAACCTTTAACAGGAGATGAAATATTTAGTTTATATTGATTTCGCAGGTTCGCATTGTTCACAAGTTCTTATTAATCGATTATTGGTTCATTGACATCGATGTTTGACATGTGGCAACATCGATGCTTCGATGTTTAAGGTGTGGTAACATCGATGTTAAAACATCGATTTTTTAATTTCTAACATCGATGATCATCGAACATCGATGATCATCGAACATCCCTAGTACAGAGTTAGAGTAGGTTTCTCTGTCTACGATTAAATATACATTATTAGACAATATACACAGTAATCTATGCATTATTACATATTCCTACGACCTCTTAGTAGTCTGTGCTACGATATATTCATATCACAGAGTACATTATATATACCTGGAATAGAGTTGCTACTCGATTCCGTGGTACAGAGACATCTATAGTGGAGTTGTCGAACTAAACGGACGATATTCTATATATAGTACAGCCCCATCCCTGGTGTACTGATTATTTTTAATTAATTTTACAAGATCACATAATTCAGCAACTAACTAGTTTTGTGCATATAGGCACAAAACTAGTTAGTTGCAGAATTATGTAATCAAAGGTAAATCATAAAAAAGAAAACTCAATTTAAAAATAATAATCATCTTTATTGTAATTTACACCCATAACCAGTAAAAAAAAATTAAGAACTAAGCAATCTACACAATTTCAGAAATAAATAAATAAATGTCGATCAATCAATATATTTCATCAAAGTAACAATTTTAAATTAATAAATCCAACAGTAATTAGACAGTAGACAGTAATGACAGTATACAAAGTAAATTAATCGAAATCAAATAACATAAAATTTAGTTTATTTACCTAAGATCTTGGTATTTAAAATAATAAAGCAACTTATCTACTACACAAAAGTTATAAGAAAAATAAAATAAGATGTACAAATTACAAAAAAATAGTACAATAGACAAAAAGTTGACAATTTTTATAAAAAAAAAACTTAAGTATTCAATATCTTGAAAACGGTTAGGTTTGATGTATGGTGTTTCATAGTCGTAATAGTCGGTAATGATGCAAATTACAACCCCCTAAAGGATCTAAATCGACTTAACCAATATAATTTATATTGAAATATATATACAGGGTTACCCTGTATATTCAATATTTATCTACCACCATATTTCAATATTTATCTACTATGTTCCACTTGGCACTAACATTTGATGTTCCCTGGTCACATACAGTAGCAAGGATTTTAAAGCCAGAGCCCTTCAATTTTCTTACATTTCTTTTAATCATTAAGGCTAATTCAGCTTTTTTTGTACTGCGAGCACAAAATGAATATGATATCGGCTGTTTATAGTTTTTAGAATACCTCTATTCTAAGTTCAGTCCTCACTACATCACCATTGTCAACTAAACCAGCAATTGAAATAATACTAGTTTTTACGGATTTTATCGCGTATATTTAACTACATATAAATACCCGACGATCCGGTGCTGTAAAGCGCTCGAAACGTCGGATATTTATATAATAAATATACGCGATAAAATCCGTAAAAACTAGTATTATTTCAATGTGTAGTGTTCGCGTAAATGTAAGAAATCATTGTGTAAACCAGTAATCTTGTCATTTTTCCTGTCATAACCAATATGTGGTGTTAAGGCCATTTCATCAAAAACCAGTGTACACAATTTATCATTGGCTTTCATTTAAGATAGATGCTTGCTTCTTAAGCTGGTAAAATATGTTTTCATTTATACCAGTTATTAAGTTTAAGTACCGAAGAATTTGTCATACACCTTTTGAATCCAAGTACTGGACCGGAGTAAAATGTTAAGTAATATTGCAATACCAGCATTGCGTATGAGAGGTTAGTAAAAATTTGCATTAACATTGTAATGATCTATTCTTAATATTATGAATGTTATAGTTAATATGGAAGTTCGTTCCTCAAATAATTAATTTTACTATCAAACATGAATAATTGAATGTATAAATTTTGAATCAGAATCAGAGCTCGTCATTGTTGGTAACCAATCACAGCACGTCGTGCAATTAGTTATAAGATCTGTCTGTTTAAATTTTGATTATTACCTGATACACACTGTTAGCAATAAGACGACTTAAATATAACCAACAAACGTTCAATAAATCAATCATTGAAGAGCACCTGCCTCCCGTTCCTGTACAGTCACCTTCAAGCCTGAAATTAAAATGACAAAACATTATATTTATATAGACCAAGAAAATTTGTACTATAGTTTAGTAAAAATAAATTTAATTGTAGCAAGTTGATTGCATTTTGAATCATAATTTGGAACATAGTAGATAAATATTGAAATATACAATATGAAAGGGTTACAGGTTAAGTCGACTTAGATCATTTAGGGTGTTGTAGTTTGCATCATTACCGACTTTTTCGACTATGAAACACCATACACGAAACTTAACCGTTTTTAAGATATTGTATATTTTAATAATGCAATAGTGGAGTACTTGTGCAGGCGAAACATGATGAAATATAATGGCAAAAGTGATAAAATATGTTTACTTATTGAAATAAAAAAAAAAACATAAACACTCACGCCTGTCACCCAGAGGGGTAGGCAGAGACTACGGACTTCCATTTGGCACGATCCTGACATACCTCTTTCGCCTCCTTTACATCCATATATCTACGCATACATGCTCGTCGGTTAAGGGTACTTCTAACGTGGCCCATTTTCAAAATATCGCCAATTTGGTCGATAAACTTTTTTCTAGGGCGTCCCTTCCTGACTCGGCCGTTCACATCTGCCATATAAATTTGCTTAAATTAAATTTGCAACTTGATATTAAAGCTTTACCAGAACCAGCACAAAACCAAGTGGGACTTTTTTTAAATAAAATTAATTTACAATATATTATCCTCAATTTAATTTATACAATAATTTTTATTTATAAATAATATATTATCAATTTTAACTTACTGGATGTTTGAGCAGTAGTTGTCTCTTGCACATAACTTGATGTTGAAGCAATTTCTTGTGTATAACGTGTTTTAAAAGTATTATTTTTATTTGTAACTTCAGCTAATCTTAGCAACAGCACCTGTAAAATCAATATATACAATAAATTGTACTTGAAATATATTGACAACTTAAGAATAGTACAAAGAGAAATGTGAACTGATGGCTCTAATAAAAATTCTAACCTGCTTGGGTTTATTAATTGCAAAGATTAATTCCTCTACTACCAATCGGCAAAAAATTACAGCATACACATATTAGCCATGTAGAATTTGAACGACTAAGGCTGAAGGACTACCAACATCTTCCAACAGACAATATCAAACAACAAATACCACAAGTAGCATAACAAAATAAAACAAATAAAAATGAAGCTAAAAGTTACACATTCCATTTTATTAAAATGGAAGTTTATTATTAGTATTAGTTGTACAATAGAACACCTGTGAAAAATATGCATACTATAATGTAAATTATGGATCTTACAGCAATGTCGAATTTTACAAAGACGGAGGCAAATCAATAACTTCTCTTGTGATTAATTAAGTTTGGTAATAAGACCAAATGAAATACTAACTTTTTTGTTCTGTTTCTTATGAATACTGCACAAATTTGGGCATCTAAACTTTAAATATGATATTCTAACATTGAATGAAATGAAAGAATGGGATATCAAATTGAAGATCATCATAACTTTAAATAGATACTAAAGGACAATATGATTAAAAAATAATTAAACATTGAACATAATCTACAATATAGTATGTTGGTGCAATATATATTCTCATTAGTACTGGAAAAGATCTTTAGATCACTATATATTTGTTATTATAACATAAACTCATGTTTCTTCCCAGTTGTACTCTGAGCAAGTTTAATATTTATAAACTGGTGTAGATTTTGATATTCATATGAGCTTTGAAAAAGCCTTATTTTATAAGCTTTTTATTATCATTTGAATCAAACTGTTAATAAGAAATAACAAACTTTCCATAAAATTGCTTTACATGTCATACATAATATTTCATCAACATGGAAGTTGAAAATTAGTATTGCAGAACATGGTTTAACAATGATTCAAAATTTATACATTCAATTATACATGTTTGATAGTAAAATTAATTATTTGAGGAACGAACTTCCATATTAACTTTAACATTCATAATATTAAGAATAGATCATAACAATGTTAATGCAAATTTTTACTAACCTCTCATATGCAATGCTGGTATTGCAATATTACTTAACATTTTACTCCGGTCCAGTACTTGGATTCAAAAGGTGTATGACAAATTCTTCGGTACTTAAACACATACATATCATCTAAGCACAGAAAGTTTCCACCAACTGCTTGAACCCGTGTACAAAAGCGTGTTTAATCTTTTGTAGAGTTTGGAAATTTGTGAAGTATATAGCCATCTTCACCTACAAAAAAAATTAATATTTTAGAAGCGTTTTTGAAAAGTGTAATGACAGTAGTATAAGTAGTAGTGTTATAAGGGTAATTCTTTAGTAATCTGCTGCACGAATTATTGGTCGCCGAGTGGACGGGTAGATGGGGGGAGGAGTAGGAACCTCCCCCTAAAAGAATTAAGTGCCGGAAACCCCCCCATTTTTTATGTATGTAAGTATACATAGCAAGGTATTGGCTCTAAGGGTGGAAAAGTGATGCAGAACTCTTGGGCTACCTGCGTCTGCGCTAGGTATCACATTGTTGCCCAAGGTGACACTGACTTATATATAAAATAGAAAGAAGAAATAATATATTGACTGGTAAAACCTGTAAATAATTAGATTTACTCACAGCTCTTGGTACATCCTGAAACACAGCAAATTTTATCCGCGGCCATCACTAAACTATACGAACTATGGCCGAAGGAAAGAACAGATAATCGAAGTCCCTTTCACGTGCATGGGCCACTATATTAAGCAAAGATAATCAAAATCCAAGAATAGCCAAGTTGTAAGAAAATATAGGAAAAATATAAAAAATTCAAAACATTCAAAGCACAATCGTTACGTCAGAAAAACAAAACGCCAATGTCAAATTCAAAAACAAACAAAATGGTGGTAGAGGGTGCTGGTCACGTTTAGAAATTAAAACACCAATATTCCATCTTCCAATTAAACGAATAAACTAGACTTAAAGCAGCTAAATCTTAATAAAATTAGTTGTTTAACTCAATTTCTGGTGAAAATATCTAAATTCACATTATTAGCACGTGAATTTAGTCAATGTGATACGATCATTTAATTTTATTTAATTATCTAAAACAACGCACTTCCGAACGTAAACTTACTCCAGCGCTGTCCTTTGGAGAGTTGTGGAACTAAATATGCAATGCCAGTTTCTATAGAACAGAAAAATGTTCTAACTACAAAGGCCCTGATTCATATACATATACAGATATACATACACAGAACACAGATTGTCAGATTCTATTATTACGTTAGTACTCTTATTAATTTGTGTTCTATTATTTAAGATTTGATTTACTGAAAAAAATAAAAAAATATGTGTTGTGCAAAAGTGGCTTTTTAATATAGAAGTAGAGATCTTTTTATAATGGCTGATAATCTTGGCAGCGATGAATTTCTAGAAGCAGAGCGATTGAGAGGTAAATTTAAAAACACTTACAGAAATTTTAATCATTAAAATCAAATTAAATGACGCTTAATATTTTCAGAAGAAGAGTTGGCTCAAGAGTTGGAACATAGTGATTGTAACGAAGAAGATTCCCAAGAAATATCATTGGAAATTGAAGAGAAGCTACTAAAAGACGAACCTGAATGTTAGTACTTATTTATTTCAAACTATTAAACATATGAATTGGAAACCTTTAAATAAGACTACTTGCATGTGTCTTCTAGTTGTCCCTCTATTTAGTAGGGGTTACCTACAAGCCCTTACCAGTACAAGACTACCACGCTTGAACTTTCTTCCCTGGTTGTCAGTTCTTCCAGCTATATTGTAGATCTATTGCCACTTCAGCTTACTGAGCCATTGAACTATGTTAGTTACTCTTGTTCCTCTATGTATGTGTACACTAGCATAATTTAAGGTAACTTAAACGATGCTAGTGAAGATGGATGAATGCAGAGAGAGAGAGGCATATGTTCAGCAGTGGATTTACGAAGGACTGTAATGATGATGTTGATGATGTGTCATTTATTTAAGGAATTAAATTACATAAAAATATATAATTAAATTTAAACTAATCAACTCTTTGTATTATAATGTCAACAACATTTTCCTTTGATTATTTTAATTATTTTGATTGCAACATTTTAGATACTACATTAGTTAATTATGGAGAGAGTATTCAGGGAACTCAAAGTGATCTTGTAGAGACATATGCAGATACTTTGAGTAATGTGGAGATAACACACACCAATGATGAGCTTGGCAGTGGTATTTATACTGAGAATTCTAATAACTTCATGAGTTCACAATCTGATACATTACAAGATGTCACAGATCATTATGAACCTTATATCAATGAGTATTCTTTTGAAACTCAACAATCTAATGACAAGCAATATGAGAATGTTGAAGAAAAGTATGATGAAACTGAAAGCAATAAAGATAATATTGTTATGCCCAACATAAATGACTTCCTACAAAGTGATAATAACTTTGATGCCCAAACTACAGAAGAATTATTGATGAGTGAACGGGAGAGAGAAAAGAAAACTAAAAAAGAATTGGAAGAAGAAGAGAGAGAAAAAATGCAGTAAGTATTATGTAATTAAAATTAATGTTTGACATTTTTATAATAAAATTGATGTTGAGAAACATTATTTGTGGTTATCTCTTTTATGGTGTGAAGGGGGGAATATCCTAACTTTGCTTGAAATGCCTAAGTCCTGGTGCACCCTCACATTCTTTTGCAAGTGTTGGTTTTAGTATGTCAACAACTGTGGTTCTAGTGGCCAAGAAATGGCAGTATTTCCATTCAAAAATGCAAAACACAAATTTCAAAACCGGTTGATGGACTGCTACATTACTAATAATACAGTATTGGCTTTGCGCTTAGCAATGTGCTTGTTCAGTGTGCTGATTTTTGGCAAATCTTTTAGGATTTTAAGCCTCTAAATTCTAAGTTTAAATAAGTCAATTATACAGGAGAGGATTTTAGATGTTAAGAAAGAAGAAAACACTTGGAATGTTGTTTTCTTATCAATAAAATTTCTTCTTAATGAGTAACTTAAATTATTGAGCTTTTCAAAATGTTTGTATAAAATCTACTAAAGGAAGTGAAGAGATGAAAGATCTGTTATATAAAAAAAAAAGATCTTAAATCAAAGCCTTACTTATTAATTACTTACCATTACTGTTATTTCTATTCAACAAGGTGGTGACTTCTTGAAAATTCAGTTTATATTATGCTGCCGCTTTTTTATGTTGCCTATATGAAACACACTAAGATGATAACAATCTAAAACATGTAATTAAAATGTACAGAAAATATTTTAACCCTGATAAAAGTTTCACTTTCTGCAAACCCTTGTGGGCAGTGAAATATTACTGTATGTAGAGCAAGCAGATAGCAGACTGTGTATGTAATATATTATAATATATGACAATCACTAATATAAATGTTTTGGATTTTTTAGGGTATTAGTCTCAAATTTCACTGAAGAACAGTTGGATAGATATGAAATGTACAGACGTGCAGCGTTTCCTAAGGCAGCTGTAAAACGCTTGATGCAGACCATAACTGGGTGTTCGGTCGGGCAGAATGTTGTGATTGCAATGTCTGGTATTGCCAAAGTGTTTGTGGGAGAAGTAGTTGAAGAAGGTAATTAATGTTCAATGTTTTACTTTATAAAACCCTATCTCTGAGAGGAATTGATCCTTAAGGACGCGTTTACAAAATTGATAGGTATAGAATCGCACTACTACATTGACAAAAGTCACACACACAAGTGTACGCACGGTTGGCTGTGAGAATCGTAGTCAAATGAAATTATTTTGATAATTTGAAAGATTGAATTTGTTTTTTATTTCTTATACCTCAGAAATATACATAGATACGAAATACGAATACCTGCTCCAGAGACTGCTTGGCACTGGAAGCCCTCTACTGGTAGTGGGATGTTAGCTCTGGACTTTGAACTGGTTTTGTCAGTTATAATAAGACCTTACCTACCTGCGGACTTGATGGAGTGACCTGAAGGTGTAATTCGGTGATTACAAGTGGAACTCCTAGACTAGTAGAACTAGGTGTGCCGAATTTGGGTTCGTTTTGTTAGTTACAATGAGACCTTACCACCGGTCTTGATGGAGTGACCTGAAGGTGTAATTCAGTGATTACAACTGGAACTACTAGACTAGTAGAACTAGGTGTGCCGAGTTTGGGTTCGTTTTGTTAGTTACAATGAGACCTTACCACCGGTCTTGATGGAGTGACCTGAAGGTGTAATTCAGTGATTACAACTGGAACTACTAGACTAGTAGAACTAGGTGTGCCGAGTTTGGGTTCGTTTTGTAGGTTATGATGAGACCTTACCACCGGACTTGATGGAGTGACCTGAAGGTGTAATTCGGTGATTACAAGTGGAACTCCTAGAGTTGTAGAACTAGGTGTGCCGAGTTTGGGTTCGTTTTGTTAGTTATGATGAGACCTTACCACCAGACTTGATGGAGTGACCTGAAGGGGTAATTCAGTAACTACTGCTGGAATTTTTGAACGAGTAGTTATTACCACCTAATTACACCTTCAGGTCACTCAATCAAGTCCGGTGGTAAGGTCTCATCATTACTAACAAAACGAACCCAATCTCGGCACATCTAGTTCCACTAGTCTAGGAGTTCCAGTTTAATCACTGGATTACACCTTCAGGTCACTCCATCAAGTCTGGTGGTAAGGTTGCATCAAACTAAGAAAATGAACCCAAACTCGTCACACCTAGTTCGACTAGTCTAGGAGTTCCACTTGTAATCACCTGATTACACCTTCAGGTCACTCAATCAAGTCCGGTGGTAAGGTCTCATCATAACTAACAAAATAAGCCCAAACTCGGCACACCTAGTTTTACTCTGCAAGAAGTTCAAATAGCGGTCACGAAAGTACACCTTCAGGTCACACCATCAAGTCCGGAGGTAAGGTCTCATCATAACCAACAAAATGAGCCCAAACTCGGCACACCTAGTTCCACTCGTCCAGGAATTGCAGTAGTAGTTACCTTCAGGTCACTCTATCAAGTCCAGAGGTAAGTTTATATATCCTACTTATTTTTAGCTAAATAAAAAACTGTGAGTATAAAAATAATAATTTTATCATTTGTCAAGTACCTACTATGTTTCCAATTTGTTTTTTTCTAATATTTTATGTATGTACAGCGATCTTTTCAGAATGAGCCGCTGCAAACAGGCGATACAATGTCCACTCACGACGGCGGCCGAGCGCGGACTGTGGTTTCATCGAAATCTTTGTACAATAAATCAAAGCAGGCACCAACAATAAAATAGCCCTTATTGCAATAGATTATGATTCATCCATATTAGCAAAATATGCGAAAAAATGTGTATCAGTTTTTATTTTTTCTACGACTATTTGTGACATTTTGATAAAAAATAAACACAGATTTTTTAAATTGAATATGTCTGTCATCTTATAGTATTTTTTAAATTTTTTAAATATGTTGATAATAGACCAAAACATGTACCGAAACTCAAGCCGGTATCGTTAATTTTGTCGAAAATGGCAACGAAAGTTCGTTTTTACAATATAAAAAACTACTATTTTCAACAAAAGAGTTAAATATTTTTGCAGATGAAGAACCAATCTATACATTGTAGTTTTTACTTATATTTGATTTGGTTTAGTTTTGTCACAAAACGTACCGAAAAACACCCTAATTTTGGTTGATTTGCAAACGCGTCCTTAAGTAGGCACTGAATAAATTAACCGACTTGATATTACATGGATCTCACAACTTTTTACGTTAGAAGAACTGAGTTGTGAGACTTGGTTTTTTTTACAAGTTATGTTTTTGATGGCATTAATGTTTTCAAGTATAATAATTAATAACATGTTTGGTTCTTGTTCAGAAAAAATATGAATACTTTTTGTCCTTAGTGTCACTAGAGTATTATACCATTGTAGAATGTTGACTAGTTGTGCTAACTTTTATAATAACTTGCAATGGTTATTATTGATATGTTTTTTTAATACTGTGACAACTGAAAGTTGATCAAAAGTTAAAATTTACTAAAATTGCAAGAAAAAATTAACTTATTTTAAAGTATTTAAAAAAGTTTTATAACTTAAAATAATTCAAAAATAGTAAAAGTCAAATTCTTCTTTTATTTTTCCCTGGGTATTCATCAATTTATCCACTTCCTGGATAACATTGAATTTTAGGACAGCCTATATAAACTTTTACTCTTTTTTGATTTCAGCTCTTGAAGTACTAGAAAAATCAGGTGAACCTGGACCTTTACAGCCAAAACATCTAAGGGAAGCCTTACGTCGATTAAGAATGAGAGGGGCTATACCTACAAGGAAAGCTTATAGGAGTATGTTTAGGCTTTAACAATTTTAATAATGCAATTGTACATATTAGTGTTAAGTGGTTACATAATCTCCAAATATGTGCTTCACCAATTTAATTGCTGTAATGCAAGTTAATGATACAGCTCTACCCAATGTTAATTTACCATACTTAGTACTCTGTGGGTAATACAAAAAAAAATTCTTTGATTTGTACACATAATTTTCTTGGAAATATTTGATTGTTCCATATCAACAACATTATTGATTTGGAAATAACTGTTTTACTTTTGCATGTATTTATTACAAGTAATGCCCAAAGAACTATTAAACTTAGTTTTACTTGGTGCTTTTTGGGTATAGTCTCAATAATTTATAATAAATTATATAAATGTCCATCTTTCCCTAATGTCACCTACATTACTTGATATGTGCTTTCGGATATTTGACAAATTTAACAGAACTAATTAATTTAAGGGTTAAGAAATTCCTGTCGATAGATTAAGATTTGGAGAGAAATTTGTTATTAATGGTTAGGATTTTGCTTGTGTTTTTTATAATATATTATTTAGTAACATTGATAAGTTTTTTTACCATCTGGAAAAAAAGGATGTATCAGGTGAACGGAATAGAAGCCTATGGCTGATATTTTACAATTTTTATTTTATTTTACATTAACATATTATGAAATTGATCTTTCAGTAAATACTACTAAGTGGGTACGTATTATTTTAATTTCGATAGTTTTTAATCGATTTATCTGTTTTATTTAGTTCAAAAAATTTCTTGTTATTTTTTTAGTATCGAAAGTTTATTGCAAATTAGTAGTATTTAATGATAGATCAAATTCATAATATGTCCATGTAAAATAAAAATAAAATTGTGAAATATTAGTGCCATAGGCTTCTATTCCGTTCCGTTCACCTGTTGCACCCTATTTTTCTCCAGACGGTAAAAAAAACCACACACACACAATATAATGTCGTGTGTGTGTTTTCAACACTACACAAGTGGTGTTGAAAATTGCTTGACCCTGTTTTTTCTTTGAAACCCTTTGACGCTGCTTTTCCAACTTTCATTTGTTTTCATTTTCCGACTTTTAGTCCCTTTTTAATTGTTTTTTTGTTTTTCATTAACTCAAGTTTAGAGTGATATCAATATTTAGACGCGGACATGTCCTTAAAAATACATTTCTTTTCCTCAGAATCGATCACCTGAAATCCTTTGTGTTTTTTCATATCTTATAAATATGCTGAAGTGTCCCCAAAATGGTCACTTGCAATTGTCAATATCTGCATTAATGACACTCATTGATGATAACTGTGAACATTTACTTTATGCAATGAAAATGATTGGCATTGATGGCGAATGACAAAAATTTGATTGAAGCAATTGACTTTTGTAAGAAATGTCTCGTATATATATATGCGCTTGTATATATAGAGGTCAGTGTGTGTGCGTGTGTAATCATAATATTTATGAGAGAAGCACGCAACTAAGTTTAACCATTCTCACCAGCCCATGGGTTGATTGGACAGTGCCTAATGGTGTTAAGTTTGCCCTTTGTATTTTTTTATAATAGGGAATGCAATAAAGAATAATAAATAATGCGTGCGCAAATCTTCAATCGAAGCTTTAATCGTTTGAGACCTACCTCTAACCACGTAACATTGACAATCGCAGTTGACGGTTTCGGTGACCCTTTGTTTTAGTCCTCACATCTTGCTACATCTTACATTTATCCTACATCTTCGGCGATAAGCCCACCCTAACTAACTATTCAGTATGGTTCATTTTAAATATTATACCTATTTATACAACTAGGTACCAAACGTTATTTTTTATACTAATTTAAATAGTAACAATTTTCTATATTTGTAATTTTTTTATCATGTTACTATAAGGTAAAATAAAAAATTTAATTTATAAATATTTGGAGATTTTTATTTAAAACAAATTGTTAATTTATTATATTATACAGTTATTTTATTAAAACATAGGTATAAGTAAAAGTTAGGTTCATTTATATTCCAAAATTAAATCAGTCTTGTTAAAATGGCTAACTATAATGCAGACAAAAGACTTATTCGGAATTTATTTTGAGGTATTAAAATTATAAAATAAAAACAATATTCTTGTTAACAAGTGCTAAATAAAAAATAAAAATATAAATTACATAAAAGTCCAATTAGAAACTAAAATCATTGGCACTTAAATTATTTAGGATTATAAGTTTAAGATGACATACGAATTTCTCATTTCTATTATGTAATTGACCAAAAGACCAAATATCACAGTTATATAACAGTATAATTTTCAAGATGCTGTCGACTAAAATGAAATTACAAAAGCATACTTAAGTTATTCTACGAATTAACACCTAAAAAAGGCTCTAAACTATATTATATGGTATACCATATATTATCGTAAAATTTAGATAAATCCATTTAAAATAACAGTAGTAGTCTATGCAACACACTTTATTTAACATCATATCTTTTTTCGAAGAAGCCTCTTGTGTTACAATTTAGATGAATTATTATACTAATCATATTATGCAATTCATGATTCTTAAAACCTATTTGTTTTGTATAACAATTTGGAGTTTATTTATCATAGAAGGGATCACTGGTCCACAAAATAAGTCATTAACTTCAGTTTAAACAATTACAACAGATTTTTAGAATTATTTAAAAAAAAAACCTATGATGATTCTTATTCAGATTCAATGTTATAAAGACTGAAATAAATATTGTATGTTTAAATAACGTTATGTGTAAAACTCACAACATTGCGTCACTTTAAAGCAAGTAATTCATGCGTAATAATGGGAACACCACAAGACAGCCACAACCACACGGCTGATGCGTCGTGCTGCACTCCTGTACTGTGCTATCAGCACAGCTCACGTTCACACCGACCCTACAGACTAGAAAACGCTCACATCCACATCACACGTGTTCTACACGACCAATCTCTTGACACCGCACTCGATACAAAACTTGGCAGTGTCGACGGGGAATTTGTTGCCGCACTCGTGGCAGAAGCGCGAGAGTCGCGGTTGCGGGCTGGTTTCCTTCGCCCTGTGCAGGGAACTCTCCGAGCTGCTGGAGCTGAGGTCTTGGCGCGATCGCCACGTGGGGCTGCGCTGGGACGATGATCGGGAACTGGCACGTTTTTCTGAAGAAAAAAAACGTAAATGCGTTAGTAAATATGTTAATACCTTGCGATGAATATCCACTGTTGGATATCTTGATTCTGTTATAACTTGGATCATAATAATCCCTGATCCAGAGCTTTTATCAAGTACTACGCGTTCATTTCGAGTTTGCTGTCGTAGACCGTTACGACGTCACAGCTGACGGTACCGTAGACGAAAAAAGTCATCATGTGTATGTTTTTTAGTATTCATATTTTCAATAAAGTTAAATAATAACGTGTTCGATGAAATAAAATATTTTTTGAATGATGATGATGATGATGTTTAGTAGTAGTTATAGTTTTATTTTACATTTTAAATATATCAAATTAAAGATTTTCCTCTTTTACTCATTGTAACAGAACAAATTAACGAATATCAACGGAAACAAAAACAAAAAATCAACAGTAACAAAAACAACAGCAAAAACAGTAACAAACTAGAGAACGTACGGGAGCATAAAAACGGACGTAAGTACACTTCGACGTTGCTATCGGTACTAAAAGGGCGACGCTTGAGGCGCGGAATGAGGGGGCGCGGCGGGAGGTAACGGCATTCTTGAAGGGAACGACTAGTAATAAATATAATAATATCGTTATACTAAAACGGTTTCATTTTTTTTTCTAAAACACAAAAAACAACCGAATTCAATGCTAAGAAAATCAAAAAATATTGTTTATGAATAGAAATAAAAATGCGTGACGTGACTATCGCGGTACAATGTTTGAAATGTAAAAATATTAAAGAAAAAAAAATGTAGAAATGAATTACCGTTTATTGTGTGACTGCTGCCTAAATCTTTGTGTTGTGCATCAACTCTAGGCAATGGCTCGTTCAGTTCAGCTGAGCGCTCCATCGCTAGGAACTCTTCGCTGGAGATAGACCTGACTTCGTCTTTGTGACTCGCAATCGAGTCCGTGCCGGCGTGTGCTTGTGCTAAGGGTACTGAGTCGTTTGACTCTTTGGAGTTACATAGCGATAGTTTTGAAGGTGATATCCTGTTCAGGCTGAAATAAATTACGTTTATATCCTAATAATCTTTTGTAATATTTAATTCATAAATAATTTTATTTAATGAATTACTTAACAAGTTCTTTATAAAGAAATAAAAGCGTGAGTAGTATATAGGTTTGCCAGATCGGTGGACCAAAATATCTGGACAAGTTATGAATATGTTGGGACTTTGGGGTTATTGTCGGGGAAATAAATATTAAAAATATAACGTTTATTTTTTTGAGTGGAGGCCACAAAAAGTGCTTTAAACAAAACTAATTTAAATAAACTTAATTTTAAGGTTAAGATATAAAATTCAAATAATTTACTTCAAAGTTCAGTCTAATCACTAACTCAGCTTTTATTAAATTAAAGGCCATAAGATAACTTTCCGAGCTGTATGGCGATTTTGATTTTTGTCGGGAATCTGGTGATCATTTAAAATGTCGAGAGAATCTTTACGAACCCTGACAATCTGGCAACCCCAGTAGTACACCATGCCTTACGTAGTATGTATGTAATACGTTTAAAAGTTGATATTATTGTAATATAAAATTGGACTGACTGCGCTATTGGCACTTAAATATCTATTGTTAGTTTATAATTTCCGACAGTATTTGGAAATGGTTATCGATATTTTTAAGTTATTCTTATTCTACAGTTAGATATATAATAAGGTTACAAGGCATTTGAAGAACGCGTACTGGTATGAACTACATGGTCTATGTCATACTACATATTTTAGCACAATGTTTTTTTTTATAGGATAGGGTGAAAAACGAGCACACAGTCCACCTGATGATAAATGGTTTGCTGTGGCACATAGACATCTACTTCTATCCTCGATTACAAATCAAAATGCGGATGCGTTGTCACCCGTGAGGACTAAGATGGAATGCCTCGTCTCCAGTAAAAAAGGGTCTCCGGTTCTCTACACTCACCATACGAAACACAGCAGCATTAAGCTACTATTTTACGCCGGTATTCTGTGAGAGCGTGGTCCTTCCCCGGTCGAGCCGACCCATTCGTGCTACAATACTACTAATATAACTGGAGCATGGCTCTACCACGTATAAAAAGTGTGTGTAGTAAGTGTATAAGAATGTTTAAAGATTTCAGGGCCGAGTACCCAACTCCTACATCTTAAATCCTCAAAATCCATAATTGTTGTTTTGTTACAAAATAGTTACCTGACTAACCTGCTATAAGCTGAATCGTTGCACGGCTTTCCATTAGGTGTAAATTGGCCATTTGACATGTGTTCGTTTTTATTGTTTGTTTGTTTTTTCCTTTCGGTTTTCGTTCTGGATTCTTTTTTAGTTGTATTATATATATTTTTAGCACAATTAACAATTTCTTTGTTAGAGTGGTCATTCTCTATTCGTTCAGACTCGTAAAATTTGTCGAAGTCCTTGAGAGACTGCATTATGTCCTGTTCAAGTTGGTCAGCTTTGAGGCGGTTCTTCGTTGTGTCCGCTTTCAGCGTGTTTTTCTTCTGAATGGAATCAAGGAGGGATGTGGAACGTTTAACGGAAGACGGGAAAAGGTTTTCGCCCTTAACATTGTTACTGCTAAAAACAAGAGACATTGATTTATTAACCGGTATCATACCATTATTATTATTCAAAGCTTTCGCAGGGTCACTGTTACCATTAATGTCGGAACTTTTGTGCGTGTCGAATATTTCGGATTGCGTTACAATTCTAGTGGTGGAGCTGTATGTACGTTTATTTTCGATTTTTTGTTTAGTCACTTCTTCGTCGAAAGAAGTCATGAATTCTTCGAGATCAAACTCTTCACAAAGAGATTCGTCATCTCTCGATGTTTTAGATGTTATACTTTGCTCTAAAGAAGACATAAATTTGTCATATTGAGAATTTAACTCATTCATGGACGTGACATTACTTTTATTAGTGTTGTAATTAGTTACTGTATCAGTTCGTGCTAAGGAATTTTTAATGTTTTTATTATTAACGTTAAATGATTCGAATTTAGCCGGTAGATTTTCGGTAGTGAGCAAGGACTCCATACTACTTATTATATCAGGGTTATTCAATATAGTGTTAACGTTGATAGGTAAGTTGTCATTTTCATTAATTAATCTAGGGTCTATGTAATTACTGTCAGTCATGGAGGCGTTATCGTAGGAAAGAATAGAATCAAGGTTGACAAAATTTTTCCTATCCTCGTCGTTTTTTATCTTATCAAGTTTTAAAGGTTGTTTTATTGTTGTACGTTGAAAACTATGATACATAGATGGAGCTATTTTGGGAATTTTATCTTTTAATTTAGGTGTACTGTAAATGGACGAAAAATTTGAGAAAGATCTATTCAAATTACTATTACGAGTGAAATTGGGTTTTTCCGCAGAACTTATGTTTTCCTTACTAGATTTAGTGAAAGTTGTGTTCAACTTTTGACTAGATTTTTTATCATTTCTGTTTATTCTAAACGAACTACACCTACCACCAAATGAATTGTTGTTTTCACTATTAGTGCTACCAAAAGATTTCATTCTTTGTAAGGTTGGTGTTTTCTGATAGGTCTTATTTAGTGTGTCTTTCATCATTTTCGTATTGTTTGTAAGATGCGATGGTGATGTCTTTTCCTTAGTTGGGCGTAAGGATGGAAGGGTTCTATTTGAGTCTTTGGGGATGGTTTGAACTTTTTTAGGAATATTGGTCTCAGAGGACATAAGCTCTTTCATTTGCCTAGCGGCAGACGCGAAAGGATCGTAATTGTCATCAAGCCTGTAACATAAATTTTAATTAATTTAAACATATTTTACATACCTGAAAGGCCTTATTATTAAATAATTAAAACATTTTAATACATTCTTAAGAAATACGTACATATTATATAGCGTTATAGATGCAAAAAAATATATCAACTGTTATATCAACCCGATATGACACAAATTTACCGAATAGGAAAACATGTCTTCTATAACAGAAAGAATAGTATGTAGAATAATACGGGAATAAGAAGAAACAGGTAAAGGAAACAACCTTTTAACTTCTATTCTCGGCAGTTTCAATGGTGGTGCTTCTGAAGAAACAGAGTGGGCGTCACTGTTGTCATCTTGATTATATCGAACAATAAAAGTTTTGTACTCAGTATTGTTACGACTTTGTTTATTAAAACCTTTATATTTTCTACTTATTTTAGCCCTTGTCAGTGTATTTCTTAAATTTTCATCTCTTTTAATCATATTATTTGTTTCCGTAATTGATGGCAGTTTAAACTCACTTTGAGTTGTGTTCAAATGTTGAGTGTTTTCATCAGGTCCTTTTTCATAAAAATTAACTTCAAAAACACTTATATGTTTCATATTACGTACATTCTTAATATTTTTAGATGCTAAATCATAATCAGCGTTAGCACTATCAGTTTCTTTTAGTATTTCTTTTAAGTTACTTCGTAATTCTTCTAGCGTGTCGGAAAACTGATGTTTACCAAGATCTGAAAGATTAGTGCGTGAATCGTTTTTGTTTATAGCTTCAATAGAATTTGTGTTAGGTGTATGCAGCGTATCGAGATCTGTATCGAGCTTTTTTTCTTTAATTTTAGTTGTTATAATTTTATCAGTTAAATTATAAAACTCTTCCAAGTCGGCAGGATATTCGGAGAATTTTGTGTAAGTATCTCCACTTCCGTGTCGACTTATGTCTTTACTTTGGAGCTGACCATCATTTTCAATAGAATCATTCGAAATTTCGGCACTTATGTCGGGTTCATAATTTTCTTCATATTCTTCGGCTGATAGATTATTTAAATCTTCATATTTTTCTTCACATAATTCTTTGGGTGGTTCTTGATCATTCACTTCAATAACTTTACTATTTTCTTCTTTAGCGCTTGTTTCTTCACAATCATAATGAGTTTTATTTGGAAAACTATTACTCGAACTTGAATTAATTGAGGAGGAACCGTAATGAATATCACTATTAATGTCAATACACTTTAATTGTGTTTCTGTACTATCTTTGATTTGCAAATCACTAGAACTGATTATGTTGGGATTTTTATACAAAAGTTCTATCGAAGGTACAGAATTGTGTTTATTTATGCTCGTGCTTATTTCCTTTACTTTTGATTTTGTTTTAAGCTTTTCCATTTTTTTCTGTTCCGGACAGCCATAAATTACGCACGGTACGCAAGGACAAAGGAGTTCTGTATTAATACCAATTGATTGAAATTTTTTGGCGTTATTCTTATTATGTTTAACACCATCGAGGCTATCAAGACTCATGGTGCTTTCTTTCGTCGTAGAGTTTTTTGTCACGGACTTTAATTTTCTGAACTTAGCAGGATTTTCATTTTGTTGTTTTATTGCTACTGGATGTCCTTTTATTTTAGCTTTATTAAGTGACGAAGGTAATTTTAGTTCTTCCTTGGTCTTTTCTGCTTTGCCTACCACAGTCCCCATTTTCGTTTTGTTTTTGGAACTCATGGCGGTCTTGTTTAGAACTGGAATATTACTTTTACCTTCAACATTGTCATTAATACTGTTACGTGATTTATCTTTTCCTTCTTTGATCTGTTCCTGCCTGTTGTTATATTTATTTGCAATTTCTTCAAGTTTCTTCAATTGTTGTTTTCTCTTAGCGTTCACTTTGTTTTTATGTTTACTTTGAAGAACTTTGGGTAAATTAGGATCGGTACTACTTTGTTGGATCGAGGAAAACTTTGGATCTTGGGTGTTTCTACGAAAAAGGAAAGGAAGGGTTTCAGTATAAAATAAATTTTATTAACAAACAAGGAGACAGGAACGATTTCAGCGTCATTAATTAAGTTCGCGATAAATTATTATTAAAACAAAATAAAAATATAATACCTTCCTTTCCCCTTATTTGCTCTAACTTCTAAATAATTGGTAGACATAAAATAATAACTAAGCACACATGTGAGTAACCCACCTAGTGTTACTGAGGTCTCTAGCCAGTCTAGCTTGTCGTGCTTTCACGTTGGCGTCGCCTGAATTGTTTTGAGATGTCCTCGAATTTCTTATGACTGGGACGTGCGTTGAAGCATCCTCGTGACAGTCATTACTCGACATAGATTCTGTAATTCAGTATCAAAACTTTTTAATCCTTACCTAGCAAAATTTTAAAGTCTTTACCAAAAAGCAGTCAATTATACTATGAGAACTAAAATTTAACTCAAGTTGCTCTCGTACTAAAGCGAACGCTTGTTCCTTGACTTTCATTTTTTTACGAAATTAAGTAGTAATAATAGATAACCAATTAGTAAAGTCAAATCTCATTTAATGTAATTTTATACGAATCGATAATAGGTCATCTTGTGGGTGTCTTATGAGACGATAGAGGGAAACTAGTGGACTCCTTAAACGACTGTAATGAATGCAACAACGAAAATGAAGAGTAACAAAGCTTACCTGACGCCCGAGTCCGTCCATGCTTGTAGTCGCCGAACTCCCGCGGCGGCGAAACGCCGCGCGACGAGTCCACCGACGTGGACCGACTGTTAGATGCTTTCTCTCGAGATTGAGATGACCTGTTATCAGTGTATTAAAACTTTACTCAAACTAAGAGTATTGAATCCTTTACCCCCCCCCCCCTCCGGTGAAGGTCTGTTAAAAAGTGTATTATAATTTTTTTAAACTTAATTTTTTCACAAGAACTCTTATCGCAACGCATAAATGACGCAGTGTGAAAGCGAGAATTGAATTAATGAGATGCCATTTATAATCCCATTCTTAATGTGTTTATAAATGGTGTGTGTGTTCACACATTCTTGCACAAAATCGGGTAAACATCGTTAATTATGCCTTTATTCTTATTCAATTCTAATATAATTGTATTACGACAGAGCAGGGCGCTCTACCACAGGTAAGGTGGGTGGACCATGGAAGGCGACACTCCTTCGAAGGCGCGTTTTTTTTTTATAGGATAGGGTGACAAACGAGCACACAGTCCACCTGATGGTAAGTGGTTGCTGTGACCCATAGACATCTACATCTGTCCTCGACTACGAATCAAAATGCAGATGCGTTGTCACCCGTGAGGACTAAGATGGAACGCCTCGTTTCCAGTAAAAAGGGTCTCCGGTTCTCTACACTCACCATACGAAACACAGCAGCATCAAGCTACTATTTCACGCTGGTATTCTGTAAAAGCGTGGTCCTTCCCCGGTCGAGCCGACCCATTCGTGCTACAACTATACTACTAATATAACTGCAGCATGGCTCTACCACGTATAAAATTATTAAAATGTAGCTATTGCCATGTGATGACAAATTATGTCCGAAGATCTCCGTAAGAAACTAGAAGCATTTGAAATGTGGATGTATCGCCGTATGTTCCGAATAAGTTGGACAGACAAAGTTACCAACATTGAGGTCCTCAAGCAGATGAAAAGGAATAAGCCCCTACTTGTCAAAACCATCAAACAGAGAAAAGTTGCCTACCTAGGACACGTGCTAAGGCATGAACGTTACCAACTGCTGCAGACTATTATGATGGGCAAAGTAGCGGTTAAAAGAGGTGTTGGTAGAAGAAAAATGTCGTGGCTATGTAACATCCGGAAATGGACCGGGATAAAGAAAGTTGAAGATCTGTTCAGGCTAGCCCTGAACAAAGGAGAATTTAGAAGGATGACTGCCGACCTTCAGTAATGGAGAGGCACTTAAAGAAGAAGAAGAAGATGACAAATTCCTTCTACTTACACAAACACCCATCGAACTGAAAATCACAGACGCGGCGGCGAATCGCTCGCGCTACTATTTTGGCAGTACGGTCCCTCGCTTCATTGATTTCGGGAATCGACGACGTTAAAACAAGGTGGGTGTACCATGGAAAGCCACTCTAACAAACAAACAGTTATTATTTGTTTACTTACTGGATAAATGAAACAAACAAATATTTAAGTAAAACTTTGTTTTATTACGTAACATATAAACCACTTCTTTTTATTGTAGATTTAATCGCTATTTATTAAACTTTAGTGTTAAATGACAGATTTATTATAATGGCCTTCTAAGAAGCCTTGTTTCTAGCAAGGCCATTTGAAAGAGTCCAATGTATCTTAAGTTCAATCAATATTGATTAAATCTGCAATTTAAAAAAAAAGTGGTTTATATGTCACGTAATAAAACAAAGTATATTTATTACTTAAATATTTGTTAGTTTTATTTATCCAGTAAATAAACGAATAATAACTGTTTATTTGTTAGAGTGGCCTTCCATGGTACACCCACCCTATTTATTTATTTATTTTATTCTTTATTGCATCCTTAAACAAAAGAATACAAAAGGCGGACCTAATGCCTTATCTATTTACTTAAAAGATCGTACCTACTAATCAACCATTGTGTAATAATTTACTACTTGTTTTAAGCAATAAATAATTATAATTTATATTATTAAATCAAATAAATGGGGCTCTAAACTCTATTGTAAAAAGTCAGAATGTGTTAAAAAATTGCAATTAACAAAGCTGTGTTAGTCCCTACTTTAACGTATGGTAGTGAAAGTTGGGTGTGGCAGAAGAAGCACAAGAGTAGAATAAATGCAGTAGTAATGCGCTCGCTAAGGAGTATGTTAGGGCTGAATCTGAGTGACAGGGTGAGAAATTGTGAGATAAAAGAAGAGTGTGGTTTGCAAGATGATGCTGTGACCAGGATTAAGAAAGGAATGCTTCGGTGGTTTGGTCATGTAGAAAGAATGAATGAGGAAAAAGTGACAAAGCAAATTTATGTTGCAGAAGTGAATGGAAGAGTCTGAAAGGGACGTCCTAGGCGAAAGTTTATAGAACAAATTGGCGATATATTGAAAATGGACTATGTTATAATGTGATATTAGCTAAAATTTTTAGAAATTATACATAAAGTTCTTAGTGGTATCTTTTTTAAGTCAGCTTTGTGAAAAAATAGTTTTCTTTTTATACAAACTACAAAATGACTAATTAGGTACACGCATTTTACCAAAACAACAAATTTTTTTTCATATTTCTTGATTCCGTTTACATTTTCGAAAAATCTGTAGGCCATTTACTATTATAATTTGGTGTCTTTTTTTGATGTAATACCTGGGTGGATTGAAAAGTACTCGGCCTAACACAGATCCACTCAATTATAAAAATCAAATCTACCCACATTATTTAGTTCAGTTCAGACTAGTTCATTGTGTGAAGTTCGAAACGTGTGCGATAATTAGTTGTGATTTTATAAATTTATTAACAAAGTAATCGGACATAATTTCCGCGAATGGAGCAAATCGAGCAGCGTGCCGTCATTAAGTACCTACCTCCATAAGAAGGGGCTATCATCAAAAGCCATCCATGATGACATGGTCAGTACATTAGGCGATTGTGCTCTGTCATATTCATCCGTCAAAAAATGGATAGCAGAATTTAAGCGTGGTAGAGAGAGTGTGAAAGATGAACCCCGCTCTGGAAGGCCTTCGACGTCAACTACTGACGAAAATATTAAAAAAGTACTTGATTTAATAATGGGAGACCGCAGATTAAAAATTAGAGAGATAGCCGAGATTATAGGCATCTCTTATGAACGAACTCAAAACATCATTGTCAACGAGTTGGGTTTCCACAAGGTGTCTGCGAGGTGGGTTCCGCGACTGCTTTCAGTTGAACAAAAAAGGACGCGATTGACTATTTCACGCGACTGTTTGGAGTTATTTGAAGCCGATGCAGATGATTTTTGAATCGTTTTGTTACTATGGACGAAACACGGGTTCATTACTGTACACCGGAAACAAAACAACAATCAAAACAGTGGAGAAGACCTGGTTCACCACCCCCTAAAAAGGCTAAGTCGATTTTGTCGGCAAATAAGGTGATGGCTTCAGTATTCTGGGACTCGAAAGGTGTGATTATGATTGATTATCTTGAAAGGGGTCAGACTATAAACTCTGATTACTACTGCACCTTACTACGTCGTTAAGAGAGGAAATAAAAGAAAAACGTCGAGGAATGCTCAGAAGAAAAGTCCTGTTTCATCAAGATAACGCCCGTGTTCACACGTCAGTACAGTCAATGGCTGAAATTCACAACTGTGGCTTTGAACTGTTACCGCATCCGCGCAATTCACCTGATCTGGCACCATCAGACTTCTTTCTGTTCCCTAACCTAAAAAAGCACTTGGGAGGTCAAAGATTTTCGACAAACGACGAGGTCAAAGCAGCTGTAGACGCATATTTTGACTCTAAGGAAGAATCATTTTTTTTCAACGGTCTAAATGCTTGGAAGGGGAGGTGGCAAAAGTGTATTGAACTTGATGGTGATTATGTAGAAAAATAAAAATATAACTGATTTAGTATGTGTTTATTTTCTTGGTTAGGCCGAGTACTTTTCAATCCACCCTCGTACCATTAAGTGACGTTAATATTTTTAGTGGGCCCAAAAATGATTGTCCCCTTTGGGGTACTCCTACCCTTAACCGACGAGCATGTATGCGTAGGTATATGAATGTGGAGGAGCCGAGAGAGGTGTGTCAGGATCGTGTTAAATGGAAATCTGCAGTCTCTGCCTACCCCTCTGGGTGGCAGGCGTGAGTGTTTATGTATGTATGTATATTATGTGAGAATGTAGCATAGCGATTAGCGACCGACCGCCTGGCGCGCACAGGCGGCGCCTTGTACTGCGTGCGCGCATGCAGGCGCTGCTTGGCGTCGGCCACGTGCGGGGGCGGCTGCGCGGCGGCCGCGGGCAGGATCTTGGCCTTGTCCGCGCACCACTCCACGTGCCGCTCGAACGCACGGACGCCGAAAGCGCGCGCGCAGTGCGGACACTTCTGCAGCTCGGCCATTGGCTGTGGACACGGAACAATAATGTTGACGACTTGTAAAGTTTCACGCTAGTCCGGTATGAACTGACTGACATGAAACTGGCAACAAACTGACAATGCGCGAAATTTTTATTTTATAGTATAAGGGTGACAAACGAGCACACAATTCACTGATGGTAAATGTATGCAGTGGCCGATGGACATTACATTTATTCTCAATTACGAATCAAAATGCAGATGGTTGTCACCCCCGAGGACTGAGATAAAATGCCTCATTTCTAGTAAAAAGGTCTCCGGTTTTAATGTGCATGACAGAAGAAAATCTACCTGCTATGCTGGAAAATTTATTTATTTATTTTATATGAGTGACAGACCAGCACACATTCCACCTGGATGGTAAGTGGATGCTATGACCAATAGGCACCAGATGAGAGCAAATCCTACCTACTACGGGGAAAGCCCATGATCGAGGCAGTGGATTTTTTATAGGCTGTTAGGGTGGAGGAAAAACATACTTCAAACATTGGTAAAGAAATTGTGTTATTAGTGCCAATTAAATATTTGCTACAAAAGTTATAGAGTCGTAACGCAACTTAGGGTTTCTCGTGTTGGAGATATAAGGAGGTTAAAATAAATAATTGAATTTTTTTTAAAGACTCCAAGAGTTATCAAAATATAAATTTCACGACATGATATACCCAAAATATTATATGCTATGCAGTCTTCTATTCTACAGTCGCCACTCAATAACAATACCTCCCAGCTTAATTTTTATTAACAAAAAGTTACACTCAAGTAGATTACAATAATTACGTATTCTATTTTATTCAATGTACTTTTCATTTGGATATAGTAAACGCTTCCCAATTCGTCTCCATAAGAGTCTATGACCTATAATGAGTCTATAACTGTGGAAACTCCTTGTTTTGCATTAATGCGTGTTGAATAATTATTTTAACAAGAACTGCCTTCATCAACATGAAGGCAGTTCACTAACATGAAGGCAGTACAGCAAGAACAAAGACGAAACCAAATTAACATTAAAATTATGTGTTACTCTAATGTGGTTTGTTTGCACGACACAAAAGACGTCTGTGTCGAAACGTTTCAAGGTTTTCTGTTTTCTTACCACGCACATACGTATCAGACTTAACGTCATATTGAATATTAATGCACTGAAAATATTTTCTTGCAAGGAACATGCTACTCGGAGAAAAATTTATTTGTAGACTCTTATGTGTTACGAGTAAAGTTTCCAATGGAAATATAACAAGGGATACCAACATGGCTTTTAATAACAAATATGTCTTCTATAACACTCTGATAGGCTAAAAATTTAGTCAAAATTATAAATGAGAAACAGAACAGAAACTTTTTTATTCAATGTAGATTGTAAACAATACTTACTGAAAGTCAATTTTTTCATTTACCATTGGTTCGCCAAAAAAATCTCTGTCCTGTGAAGAACCAGCAAGAAACCCAGCGGGTTCATTTTTTTTTTTCAATTAAGGGGAAATATAATCTCAAATGGCTTAGCAAGATCCTTCGTTATGCCGAAAGTATTGCAGCATTAATTTTGAAATAAATATATGGTAAAGTTGAGGATTAACGTTAAGGATTATGTTAGACGAAAACACGATTTCGTAAAATTTTCTCGATAGAAAAAAAATCCAAAGTTAACTTTGGATTTTTTTCTATCGAGTTAAACCGCTGTTATTCATAAAATACTTTAATTAAGATCATGAAACTTTGCATACTAACTGAACTAACTATAAAGCAGTGCTTATGTTATTTACTTTTTTTTAAATACCATTATTTTCACTATAAAAAGAAATTACCTAAACTATCGGCGCGTAAGCATGATTCCTGTCGCCTCGCCCCGTTAGTATCGCTCCGGCTTTTGAAGGGAGAAGTTGCGTCGCTTGCGATCAGAATATACATTACGCAACAGGACAACGTAAAATTAAAATGGGAAATAACCGTAATAAAAATAAGAAGCGACTGGCTTGGCGTTAAGAAACAGGCATAAATATGATAAACCTAATGAAATAAGTGTCTAACGACCTTTCTACTTACAGTATTAGTGATTACAAACATGTCGGTACATAGCATACGACGCGCGGACAAGTGGCGACGAAATTAGAATTTGAGCTGACTTACTATAACCCCTTAATAGCTTACAATCATGTTTACAATTAACAACACAAGTGTTGTGAAGTAATAGACAGTTAAAAACAACGTCCACCCATCCACTTCAGCCTATAAAAGTTTACTGCTAAGCATAGGCCTCCCCCATAGATTGTCTCATACGTATTGTTGCCATAGTTGCCACAGACAGTCACAGTTGCCACGCTTCGCAGGCGGGTTGGCAACCGCACACTCGTATTATTTGAGATGCTATCATCGTTTTAGTTTTCCTCTATCGCCTCTTACGACACCCACGGGAAGATATGTTATAGTAGATATGCTTACATTGCCACTACACTAACGTATAATATTGGGGATAGAGTAAGTCAGCTCAAATTCTAATTTCGTCCCCACTTGCCCGCGCGTCGTATGCTATGTACCGACATGTTTGTAATCACTAATACTGTAAGTGGAAAGATCGTTAGACACTTATTTCATTAGGTCTATCATATTTATGCCTATTTCTTAACGCCAAGCCAGTCGCTTCTTATTTTTATTACGGTTATTTCCCATTTTTATTTTACGTCGTCCTGTTGCGTAATGTATATTCTGATCGTAAGCGACACAACCTCCGCCTTCAAAGGCCGTAGCGAAGTGTTCTGGTTATAAAAAGATACTCTATGGAAGTGACCGTGCGGCCGGAATCACGCTTCAAAAGGCCGATAGTTTAGGTAATTTCTTTTTACAGTGAAAATAATGGTATTTAAAAAAAAGTAAATAACATAAACACTGCTTTATAGTTAGTTCAGTTAGTATGCAAAGTTTCATGATCTTATTTAAAGTATTTTATGAATAACAGCGGTTTATTGTTTATTTTGGAGGTAATTTTGGATTTTTTTTCTATCGAGAAAATTTTACGAAATCGTGTTTTCGTCTAACATAATCCTTAACATTAATCCTCAACTTTACCATATATTTATTTCAAAATTAATGCTGCAATATTTTCGGCATAACGAAGGATCTTGCTAAGCCATTTGAGATTATATTTCCCCTTATAATTATACATATATAAATGTCTAAGACATTTCATATTTATTCTTTCTTAAACATGATTACCTAATATAGAAACAGCAGACAAAGGTGACAATGAAAATGTATTCAAACATGAATAAGTCATGTTTATAAATATGACGTAATATGCATTCTAAAACGTAATATGATGAAGAATTTTGCGTTATGTTACGGTTAAGTTAGTCTCCATGTATGTGTTAAAATGTACTTACGGTTAGTATTACTCAGTCTAGTGATCCTTTATATGGCCTTAAAGAAGCCGGCGGAAATATTTCAATTTTATTTTAATTCTATAAGTCGCATATTACTGACAACAATGTGACATTGCAAGATTACTGGATCAGATTAATTTTTAGCATTTATGCGCGAACATTAGTGTATTTTGACACTCGATGTTCTTAATAATTAACTTAAAATTATTTCATATACAGTACATATATTTTTCACGTGGTATAATTATGCTGCAGCTATATTAGTAGTATAGTTGTAGCACGATTTGGTCGGCTGGATCGGGGAAGGACCACACTCTCACAGATGCCGTTGTGTTTCATATGGTGAGTGTAGAGAACCGGAGACCCCTTTTTCTAGAAACTAGTCATTCCATCTTAGTCATCACGGGTGATAACTGATAACGCATCTGCATCTTGATTCGAATTCGTAGTTGAATATAGATGTCTATGGGTTATGGGCCACAACTACCACTTACCATCAGGTGGACTGTGTGCTCGTTGGTGACGCTTATCCTGTAAAAATATTATAACGCCTAGCAAATACTATGGATACTATTGGTACTACGGGTATAAATACTAATAATATGGGTGAGATTTTTTTGCAAATTCTCCTTGTTGTGAAGATAAAAAGGGATCCGTAACCACATGACCATATGAAATAACCGTCTGAGATACCTACAACCGCATAAAATACGGAAACACGTGGCAGTGCAGCGCCTAGAACAAGGCGAATCTACCCTCTTAAGTGTAAACTATATATAAGTAAAAAATATGCAAATTTACATCCAAATATACGTTCTACTGCTGGCTGCTGAGTTTATGGAGCAGTTAGTCCGCCGCGCTCAAGGGCGAGAAAAGATGGCGTTACCTTACGTAGTTAAGTAATTTTACAATCACATTATTGCTATTTACTTCTTTTTAATCTTAAAAATTACACTAATAACGATCGTGCTATTTCGGATTTGTTTACCAATACAGGCCGCTCACCCTCATACAATATGCAGATAAGTCTAAATTGGACCCTGAAAATCTTATAAAAATGTTTAAGGTACAGCCCCACGAAAACTCCTGGATCCTTTTAATTACAACACTACTATGAAATAATTAATATGAAACACAATATTTTACATCAGTTTGTTAAAAAGCCGAACCATCTGAGCCGTGGTAGCTCAGATGGTTAGCGCTCGCTGTAAATTTCACAGTACGCGAACAATCTGCGTTCGATTCGCGCCCGCACCATTGAAATTGTTAATTGCAATTTTCAGTGCTGATTTTACACGTGCTCGGCGGTGAAGAAAAACATCGTGAGGAAACCTGCATGTCAGAGAGATAAGAAAATAAATATTTCGAAGACATGTGAAGTTCGCCAACACGCATTGGGGCAGCGCGGCGAACAATTCCTTGCCCTAAAACCCTCTCAGAAATGAGCGGAGGCCCGTGCCCAGGAATGGGACGTATATAGGCTGTTAGTGTAACTTTTGTTTAAAACTTATGTAGACATATTATTGCGAAAGGTAGGTAGTCCGTGGTAAATATAAATTACAACTATATTTAGTTTAAAATATCCAACCCGGTGGTAGACAATCCGCTTGCTGAGCGTGGTGATTACAGCGAGTACGTGCTTTTCTTCTAATCTTATGGTTTCTCTTTTTCACAGACTGTTTAGAACTTTAAAACATTTAGATTTACCTTCGTTATAGTGCTCCGGACAGACTGCGTCTTAGGTTTCGGTGTCACCTTGGCAGTGTTCGGTGGACTTTTCTCGAGGAACGGGCTGTTCTCTGGAAGACCGAAATTCTTTGGCAAGTACTGTTCCAAATCTGTGCCTGGAATAGCACATTAATTTTATACGACATGAAAATAAATATAAAACAATTTTTTAATACACTTCGTAACGTCAGCCTATCTAAACAGTATTTTGTATTAGTTTAATAAGCTTCAGGTACGAGTTAAATCTTGAAAAAAAAAAAACAATTTACAATTTTATAATTTAAATAAATAAAAATAAGTATATAATGTACAGTTAGACATAGTAAACTGTGTAAGTAATTTTTTTATAGCATTAGGTGACAAACGAGCACACAATCCACCCGATGGTAAGTGGATGCTATGGGCCATAGACATTCACATTTATCCTCAATTAAGGATCAAAAAAATGCGTTATCACCCCTGAGGACTAAGACGAAATGCCTCGATTCCAGTACAAGGGTCCCGATTCTCCAAACACACCATACACATCGCAGCAGCATTACGCTGCTGTTTTACGCTGGTATTCTGTGAGAGCGTGGTCCTGCCCGGCCGAGGCGACCCATTCGTGCTATAATAAATATAATTGGCTGCAGCGTGGATCTGCCACGTAATATACTATGTCCAATATACTAAATATTATAGGTACCTACTATTCGCGATTAACAATCAAATTGCATGATGGCTCGTCTGTGTGAAATAAGATGGAATGACTCGTTCTCGTCACAAAACATGAAAAACACAGCAGTAAACGAGTATGCCGCTATTTTACGGTGGTATTTTTTGCGAGCGTGGTTTTTCCGCATCCAGTAAACTCATTCTTGAAACAGGTATCCGTGGTTCGACAAATCACACTAGTAGCGCAGTAAAGATTGAGGGGAAATTTCGATTGGTGGCATTTTGGGTTAGAAAGTCAGTTTGTTTTTTTAAAAAAAAAGATAATCTGCATCATACTTTTTATATAGAATAATGATGACAACGAGCACGCAGTCCACCTGATAAGTGGATACAGCGGGTTTATCCTCGATGAAGAATAAAAATGGAAACGCGTTGACACCTCTGAGGACTAAGGTGCCAGAGGTAAAGTGCGTGTTATGTTTCAAATAATATAAATAGACTTTAGAAAGTTTTTACCGATTTTATATTTTTAAGAAATTTACGAAAATGAATTAATAAGGAAGGATGCCGAGGCCGCTAGTCAAAAATGATCCCAATTAATGACTCCAACGGCCTCGTGGGGCAGAAACCCCGGCTACTGCTATCGCTGAGCCAGGTATTTTTTTAAACAATATTGAAATAGAACTTAGAGGTTTTTTTGATTTACGTCACACATTTTTATAATAAGAGTGAAGTGACAAACGAACCTGATGGCACACTTACCATCAAGTGAACTGTAAGTCACTACCCCTGCAGTCTTTAACTACGCTGTCTCTCTATACGCTTCAGACCAGATCACAGCAGTGTAAGCAACGCTCTTTGGCAGCAGATATAGGTATGGCGGTGATGCCAGACGGCTTATGCTCAAAGGAAGTTCTAATACCTCTATCAATTATTATCATGCAAAATATTTCTTTTACCTATTTTATACTTCCACAAGTAAAAAAAAACAAGCGATAAAATTTAAAAATGTTGTACAACCGACTTCAATATAAATAACACGAGAACATCATCAATGTAGTCGAAGTCTATGAAATATATTTTTATAGGATAGGGTGACAAACGAGCACACAGTCCACCAGATAGTAAGTGGTTGCTGCGGCCCATAGACATCTACTTTTATCCTCGATTACGAATCAAAAACCCGTGAGTACTAAGATGGAATGCCTCGTATCCAGTATATAGCGTCTCCGGTTCTCTACATTCACCATACGAAACACAGCTGCATTAAGCTACTATTTTACGCTGGTATTCTGTGAGAGCGTGGGCCTTCCCCGGTCGAGCTCCTCCTTTTTTGAAGTCGGTTGAAAATAGCGTTAAAGTGGTTGAGCGTATTAAAAGCTTGTAACTTTATGTTTGTTTCGAGAAGTTAATATTTAACTTGTTAGTTCCATACCCAACACACACACTTATTATGCAATGTTTTAGTTAAATGTAATACAGATACAAAAATACTGATAATTTTTTTTAAACGTTACCCCTACACTAGGATTTACTCCTGTATCGTGAGGGCAGTTTACAAACATAAATTGCACAAGGACAAACATCCAGACCCGGAACAATTATTTGTAGGCCATACAAATACTTGTTCCGTGCGGGTTTCGAACCCGTGAAACGCAGTCACTCATTGCTAAGCCACTGCGCCATGGAGTCGTCAAAAAAGACATCAAAAAAGAGAAAAAGACAACAATAAAAAAATTAAGGAAAATAAAGTTAAAGTTAAGACGGAAAGTTAGTAGTTAACATATAATTTTGGTGGGTGTAAAAGTATAAAAAATTATATAAATAAAATAATTCTGTATAATAAAGAAACACCGTAGTTCAAGAAAATTTAGCGACATTCAAATCACAAAGCAACATAATCCTTCCAAAGGATTACTTTAGGCACGGAGGCAGTCTGTTGCCAAATGCAGCAAGCCCATCAAAACCCAGCCGCACACACACACACACACCACACACACACACATCAGATTTGACGAAGTTTACAATGGTGACGTGTTTTAAAAATATATGCAAAAAAATTCCTAATCTGAAGAACACATACAATTTCTTGGTACACATATGATTTATTTACAACACAAATAATTTCGTGGTAAATCGTACAGTGTTGTTGCCTCGGCACAAACAAATAATCAACTACACAACATGCACAAACACTGGATCTCATTGAACTAAAAACGATACTAAAGCGAAACTCGGAACAACACAAATCATTCATTACGAAATATGAATCATCACTTCAGTTCGGTTATTAAACAAGTGTTTCTCAACCCTTGGAATGATATAGTAATATCCATATTATATAAACAGGTATTCTCTAGCTGCTGCTGTTTTTCTGCTGTTGCTGTATTTCGTATGGTGAGTGTAGAGAACCGGAGACCCTTTTACTGGAAACGAGGTGTTCCATCTTAGTCCTCACGGGTGACAACACATCTGCATTTTGAATCGTAATCGAGGATAGATGTATATGTCTACGGGCCACAGCAACCACTTACCATCAGGTGGACTGTGTGCTCGTTTGTCATGCGATCCTATAAAAAATATTTCGAGATAAGAGCAGTACGCCAACACGCACACAGAGCAGCGCAGTAGATTGACTGCTCCATAACTCTTTCAACAATGAGAGGTCCAATTTTATACAGGCTGTAACTTTTTTGCAAAGTTGCTACGACTGTGTAATTATTAGAAGGCTATTAGAGGCACCAGGGGGGAAACAGGAGATGGCCAGTAGGGTCCTAATAATATCGACTAAAAATAAAAACAAACTGTGGTTGCCAAAGCTTTCCAGGTGTGGTAACTATGGCAAATATTCCCCTGTGAGGCAATCTATGTGGCAGGCCTATATTCAGCAGTGATGTTAAGCTATGGTCAGCACACAGACTTTATTAGACTGTAACGGTAAGGGTACGTGTTTAATATAAATAAATAATAATTAATGTGTCAGAGCCATGGGGCATATTATTCATGGTAATTTATAAAAAAGATATAATTTTGTAGTAGTGGGGCTTAATAAAACATGGCACTGGGAGAGTAAATGATTCATGTTTATTTCATGGCAGTGGTTAATAAGTAACAAGAAATTCTCAGTAGCTGCCCGGAGTCAGGAAGTTGGCGGTGTCTCACCCCCGTGCCTCGGAAAGCACGTAAAGCCGTTGATGCTGCGCCTGATCTCTCTTCGGTAGTGTCGGTTTACCGTCCCAACGGATTAAGAGAGTGAGTACATTTGGGTACTATAATCCTGTCCTGCGCCGATAGCTATTGTCCGTTGAGGCAGGCCGCCGAAATTCGGATTGAAGGATATATAAGTAGTATAGCGTTAATTAATCCATTACTGCCTATCACAATGCATTGCTAACAATAAATGCTAGGGATATTTGCCATAGTTGCCAGTTGGTGATTGTAGTTTTTTGTTATCAGGAAGACGCTGCTGCCCATCTCCAATTTCATTTTCCTCTGCCGCTTCTTATGACACCCAGGGGATGATATGGGGTCGTGGATTCTATTACGTTTAAAATACAAGGTGGCCCATAAGCCGTTAGAAATATAAATTTCGAATAAAATACAAAAGGCGCGCATGAGTGGCGCGCGCGGTGCGGGGGGAGTAACGACGGTTTCTGGGAATTCAGTAGCCATGGAGCGTTTCACCGGTGCGGACCGTGCATTTTGTGTGCGCGAGTTTTATCGAAACAATGATTCGGCTACCATTGCGCGGCGTAAATTTCAAGAATATCAGAATCTACGCAACTTTAAAGACATTCCAAGTGTTCAAACGATTAAGAACTGGGTTATTAAGTTCGAAGAAAGTGGTTCGACGTTGGATAAACAACGGTCAGGTCGACCAAGGTCATCACGGACGGAAGAAAACATCGATGTAGTGAAACACTCAATTCGTGAAAATCCTACCCAGTCTACTCGTAAGCGTTCCAGTGCATTAAACTTACCCGAACATCGTTTGTCGTTTTGTTTTAGTTTTGTTTTAGAATTTGGAAGATATGATAAGGATGAGTAAATAAAGAGTTAAGAATGAAAGAGAAAGCAATTAAATCAAAAGGAAATGGATAAGGCGTAGTTAAGGTGAAGAAAAGAGAAAAAAGAAAAATTAAGAGAGAAGAACTTTTACGTTGGGCGCCAAAATGTCGTAAAGCGACAATTAAAAACTAAAGAACCTAACCTAACAATGAAACAACCAAAAAGAAAATAATTTATTTAAAATTTGTAAAGATATTTACAGTTTCTTTTATAAAATGTAAAGCGACAATTAAAAAACTATAGAACTTAACCTAACAAAACAACCAAAAAGAAAATAATTTATTTAAAATTTGTAAAGATATTTACAGTTTCTTATATAAAAAAAAGGTATGAAGGTGATGATGGGCTGTAATGATGATAGTGAATTACAATTTTTAAATAAAAAAGTTAATAAACATAATTGAGTACGGAAACAATGTATGCACAGGCTATGCCTGTGGTAGATGCAAAACGCCTAATCTAGGTACACGCAGTGCTTGAAGTAGGCACACACAGCGACCAGAATGAGCACACACAATACCCGGAGTAGACACACACAGCGCCTGGAGTAGTCACGCAGCGTCTGGAGTAGGTCCACGCAGCGTCTGGAGTAGGTACACACAGCGTATTGAGCAGGTACACGCAGCACTTAAAGTAGGCACACACACCACTTGGAGTAAGCACACACAACGCCCGGAGTAGACACGCAGCGTCTGGAGTAGGAACACGCAGCGCTTGAGACAAGCACGCACAGCAGCCGAAGATAGCGCGGCACTAATAGGTGGAGGCGTAGGCGTGGCTAGGCGACGACTTCAGGAGAAGGCAGAGGCTTGCAAGATCCCGAGGTAGTGCGGATAAAGCCTTTAAGAGGTGCTTCTTGTATCAAAGCTGAAGTGAGAACCTCTATTGGCCGATTGTTCGGCTTTTATACTTTTTGACGGATCTGGGATAAGAACGAGAAATTATTTGAAATTATTTAAATTAAAAGCAAATTTTTGTAAATGGCCAAGAAGAAAAGAGTATTTTTGAAGTAAAAACATCAGGCCGGTAACGATATTTGATTAAAAATTGCCATGACAACCAGATAAACAACGATGTCAAAACATGTCAAATTTTGGTTTTAGGCTCGTAATAGAGAAACGCAAGATTTAATTGAAAAATGAGATATTATTGATATAGGAAAAAAAATAGCGCAACAGCGCGCACGAAGCCCGAAATTGCAGAGTTACGGAGAACTAAATAAAAGACCGAAAAAGGTAGACTCCATTGACATCGATTTAAAAAGTGCTGATAACGTGAAAATACGACGTGAAAATGATTTGTTATTGTGTTCTTATGGTTTAAAAATGTTACAGGTTCCTATGGAAATAAAGGTGATGCAAAATATCCAGTTTTGAGATGAATGCAGAAAATCAAAAACAGAATGGAAAAATAAATTTAAAATAGTGTAAAATGGTATGTAAGTAGCATAACACTACATTTTCCCCCCGACCCTGGAAAATTTTTACTCAGCAAAAATTTTGACATGTACATTCTAAAATAAACCATAAAAACACAGCTTTGCAGAAACAGACATCACCAGGCAAAATCAGATATACTATCTCCTACATTCATCATCTGCATTCAGGTAAGGGTGGAGTTCACATTCAATGACTACCACTCTAAAAGTGTGTTTTCGAAAGGACATTCAGGCTTATTTAAGGAGTTGTCATCCGCTCCTGCGTGGAAAAAAAACATTTTGAAAGGACATTCAGGCTTATTTAAGGAGTTGTCATCCGCTCCTGAGTGAAGATAAAGATAAAGAAATTAATTTTAAGCAAGCTTTAGTCGCTATGACTTAAGTAAAGATTAAGAACGACCAGAGCGGTAGGGCTCAAAGCCAGAGATCAGCAACATCACTAACGAGATGTGTCTGAAATTGATATTTACACATATATACAAACTTATATACAAATATACAAACATATATACAAATGTAGTGTCATGCAAAACAGTATTAGCTGGTTCCTCACATCTAATCTTCACTTCGTATTCGAGTTCAGCCTTGTTAAGGAATTCGTACTTAATAACCCTTTTCATTGTTATAATTAAGTGCAAAGTTTAAGAAATAAAATTTTAATTAAAAATTGTACCTCTTTAAGTTATCTAGAATAAAAATATGACTGTAAGTGTAGTGTTATATGTAGGTCTAAATATAATCCAGATAAGTTGAAAAACTAGATGAAGTTTTGTTTTAGAATTTGTAAGATTGTACCTCTTTATGTTATCTAGAATAAGAATATTAAAGTGATGAATGTAAGTGAAGTGTTATATGCAGGCCTAAATATAATCCAGATAAGTTGAAAAACTAGATGAAGTTTTGTTTTAGAATTTGGAAGATATGATAAGGATGAGTAAATAAAGAGTTAAGAATGAAAGAGAAAGCAATTAAATCAAAAGGAAATGGATAAGGCGTAGTTAAGGTGAAGAAAAAAGAAAAATTAAGAGAGAAGAACTTTTACGTTGGGCGCCAAAATGTCGTAAAGCGACAATTAAAAACTAAAGAACCTAACCTAACAATGAAACAACCAAAAAGAAAATAATTTATTTAAAATTTGTAAAGATATTTACAGTTTCTTTTATAAAATGTAAAGCGACAATTAAAAAACTATAGAACCTAACCTAACAAAACAACCAAAAAGAAAATAATTTATTTAAAATTTGTAAAGATATTTACAGTTTCTTATATAAAAAAAGGTATGAAGGTGATGATGGGCTGTAATGATGATAGTGAATTACAATTTTTAAATAAAAAAGTTAATAAAGATAATTGAGTACGGAAACAATGTATGCACAGGCTATGCCTGTGGTAGATGCACAACGCCTAATCTAGGTACACGCAGTGCTTGAAGTAGGCACACACAGCGACCAGAATGAGCACACACAATACCCGGAGTAGACACACACAGCGCCTGGAGTAGTCACGCAGCGTCTGGAGTAGGTCCACGCAGCGTCTGGAGTAGGTACACACAGCGTATTGAGCAGGTACACGCAGCACTTAAAGTAGGCACACACACCACTCGGAGTAAGCACACACAACGCCCGGAGTAGACACGCAGCGTCTGGAGTAGGAACACGCAGCGCTTGAGACAAGCACGCACAGCAGCCGAAGATAGCGCGGCACTAATAGGTGGAGGCGTAGGCGTGGCTAGGCGACGACTTCAGGAGAAGGCAGAGGCTTGCAAGATCCTGAGGTAGTGCGGATAAAGCCTTTAAGAGGTGCTTCTTGTATCAAAGCTGAAGTGAGAACCTCTATTGGCCGATTGTTCGGCTTTTATACTTTTTGACGGATCTGGGATAAGAACGAGAAATTATTTGAAATTATTTAAATTAAAAGCAAATTTTTGTAAATGGCCAAGAAGAAAAGAGTATTTTTGAAGTAAAAACATCAGGCCGGTAACGATATTTGAATAAAAATTGCCATGATAACCAGATAAACAACGATGTCAAAACATGTCAAATTTTGGTTTTAGGCTCGTAATAGAGAAACGGCAAGATTTAAGTGAAAAATGAGATATTATTGATATAGGAAAAAAAATAGCGCAACAGCGCGCACGAAGACCGAAATTGCAGAGTTACGGAGAACTAAATAAAAGACCGAAAAAGGTAGACTCCATTGACATCGATTTAAAAAGTGCTGATAACGTGAAAATACGACGTGAAAATGATTTGTTATTGTGTTCTTATGGTTTAAAAATGTTACAGGTTCCTATGGCAATAAAGGTGATGCAAAATATCCAGTTTTGAGATGAATGCAGAAAATCAAAAACAGAATGGAAAAATAAATTTAAAATAGTGTAAAATGGTATGTAAGTAGCATAACACTACACGTTACAGCGAATTTTAAAGAAAGATTTACATCTTCACCCGTACAAGATTCAGATAGTACAGGAATTAAAAGATACTGACACTATCCACAGACTAAATTTCGCAAATGAAATGTTGAACCGCTTTACTTCGTTTAATAACGTGTTATTCTCTGATGAGGCTCACTTTCACATCAACGGCCATGTCAATAAGCAAAATTGTCGCTACTGGAGTTGCGAAAATCCAAATCGCAAACATCAAAAGCCCTTACATAGCCCCAAAGTGACAGTTTGGGTGGCTATGTCAGCGCATGGCATTATAGGCCCTTACTTTTTTGAGGACGGCAGAGGCCGCGCGCTTACTGTTACTTCACAACGGTATGTAGCTATGATCCAGGACTTTTTTACACCAGAGTTGCAGAATTTTCTAATTCCTGGCTTCAATACGCGGACCTGGTTTCAACAAGATGGAGCAACTGCCCATACCTCTAACGTCGCTATGCCGGTCGTCCGTCAACTTTTCCCTAATAAAGTGATCTCTCGAAAAGGAGATATTCCTTGGCCACCACGTAGTCCAGATCTGACCCCAATGGACTTTTTCTTATGGGGTTATCTTAAGACTAAAGTGTACGAAACCAACCCGCGGACAATATACGTCCTGAAAGAAAATATCCAAAGAGAAATGGCAAACATTACAGAGCTTACTTGCCGCGCAGTGATGGATAATTTTAAACGTCGCTTACAGGAGTGCCGCGATCGTAACGGATTACATTTAGATGATGTAATTTTCAAAAAATAATTTCCATTTTATAAGGATTATGACAAAATAAAAACCTTTTTCATAATGTCATTAGTTTTTTTTTAATTTTTTTTTACATTTTAAGGGACTTATGGGCCACCCGGTATCAATATTTCTTATTATCGCTTAGTTATTTACCCAAGAATCTAATTCGGTCTTTTAAAATAAAAATAAAAATGTAATAAGATAAACAAATTATATTTTATAATATCGTCCCAATAGAAAAATATTATATTATTTGTAAGAATATCTCTCAAGGATTGAGAAACATTGGCGCCGACTACGCCGACTAAGGTTGGGTTATGGTGGGCGACTAAAGCGACAAAGCGTAGGAAAGGAACAGATATTATGGTACTCGTATATGACGCAAACATGAACCAACTCATAGTTCCGGTCGCGTTGGGCATTACCAAAGCAAATTCAGTAGCCTATAGGCACATGCCTAGCGCGTAAGCTTACAACGGGGCGTGTAAACAGAAGTTTTTAAACGAAAAAAAGTTACTTACTTATTTTTTTTCTAAAATAGTTTTTCCTAAAATTAAAACTTTCTATAGAAAGCAACAGCAAGCCAGTAGTTTAAGCGACAGTAGCCTAATGGCAGGGCGCGGACCGCGAACTCAAAAAGGTCGTGGGTTCGAATCCACCATTGGACTACTGGCGTGAACCACTCGTAACACAAGCGATTTAAGCTTACCACAAGTGGTTAAGGAGAATATTAGTAATGTTTATAGCATTGTTAATATTCTTTTTATAAAAAAAAAAACTAGAGCTTCCGTCCCGTTTACTTGATTACTCCTACATCGCCCTCACCCTACTTACGTCACCCTCACTCTCTCAACAAGTTTTTCAATCACGCGTCACGTGTTTTAATTATTTTGCAATTGAACTATACTATAAATTTTAATATAGTTTATTTGCAAAGAAGTAGTTAATAATTATAATAGGCCGCCAGAGGAGTGCCGATTTGGTGCTGGGAGTGGGTAGGTGGTACTACCTGGGAGGTACTATGCACCTCTGCGCATATATAAATTTTTTAATAATATATAATAACATTTTCATTTTTTATTCATTTATAAATTTACCCTTGAGATTTTGAAACGAGCAATTCTTGTACATATATAGATATATATAATCGGAATCTCGGAAATGGTTCCAACGATTTTCATAAAATTTAGTGTGCAGTAGGTTTCAGGGACAATAAATCGATCTAGCTAGGATTCATTTTTAGAAAATGTCTTGTGTCCGTATTATCAAGCAATAAAAAACGGCTACAATATAAGAAGATAAATTTTGACATCGTATTAACGATCGTAATAGCTCAAGTGGGATGTCAGGCGGTCGCGAAATCAGAGTGCCCCGGTTCGCGTCCTGACTCTGGGCCGACTTATTTTCCTGTTTTTTTCAAGTTCCCTTCTTTTGTGAGCAAATTTATTATCTCGAGCCCTTTTTAGGGTTCCGTAGTCAACTAGGAACCCTTATAGTTTCGCCATGTCTGTCTGTCCGTCTGTCCGGCCTTGCTTAATCTCTGTGACCGTTAGCACTAGAAAGCTGAAATTTGGTACCAATATGGGTATCAATCACGCCGACAAAGTGGTAAAATAAAAATTGGAAAAAAATGTTTTATTAGGGTAGCCCCCCTATATGTAAAGTCGGAAGTGATTTTTTTTTTAATTTCAACCCTAACGTGTGATATATTGTTGGAAAGGTATTTAAAAATGTTGAATGAAAGGTTTACTACAATCATTTTTGATAATGTCAATAATTTCGGAAATAATCGCTCCAAAAGTAAAAAACAATGTGTCCCCCCCCCCCCTCTAACTTTTGAACCATAAGTTTAGAAAATATGAAAAAAATCTGAAAACTAGAACTTTATAAGGACTTTCTAAGAAAATCATTTTGAACTTGGATGGAAACAACAGTACCCACAACCGGGAGCAGTTGCAGGAGCGCGAACATAATAGATACCCACCTTTAAACTCATAAGTGGGAACACTTATCGTGACGGACGGGAAACTACGGAACCCTACACTGAGCGTGGCCCGACACGCTCTTGGCCGGTTTTTTTACCATTTTTTTAAAAATATGAAAATTTAAATTAAACTACTATTGCACTCATGATTTTTATTCAAATAACCAGTTCAGTTTTTCTATTATGTCAATACGATCAAAAAATATTATTCATTGATTAAAACTAATAAAACGAATAAAATCCGTAAAAGTAGTTTTAATCAATGTGTAGTGTTCGCGTAAATATAAGAAATCATTATTAAATATTATTCATGTTTCATCAGCATATAATTTGGTATCTAAATATAATTTCCAAAAAAAAACCGATGAAAGCTCGGTCATCCAGGTACTTAAGATGTACAGCTCAAACTACGAGCATAGGGTTAAGTGCTCGTAGAGCTCAAACCACTGGACATAGAAGTGTGAAATTAAGACAATAGCATTGTTACCTATTACATACCTATTACCTACTACATAAAGCGGACGTTTTGAAAATTTTAATTTTTGATAGTTAAATAGGGGTGTTACAGTTTATATCTTTTTTATTTTCTGCGGTGATCGATTCGAAACATACTGAAAGTACTTTATACATAAAGTAAGTGAACACGTATTTTTGGGGGAGGGGGAGGGGGCGAGTAAGGCATTCAGGTGTTCAAATTTCTATGAAGAAAAAAATTATTTATTGTTTTTTTTTATTTAAAATTAGGTGATTAAATTATCAAAATAACCCAAAAATGATGAAAAAGAATTCATTTTTAAAATAATGTATTTACTTAGGCGCATAGTCCCAAACGCTGTACGTAAAACAAAAATTATTATTAAAATGTAAGAGGCTGAAGGACACCCATAATAAGAAATTGGGATAATGGCTAGTACCTGTATATTTTAGAACTTTACAAAATCTATTAAATATGTTTTTTATTTTCAAGTATATTTACACTTTAAAACTTACTCTTTAAAAGAATAAAAAGATAATTTTTAAGTAAAATAAATGAATATTTGTATCAAGGCTGTAGATTGAAAAATAAGAGTTAACATGTTTTATTTTATTTTGACAATTCTATCTTTAAGGTGGTAAAGTTAAGGATGAATGGTTGTTTAGAATTCTGCCATTGTTTTAGTTATATCTTTGATTACCCTATTATATTTTTATAGATTAGATATTTAGAGATTATATTTTTGTATATTCCACTCCTAAGGCAATAGGGGCTGGAAATTATTATAGAATTGTAAACCATTTTGATGCAGTTTTTAATAAATCAATCAATATATTTTTATTGTACATCAAGAAACATTAAATGTAAAACAAAATGAAATAGATAAAGAAGGTGCTTTAGGAGATCTTATCGCTTTGGAAGCGATTTCTTCCATACAACCTTATTACTTACGTAAAGAATTGCTTACAATGAATGAGTAGGAAAGACTTACTTACTTACTTACTTATCGTCACGCACAATCCCTAACGGGGTAGCCAGAGAGAACAGATCGCCAAGTGTCACGATCCTTACATACCTCTTTCGCTTCTTTCAGGTTCATTAACTTCTTCATACATGCACGTCTACTCTTGACCCTCCCCTCTGCGAGCAATTTGCTCACATGGTCTTCGAAAGTTAGTCTCGGTCTACCTCGACACCTTTTAATATTTACTTTCGCTCTATATATTTTCTTCACCATTCGGTCTTCACTCATTCGTTCAACGTGCCCAAACCATTGGAGTACGCCCCTATCAATTTTTGTGATAAGGTCATCTTTCAATCCTGCCATATTGCGAATCTCTTCGTTTCGCTTTCGGTCGGCTATGGTAACACCACACATTTTACGAAGAGATCGCATCTCCACTGCATTCAACTTGCTTTTATGCTTCTTCTGGCATACCCAGGTTTCGCTGCCATATAACAAAGTCGGTACCAACACTGCGTTATGTATTGCAAAGTAGTAGTAGTAGGAAAGAGGTATAGATAATGCAATTAAGTTAAAAAAATAGAAATAAAAACGCAAGATAATATCATTCGAGTAATGTAGGAAAGATACAAGAAAGGACGGTAATAATGATATAGTTTCGAGTATTAAGCTTTGAGTAGATTTTAGAAAAAAGTCTAAAAAACGGTTCACCCTGCAGGCCGTACCCAGAACTTCCCGCTATTTTCGATCTCAAAACGCTCGACAAATATTTTTACGAACTAATAGTTAGATCATTACATCGAAAACAATCTGAGCAGACATTTCGAAATTATTAAAAAATAAAAACAATTTTTTTTGACAACGATAACTTTCGAACGGTTCAACCAATTTTAGTGTAGTAAAGTAAAGTAAAGTTACAGCCTATATATACGTCCCACTGCTGGGCTCAGGCCTCCCCTCATTTCTGAGAGGGTTTAGGGCAAGGAAGAGTCCGCCGCGCTGCCCAAATGCGTGTTGAACTTCACATGTCTTCGAAATATTTTTTTTTCTTATTCCTCAGACATGCAGGTTTCCTCACGATGTTTTCCTTCACCGCCGAGCACGTGGTAAATCAGCACTTAAAATTGCAATTAACAATTTCATTGGTGCCTGCGGGGATCGAACCCGGGTTACTCGCGTTCTGATATATTTACAGCGAGCGTTAACCACTGAGCTACCACGGCTCTCTGAGCTACCACGGCTCTCTGAGCTACCACGTCTCTAGACTATAAATTGAAAAGTTATGCAAAGAAAACCCTTTTTTCGAAATTTTTGTCATCGATTTTTCTTCAACGCATTAACTGATTTTGGTGGTTCGCAGCAATCGACGTCGTTTTCCATGTTTTTTTATAGGATAGGATGACAAACGAGCACACAGTAGTAGTTACGATGTACCAGTTCTGGCTCACTGAGTCAGAAGTTGTACAAGTACGACGTTCGTCGATTCACGATCCTAAAAAAAAAAAAAAAAAAAAAAAAAAAAAAAAAAAAAAAAAAAAAAAAAGGTTTTGGCATGCTCTGATCACGAATCTGCAGTCCATTTTTGCGTAGGATGCACGGTTCCGGAGATGTGCAGATCAATTAACTCTTATCTAATTGATATCCGCTTCGAGCCTCAACCGTCATTAGCGCTCCATTGTCCTTATCTACTTATCTATTGTTGATTGACTACCGTCATTATCTATTATTCGTCGGCGTGTGGGTCGGCTTATGCTATTGTATTATACTCCTTGGTTCCTATCTACAACGGTAATCTGAATCATCAATAAAACACATTACCCAATTTTGTTAAAATTTTTATTTATAAAATACAAAATCTTATTACTTATTATCTATAAAATAGGAGCGAAACATCTCATCCACTAAAATATCGTTGTACAATGTGTTCCCTGTAAATATACTCGTAAAACTATGCATTGAACATCCCTGAAACTTATATAGCAAATACATTAAGCAATATTCGCCACAAACTGAAGTCCACTCATTCTGAATCCTATCAACATTCCAGTTCCATCTTTTACAATTTCTTTTAAAAAAACTCTAGATGATATCGTACAGGTGCCCGTCCGAATGAATCAAAATATTGACCGACGTCATTCGTATCGATATATAAAGCTACCCAATGTGACCCTGGTTTATCATCTGTATCCAAATTGCATATTACCTAGTCAGGTCATAAATTCTATCACATGTTTAATATAAAATAATTGAAACAAGTTTATTCATTATGTAACCATTTATATACCAAAATGAACTTAACAAAACATAGATTCTTATGACACTATAGTTTATTCAAAACGACCTCCATAATTTTGAATACAGGCCTTCAATCTGCGCAGCCAGTCGTCTATCTCACCACGAACGAGGTCCATGTCATATCGGCGGCTGCCTTAATTAAAGATGTCTTGAGTGACTCGAAATTGGGATGAGGCTTTGAGCACGCCTTTTCCTCCAATTACCATATCTTGTAATCTAACGGATTCAAATCTGGACTGGTCTTTGTGTCGGATGAAGTCGATTTCACGCGCCGCCAGCCAGTCTTTTTTTTTTGTTTTTAAAGAACGTTCCCTCCACACTAGGTTTTTCTCCTGTATCGTGGGGGCAGTTTACAAACACAAATTTCACAAGGACAAACATCCAAACTCGGAACAATTACTTGTAGGTCGTACAAATACTTGTTCCGTGCGGGATTCGAACCCGCAACCCCCAAGCGCAGCCACTCATTGCTAAGCCACTACGCCACGGAGCTGTCAAAAGTCTTGTGTGCTCTTCGCTCTATGAGCTGACGCCGAATCTTGTTGGAATACCCAGTGCCTGTAATAACAGGAACATGGTATGAGAAACAGGTTACACAAGGTTCGTCAGGACTGTATTTTGATACACAACTGCATCGATATGCCCGAAGCCCTAAGTCTTCATTTAACGCCGTGGTTCTGCTTAACCCCATCTGAAGGGCCAACAGTTTCTGCTTACGTTTGGGATTTCTTTGAATTCGCACCTTTACAGCTTTTATCACTGCTGGAGTCCTAACAAATCGAGGGCGACCACTTCTTGACCTGTCATCTACACTAGAGTCTTCATTGTATCGTTTGATGGTACGATAAACGAATCTTTTGGTTATATTCAAATTTTCAGTATATCAAAAAATTTAATTGGCGCGTAATCGCAACTGCAACACGGTCTTTTTTAAGCGCCCACTCCATATGTAAAAATGAGTAAAATTCTAAAAAGTATACAGTTTTATTTTCATGAACAATTCGAATTCAATAAACTTTTTTGTGGCCAGCATTCTAAAAGAAAAGTTTTTACTGTGTGACAATACTTATGACCTGACTAGGTATATACGTTGGTACGTGGGTGTACATGGGCAGTCAGTGAGTAGCACATTATTTTCTAGACTGAGGTGAATCTTTTGCAGATGTTGTTGTACATCTAGTGTATCCATGATATTACTGCTATTAGTAGATTACTACAGTACAATCTACTCAATGACTAACATAGGAATGATCAATTATGTGATTTCTAAATATTAAATTGCATTTTTTCTGTTATACGAGTCATCAATACACTGAATAAGACGCAACACGAAGAATGTGAGATAAGGTTGTTGACGCATAAAGTTGTTATCAATTCTACTGTAGAAATTCTTTAGATTAGAATTATTACTTACTGGTACTATATAAGACCAAGCAACTGCAGTCATGGAGTTAGTGTATGGTCGTTTGACCGCAGTGTATCTATCAATAATACATTTGTGTTACTTCAACGCATCAAAGGCCATAGATGTAAGTGTTTAATCTATTGACAAACTTACTTTTCTTTCTGTTATTTTTTTACGTGTGTATGATTTTGAACGACAGGCCTGTTGGTCTAGTGGTTAGTGACCCTGACTGTTATGCCGGAGATCGTGGGTTCGATTCCCACCCAGGACAAATGTTTGTGTGATGAGCACGATCATTTGTTCTGTGTCTGAGTGTAATTTATCTATAATATTTATGTATTTAGAAATATATAAGTATGTTTATCAGTTGTCTAGTACCCATAACACAAGCTCTGCTTAGCTTGGGACTAGATGGCGTTGTGTGATAGTTGTGGAATATTATTATTATTATTATTATTATTTAGTGTTAACAAATTATATTTAAATATTGTGTGTGTGTATATGATTAAGCCGTGGTAGCTCAGATGGTTAGCGCAAGATGTAAATTTTACAGTACGTAACGCGGGTTCGATCCCCGCCGACACCACTTAAATTGTTAATTGCAATTTTAAGTGCTGATTTACCACGTGCTCGGCGGTGAAGGAAAACATCGTGAGGAAACCTACACGTCTGAGAAAATTTCGAAGGCATGTGAAGTTCGCCAACACGCATTGAGACCGCGCCGCGGACATTTCCTAGCCATAAATACAAAGACAATAGCAGAAAGTACAAAGTTAAAAAATACTTTTTTAACAATGACAGTCATTAGTTGATCATTAGTGAATATGATTCTGTTTTCTTAAATTACAGGAAGAAAAGAGCAGAAGGAAGAAATGGGATGATGGGAAGTAATGAAGAATGAATTGTTATGTGAAGTTTGTTGGAACAAACATATTTTAGTCACGTGTAAATACTTTTAACATTTGGGTTCAAAATGACACAAAATCTAAAAAATATTAGATACATCATCGACATGGACGGATTTTACATTACATATCCTCATAAACATTTTCAATGTAGAGAAATGGCTATTCTAGACGTAAAACTATCTAATAAAAATGATTCGTTTATCGATCATTATTTGTTTCGGCCAAGTTGTCCCTTCAATTATTTGTCGCAAAAAGACAAAAAAACTGTTCGTTATTGTGAAATACACGTGCACGGCATTCCATATTTTGATGTGACCGAAGAATTAAAATGTGCCTACAAACAAGAGAACATC
>JAUPFT010000020.1:35255145-35257645 GCA_036936625.1 Parnassius smintheus behrii | reverse complement strand
ATTGAAAGTCATTTTTTAATTTACCACTGGTTCGGAAAGAAACCTTTGTCTTTCATGTCCTGAGAAAAACCAGCAAGAAACCTAGTGGGACTTTTTTTAAAGTAAATTATACAATATTAATTGCTGTACAAACTATTTACAAAATTTATTTTAGAAACAGCTTGGAAGCGACTACCTCATTCTCAGGGGTTGTTATGAACCCTTTATTCATTTATATTATAACAAACCTTTTATGTAGTTTTTGTTTAATTACAAATTTAAACATGATAATACCTTGCATATGTCCTGGAACTTTACTGTCTACAGAGTATACATTGCCTCAAGAATGAATTACTGACTATGGAGTTGAGAAACTGGTAGCACTAGCTCGTGTTTGTTTCTAGTGTTTACAGAGTGTATATAACTATTTTACTTAAACTAATTTTGTTTTTGTGAACACACATTAAATTTTCGCAAATATACTGAGGGGCCAAAGTTAATATAATTATTTCTTTAAATATTTCTCTAAGAGACGCTCTCGGTTTTAGGTTGTAAATAGCTCTTATGGCCCCCTTCTGCAAAACAAAATTAGTTTTTAAATCAGCCGCATTTCCCCATAGCAAAATCCCATAAGACATTATGCTATGGAAATAACTGAAATAAACTAATCTATCTGTCTTCGTACCAGTGAGATGTCTAATCTTTTTACAGCATAAGCTGCAGAGCTTAGTCTGCTTACTACTTTAGATATATAGTGGCCACACTGAAGCTTAGCGTCGAGAGTGATGCCAAGAAAACAGATAATTCAACAGGGCTCAGTTCTTCCCCATTTAAGAACTTATTGGTGTTCAGATTTTTAACATTCATTGTAGTAAATTTAACATTTACCAATGTACAAATTTTTGATATAGCATTGTTCACTTCGTCACATTTAAATGATTGACGGTTAAGTTTAAAAATCAAGGAAGTATCATCAGCAAATAATTCTATATCACGAGTATCCCCTACAAGGTAAGGTAAGCCATGAGTAATCGAGGATCTATAAGTTTACTAAATTTGCTTAAATTATTATATGCCAATACTTTGATTACGATCCCACTGATTATAAGTGGTAATGTAGCCGAAGCTAGTATGATTCGTATGATTCGTAATCGAGGATAGATGTAGATGTCTATGAGCCACAGCAACCAGTTACCATCAGGTGGACCGTGTGCTCGTTTGTCACCCTATCCTATAAAAAGCACCTTCTTAATAACAACCAAGAATAATAAAAACTGCTGTTGTCAAGTATTGCAGCTCTTGCCCTTATGAGATAATCTGTAATAGAATCCTATCTTCAGCAGTGAATCTTTTTTAGGCGATACTGATTGCATAAATCAATTCTCATACGTATTTATTATTTGGTGATCAAGGTTAACCAGGCTTTATTTATAGCACAATCGAAACAAAAAAAATGTATTTTTATTTTACTATGAACAAAATTGTTTTAAAGTTGGCTAGCTATAATTTTCTGTGAATAAGTTAAAGGCCTTACAAGCTCGTATTAGGAGTATAGGCAGTTAAAGTAAAATAAAATCTGAAATAATCTTAGTTATGATTATCAAATATGCTGACAAGTAGGACCTATGTTAATTTCATATATAACGTTACTTATGGAGATAGTATCTCAGGTCAGATACCCCCCGGCACCAATGAAATTGTTACTTGCATTTTTAAGTGCTCACTTCAGGTATGCAGGAAACCTGCATGTCTGAGAAATTAAAAAAATATTTCGAAATTAGTGATATCTGCCAACAATCTGCCAACGCCAAACATGTCAATGCAACTCATGGAATCGTCATTCTTGTGTAACGTGCAACAAAATAAATTACCTAATTCTATGACGTAAAGCATTAATGTATCTAATTTAAGGAAAAAGTACAATAATATAATTTAATCTTATAAATTTATTAAAACTTTTGTAACCAATGACTTGCCTGTAACGATTGTTATATTAAGGTCAATAAAATATTTCTGATTCTATTTCTGATTCTGATTCTGAATAGCGGTGGCGCGGCGCACATTTCATTGCTCTAAGCCTTCTCAGAAATGAAAGGAGACCCGTGCCCAGCTGTGGGATGTTTATATGCTGCAAATATACTTAATAGATTAACCGACAAAGTTCTTTAAACATCTAGTTTTCGTAATTTTGATAGTGTAAAAGTCATCTCAGATTTTTGAAAATGTTTCTAGGTAGATGGTTGTTGAAGTTCATTTCCTACCTAGAGGTCCCTCCCGGTAGATACCAATCTGCCGCCAAGCAGCAATGCGTGAGCTGATGAAAGATATGGAGAGGCAGGACAATAGTAATTGTGTGGCATTTCATCTTAGCCCTCACAGGGAACAATCAACCTCCAGACTTCTTTGTTTGAAGTTGGTTTACCTTTTTTATATAGAACAAGGGTGACAAATGAGTACACAGTCCATCTGATGGTAAGTGGATGCTGCGGTCCATATACATCTACATTTCTCTTCAATTAAC